>WBMV01006702.1:0-13870 GCA_013396655.1 Campylorhamphus procurvoides
CCCAGTGTGGTCCCAGTGAGCCTCAGTATGGTTCCAGACACTCCCCATATGATTACAGTCACTTCCAGTCTGTGCCAGTATGATCTGAGGATGATCCCAGCTGAGATGAGCCTCGAGGGGTGGAAGTGCCTACCCAGGGGGGCCACAAGCCCAAAAGTGGGGCCTGGAGGGGTGGTGCCCTTGGGACCCTCAGGACACCGAAGTGGGGAGCTGGGAGAGGGGAGACCCCTGGGAGCCTGGCACCCCAAAGCAGAGTGAGGGCAGGAGGGACCCCTGGGAGCCTCAAAGCCCCAATATCCCTGAGCAGGGGGAGCACAGAAAATAGGAAGATGGGCGAAGGGGGACCCCTTGGATTGCCTGGAGCCCTGGTAGCCTGGAGAGGGTGGGGACCCCGGAGAGGGGGGACCTCCCAGTATACAGGAGACCTCCAGCAGCCCAGGCAGGGAAGACCACCCAAACCCCAAAGCGGAGAGGCTGAAGAGGAGGAACTCCTGGGTGTGCTTTTCTGGCCTGTGTCTTTGTATTTTGGAGGGCTTTATGGACACAAGATGTCTGGTGTGTTTCAGAGATGGACTTGGGCAGGAGGAACACCCAAACCAAGGCACTCATATCTTATTTTTCCCCCAGATATAGATTTCTCTTTGTCAAGCCTTGGCCAGTTGGAGGAGGAGGCTGCGAGGAAGAGGAAGATGCCGTGGGACCCCCAGGCAGGTGAGGATGAAGTCAGTGCCCCTTTGCCCCTGTCTTGTGCTGCATCTTCCAGCCGAGCATGGCCCCGGCTGCAGGACAACCCCACTGCCGACGCCGTCCTGCTGGTGCCCGGTCTGGGGGGATCTCCTTGCCCTTGCCTGTGGCTCGGGGGGAAAGTCCCCGGCTGTTCCTCTTCCTNCTTCCTTCCTGCCCCAGGCCCGGAGCTGAGCACGCAGAGCACAGAGGACAAATTTCCCTAGCAGAACCTCGTGGCAGAGGCCGTTTTGAACGGCTCCACAGCGCAGGAAGTGAGGGGGGAGGAAAAGCCCTGGAGATCCCCCATGCGGAGTGGCTCCAACCCCAGCCCAGGGTGCTGCGAGGAGGAAAGACCCACCCTGTGCTGGAAAGGCAGCCAGAGCTTCAGATGTGTCTCCAACCTGGTGGTGAATGTTCAGTTTCACCCTGGGGAGAAGCCCTACAGGTGTTTGAAATGTTGGAAGTCCTTCAGCCACATCTCCTGCCTCTTCTTCTACCAATGGGTACACAACAGGGACGAGCCATACAAACACTTGGATTTTGGGAAGATCTTCAACCAGAGCTCCAAGCTTAGCACCCACCGGTCTCTGCACACTGGGGAACAGCCCTGCAGGTGCTTGGAATGTGGGAAGAGCTTTAGTTCAAACTCCAGCATCATTGCCCACCAGTGTCTGCACATGGGGGAGAAGGCCTACAAGTGTCAGATATGTGGGAAGAGCTTCAGCTGGAGCTCCCACCTGATCCATCACCTGAGCATCCACACTGGGGAACAGCCCTACAAGTGCTTGAAATGTGAGAAGAGCTTCAGCAACCGCTCCTACCTCATCACCCACCTGCGTCTGCACACCAAGGAATGGCCCTATAAGTGCTTGGAGTGTGGAAAGAGCTTTAGCGTCAAGTACAGCCTTTTCTGCCACCAGAGGATCCCACTGGGGAACGGCCCTACGAGTGCCAGGAGTGTGGGAAGAGATTTCAGACCAGCTCAAATCTCTTCAACCACCAGAAAACACACACGGAGGAGAGGCCCTTCAGTGCACTGACTGCGGGAAGAGGTTCAAGGAGAACTCCAGCCTTGTCAGGCACCAGCATATCCACACCAGGGAGAGGCTCTATAAGTCTCCCAAGTGTGGGCAGAGCTTCACTCAGAGCTCTGCCTTGACCAAACACCAGCAGACCCACCAGTAAGAGAATCCCTATGAGTGCCCTGACTGTGGGAAGAGCTTTGTCTGCTGCTCCAACTCCATCACTAATCAGTAGATCCACGTTGGGCACAGAGCTGGTGACCCACATTGGAAAGACCCCTGGCTGGTGGTCTCCACATCCTCCTGGCTCCCCATAGGCACCTGGGTGAACTCAGGGGGAGGAACATCCATCAGGACACAGACTGATGTTGGAAATTCATTAGGAAGAGCTGATTCGTTCACTTTTGACCCCAAAACATCTCACCTGCTCCATCCAGCTGTTTCTTTTGGTGGCCTCAATCAACCCTAGATGATCTTCAAGACCTTTTCCAACCTAAATAGTTCCATGATTCTAATTTTCTATGGCTGAAAGGCCACCCAACCCCACGGATGCTCACATGATGCTTTGTTTTCCTTTTTGATTTCCTTTTTATCTGTCTTCATCCCTTAAAATCACCCAAAATTGAGGTAAAAATAAAGAAATTGAATAAAGGCAGCCAAAGCCCCACCATTTTCTGGGATTTTGGGGGGAATGTGGTGTTAAGGGGATATATCAGAAGATTTGGGGGAGATTTTCCCAAAACTGATGGTGGGACCCAGGCCAGGTGAGTTTTTTCCATCACTTTGCACTCCAAAAGCCAGGAAGGATTGATCAGTCACCTCATAATGGCTGGATCCCACCCCAAAATGGCTCAATCAAACAATCCTCCAAGGCGCCTCAAAACCCACCTGTGGGGATTCACAACCAGAGAGGGGAGACTTCATGCCCAGGAATGGCTCTTGGAGGGGGATAGGATAAGACTTGGGAGGGGTGGGATGGAGACTGGAATGAGAAAGCTGAATGTTGGGGATGATGAGGCCTTAGGGAACCTATTCCTCAAGAGATTTTGGGGTACCCCTTGTTCCTGAGGGGGCTTTGGGGTGCCATCTGATACTGAGGGAGTTTTGGGGGTTATATTTGGGATGATGAGACGCTATTATTTTGGTCCATGTCTAGCCTTGATGTCCATGAGAGTCTGTTCTTTTCTTGCCAAGTTATGGAAAATAAGAACTGGTAATTGAGTCTTTGGCCTCAAAGAAGAAACATCTTGTGTACACTGAAACTGTTTTGTGGCCTGGCTATTTGCCAACAGCCAGTCAAGGACGAGTCAAGGAGAAACAGAAGAGCAGGGTGATGAAGTAACAACCACCGACCCCAAAAGGGAAACCCTCGATATCCAATGTGCAGGTTCAGGGGGATTCCCAGTTACATAAAGGGGGGAGGGACTGGAGGCCTCTATCTGGGCGTGTGCTGGCCACACACACTTAGTCGGACATCACAGACCGAGGGCATAAAACCCACTTCCTGCTGCAGGTGGAGGTGTGTGAAAGCACCGAGGACAACATTTCCATCCACAGGGACGCCTGGTAAGTGTGCCGAGCCTCCCAAAGCTCAAGGATGCAGCAGCCAGTCATTCTGGGAATCTTGGACACATTGGAGTCGGTACGTACAGTAACTGTGTGAGAGGTATAGGAACTGTGTGAGAGGTATATGAGTGTGTGGGACTTGTCTTGGGGTTTGTTTTGTTTTGTTCCCTTTTCTCAGTTCTTTCATTTGCTACTTCTTTGCAATAAATGCGCTTTGCTTGAATTTTAAATGGTGTCATAGTTTGAGCCCAAAATCCTTTTGAACCCTCCCCAGAACAGGGGTGCCCTCCAATCCTGATGGGGGTACTGGGAGATGGGGGGGACGCTTGGCTCTAGCATTTGGAGTTGGACACCATAGGAAGGGACACAGGAAGCCTGTTTTTACACCAATTTTCAGAGTTATAAACATCTTTTGTGGGTCACCCTCTGCTTTTTCAGGGGTTGAGAGGTGACCTGCTCACATTTCATTGGGGATGAGGTGATTCCATTTGGAGGAGGATTCTGCTGTTTTCAACCAATTTTTAGATGTTATAAATGGTTCTTGGGGGTCCCCTCTCATTTTGGAAGGTTGGGGTGACCCCATGACTCCACCAATGGCTGAGGGGGGCTATAATCCCCAGTTTTCTGGGGGTGATTACCCCCAATTTTGGGGTTTCATAAGCAGCTTGTGGAGGTCCCACGTTTGATGGACATCCCACCTGCAGGAGGATGTCCCCCCTTCCTCCAGGCCTGTTGGAGTGGGTCTGGGACCCTCTCCCACAGGGTAAGCCAACCCCAGTTTTGGGGAGGGGATGGGACTCTTTATGCACTGGGACCAGCCCAGCTGGTGTGACAGAATCCCAGAACCTACCAAGTTGGAAGGGACCCAGAAGGATCATGGAGTCCAACCCTCAGCCCTGCACAGGACCATCCCCAAGAACCACTCTGTGCCCCAGAGGATCATCCAAACACTCATGGAGCTCTGGCAGCCTTGGTGATGTGCCCACTGCCCTGGGGAGCCTGGTCAGTGCCCAACCACCCTCTGAGGGAAGAACCTCTTTAAAATATGATGTGATGACATCAGCAGCTCTTTGAGGATTCTGGGATGAATCCCATCAGGCCCCAGCGATTTGTGGGGATCCAACTGGAGCAGCAGATCCCGCACAAATTCAGAGTTGGCTGGGAGTTGATCATTCCCACAGTCGTAGTCCTCCAGCTCAGGGCACTCAGACCCCCTTGGTCTGTCATTCCTGTTGAAGGCAGAGGCAAAGACAGCACTAAACACCTCTGCCTTGTGTGTGTCCGTATTTGGAAGGGGGCCACTGTCATCCTGGAATGGGCAGATGATATTTCTATACTGCCTATTGCCATTATTATATTTGAAACAACCCTTTTTATTGTCCCCCACATTCCCAACAGCTTCAACTCTAATTCAGCTTTGGCCACAGGAGTTTTCTCTCTACAGTGACAAGCAGCAACTCTGAATTCTTCCCTTGTCACTTCCCCTTGCTTCCACTGGGCACACACCTTTCCTTTTTGCCTCATCTCCAGTCACTTCTCCATGAACACCCCTTGTCGCAGGGGAGAAGCTTGTGTGCCCGTATGAGGTTGTGAGCTGTGCTGGCAGTGGTACATGCCTCTGGTATGGTCTCCCATGCTAGTCAGGTCTCAACTGAAGGGTCAGACAAAGTGTGTCCACAGGCAGGATAGGCTCGCTAGCTCCCCAGCAACCATCCTAGGAGAAGGACAACTCTAACTCCAAACCTGGGCAGATGGTGCTCACTTAACCCATCCATCTGAGAGAAGGATATTCTAACTAAACCTACATCCTGAGGACTTCACTGTCACCATCCAAGCTCGCTTGGCCCTGGCAGATGAACCTTAGGAGTAAAGGGTGGGGCCAGTTCTGCGCACGCTGCACCTCACTTAAAAAATCCATTGTGCAGGCTCTACAGATCTTCCCACACTTGCAAAGCCCTGTAGTGATAGGTGAGGGACAAAACGGCAGGTGAGAAGGTGCACTGGAAGCTGCAGCCCCATCCCTGCATGCAGGCGGTTCAGGACATTGTTTGCTCGAGACTGACCCAGAGATGACAGTCTGGTTCAGCAGCATCATGAATAACCAAGCAGCCTTTTCCAAGGAGAGCACTACTTGCTCCACATGGAGAGGGGCCTAGAAAAGGTGGCCTAACCAAAGTTCATCTCCACCCTTCAACCGGTTGGCTTGCTGTGTCCAACGGGCATCTTCCTTGTGGTCAAACAAAAACAAAACCAAGAAGACAAAGGCTTACACCTACCTCCAAAGGTGTGTCCAAATTAACTATAGCATGTTGAAACATCAGAACCATGCTCGACTCTGCAGATGGTGGACATCCTGAGCATCGTTCTGCTTTAATTGCCCATGAACTGTCACGACTCAATATCAACATTGCTGCCCTCAGTGAAGCTTGCCTCCATGAGGTAGGCAGCCTTAAAGAACAGGGTGCCAGCTACACACTCTATTAGTCAGGCAAACCCGAAACTGAACGTCACCTCTCAGGAGTTGGTTTCATGAGTAGAAACTCCATTGCCTCCAAACTCGAAAATTTGCCAACAGGTCATTCTGATCGCATTATCTCCTTATGCCTCCCACTGCACAATAAACTGTTGCTCTTCTTCAGCAGAGCATTTGGAATTTAACTCATTACAGTCTCAACGTATTTTTTTGTTATTTTGTAAATTGGTGCTTTTTGTTATTTTTTTCTATTTTTACTATGTTTTCAAAATTAGTGTCATTACTCATAGAATTTCTACATCAATATCTGATTCTTTTGTAATGCAAAGACTTTCAAAAAGCATGTTCTTTGTTCATTTGAATTAAATCAATACCCTGTCCTGATTTTTTTGTGTCCAGGATTCTTTTGCCCCCTGATTCATGGTCAGCGTCGGTGTGCAGAGATGGAGGGCAGAGACTCCCAAGCACAGTAGCACAGCCAGGGACAATGGCAATTGCTTTTTCCATACCTGCTCTTTCCAATTCCACACTCTCCTTCCCAGCCGTTCTGTTGGTGCCATGCCCGAGTGCTCTGCCAGCTTGGTCACATCCTGCTGCGTGTCCATCGTAGGCAGGGACAGGCCATGGGCACTGTTGGGACACAGGTGGGCTGCATAACAGCAGTTCCATCAGGAAAGGGCATCTCCTGAGGGCAGGGAAGGAAGGCTTAGGGCTTCTTCCAAAGTCACTGCAGGAATGTGCCCAAGGAAGTGCCAGGCAAAGCAAATCCCAGTGCCCAGGTGCAGAATGTGAGTGTGCAGGGTAGGGGCCTGCAGCAGTTTCCTTGCACAGCCAGAGCTCCTGGGATGGACCTGAAGGAGCAGCAGAGCAGGGTCTAGGCTGTGTCTTTGTTCCATGGACAGCCTGGGAAGGTGCCCCAGGGCAATTGTCACAGAGCACCCAGGCCTCCATGGGTCACCCTTCTGAGCTGCCTGCACAGCTTCAGTGAGCACCAAACACAGGAACAAATGCTCTGACATACATGTCCAAGGAGGAGAGAGGGGACACAGAAACCTAAAATATTCCATGGTAAAATGGCATTAGAACAATGTGGTATCATCAGTGGAGTGTCCCCTCATGAGAATTGGGGATGTCCCCAGCCTTCCGAAGAATCTCTTCCTCTTTTCCCTCCAGACTTGCCCCATAACTGTGGTTGGGAACAGCCTCATTGTAGGGCCACTGGGGGAAAACTTGAAAACAGCACCACCGCCCTGAGTGTCCCAGCTGGGGACAGAACAATGTTCTCTCCCAGCGCTTTAACAAGGCCTTTGACAGGGTCTCTCACAGTCCCCTGAGAGCCAGATTGGTGACAGCTGGACTGAACAAGTGGAACATGAGGTGGCTGAGAAGTTGGCAGACTGATGAGGGTCAAATGTTACCTGCAGTACAAAGTGCTCTTGACAGCCACTTATTGGTGACATCCCTTGCTGACCAGCCTTTGACCACCACTGTGGAACATTTATATCATATCCCTCTACCATGGAATGAAATGCATTTTCAACTCCTTTATGGATGATATCAAATTGCAGAGAGGCCTTTGAGCAACCTCATCTAGTTAAAGCTGCCTGTAAGAGGAGGGCTGTGCAAAAGGCCTGTGGTGGGTTAAACCTGTCAGGCCATCAGATGCCCACTAAGACACTCTCTCACTTCCCTCTCTCAGCCAAGGCCATGGGCAGAAGCAAAGCAAAACCAAAGGGGATACAATCCCTACTTCCCATCAGCAGAAAATATCCAGGCCCCTCCTGTGAGAAAAGGATTCAGGACATGTCCCAGTTGCTTACAAAGACAAATCTCTTAAGAAAGAACATTCACAGCCCTTTCCTTTGCTCCTTTCCTTTCCTCCATTGATTGCTAAGACATGACATCACAGGGAATAGAATATCCCCTTGGTCAGCCCAGCCAAGCTGTCCCATCCATGTCCCCTCTCAAACACTTGCCCACATCCCAAGCCCAGGGGTTGGGGGTGGGTTGCAGAGACGGTTCATGCAGGGCCAGCTCTGCTCAGGGACAGCCAAAGCCTTGGGCTGGGACCAATGGAGCTCCAGCCATGAGGTTGGAGGGGTTGGACAGGGGTTGCTCTGGGGAAAGGGAGCTCCATCCTGGCCGCACCCAGGGCACTGGTGCTCAGGGGACTCATCCAACCCCTGTTATTCCACCATTCAATGAATCTTTTCCTTGGAGAGCTCTTTGAAGAAAGAATTGACAGAAGTAGTGCTATAAAATGCAAAAGTATAAACACAGCAGTTCTTCAGAGAAACTTTTGTCTACCCAAATCATTGGTAAAAATTGGTAAGATAAATATGATGAAAAAGCCTTATGTGTATGAAGTCAAATTGTGGGTCACAAAAGGAACAATGATGGTTGGGTATGATATCAAGTGGCCAGTTGTGCTTCAGGAACTCATCCTCCAGCAAGAAGCCAATGGCTGTGAAGGGGCTGTGAGGTCACTTCTGCCTCTGGAAGGGACAGGGCAAGAGAGGAACATTGCTGGGATAGGGCCTGTGAGGTTCCTTCTCTGTGCAGGAGCTGACGGCTCAGCCTGGGACTCTGGGCTTGGCCAGGGGCTCTGCAGCTGCCCCTGCCAGCACCTGTGACAGCCCAGCAGAGGCACCTGGCTGGCACAGGGACGGGGACATCCCCTGTGCCTGAGGATCTGCCTGCCCCAGGGCTGGGGATCAGGGCTGGCCCTTTNGGCCCTCTCTGCTGCCTCCAGCCAAGCCAGGCTTTGCTCAGCATCGCAGCTGCTGCACAGAGCCTTTGCCTCCCTGCAATCGTGGCCTCCAAGGCTCTGCTGGGACCAATCCCTGGGGAGGCTTTGGCAGGAATGGCCTTTGGGGGGATCCTTAAAGTTTCAAGGACCTGCAGGTTTTTCCAAGTACTTAGGGTTTTGCTTTTGACTTGGAGTCTGAGAGGTTTGTGCAATCACGGCCTCCAATTATCTGCTCTAACGAGTCCCTTGAGATTCTTTGTCAGTAACAACACTCACAGGGGCTCATTAATGCTTCAAGGTACTCAAAGTTTATAGAAATACCTCTTTTTGACACCATGTCTATGAGAAGTTGTTCCATCATGGCCTTTAACAATTTGCTTTAATTAGTCCCTTGAGAGGCTTTGTCAGGAATACCTGAGTGGAGATCATTAACTCTTCAAGGTACTCAAGGGTTTTTTAAAAGGAACTTCAATTTTTCTTTTCCACACTGAGTCTGTGAGATGTTTGTGCAATCAAGGCCTCCAATGATCTCTTCCAAGGAGTCCATGAGGAGCCTGTATTGGGAATAGCCCTCAGTGGGACCCATCAATGCTTTGAGATACTTTGGGTTTTTGTTCTTCTGACTTTGACTTATGGAAAAGTTTGTACAATCTCCTCTCAATACATGAGGTTCAAGAACTCAGCCCCAAAAGCACCATGGGACTTGTTAATGTGAGAAAAATCTCCTTTATTCAATTTAGTTAGGATATAAATATCCATAAGATAAAGAAGTGTAGCAAAAAAAGAAAAAAAATTCTATTTCAGCACGTGCTGGGTGCCCTGGCCATGGGAGTCCAGTAACCACACCCCACCCCAAAATTCATGCTTTTTATGTGTCCGCAGGGTCCCGTCTTGTTAGTATAATGAGAGGAGTGGGCCTCTTCTTCTGATTGGGTTTGGCATGCCCCCCTGTGCAGGGAGATGGGGTCTCCTGGTCAGAATGGCCACTCTCCTCTGCACACAAAGAATTTGCCACGTGGCGGGGGGTGAGGGGACCCTTCCAGCCAAATCTCTTTCTATTTTCATGATTCCCTATTCCCGAACGCAAATTGACCCTGGCACCAGTTCCAGACAGGACCTGGTACCTTACTATGAGAAGTAGAAAAACTGATTTTATTACAAGCAAATAAACTGAACAAGAGTTACTAACCTAAAGCTTATTTTTGGTTTTGATTGTTACTAACCTATAGGCATTTTGCAGAAGTTGTAAGGCATCCAGTCCAGTTTTGGAATGTATGCCAGGGATTAAGCNTCTTGTGATTTTCCTCTGATCGAGCAGAGTTAATCAGACAGGTTTCCTACTATAGCTTCTACCAAAAATGCATTCTTATTTTAGAGGTTGTAATTCATTGCTTTAATCTTTAAAGAAGAGTTGATTGCAGCATTCTCTGATTGATATTGATGCTGGGTCTCTCCTAAGGACGTCTAAACTGGTTAAAGAAGCTGTGCCTTGAGGTCTGACACAGTGTGGACAATCCTGCTCCACACTTCCTCAATCTCATCATGTCTCTTACCAGTCAACTGGGACCTGCTTTGCTCACAGAACTGGCTGCACACAGGCAAACAGGGGTTTTCTTCTTTCTTTCTGACAGCAATCAAAGCCTGTTGTTTCACAATTTGAACACAAACACACTCCTCAACTGTGGGCCGGGTCCAAGATACCATCATGGAGCTTCACCTTCCCCAAAGCATAACCATGCCTGAAATGTATTAGATACAAAGGAAATTATAAAATAAACACAAATGAAAAGCTGGCTGAAGGCAAAATTAGACCAGCTCATGCAGGACATGCTTTTACCTTCCTGCAGCTCAAAGCACAAAGTGAATTGTTGAGAAGTGTCTTGAGTGATCAAAGAGTGAGGGGAAGGGAAATGCAGAAAGCACTGGCAAGTGCTTCTGTGCAGACAGGCTGCTGGGCAGGTGACTTCAGGCCTACACTTGGCCAGTTGTGGTGGTAAATTATCATCACAACCTTCACTAAGGCCAGTTGCAAGGGACTATTGCCAGGGACATTTCACTGACACAAATTACTGTGTTCTGGTTTCATGGCAACTGTCCTAAGTTGAAATTTCCATGAACTCATCAGTAAGACCCATTTCTAGAGTCAAGTTCCATGGCAACTTGCATGGAGACCCACTGCTAGGGTTGGATGCCATGGCATCCATCAGGAACACACCATTCCAAGGGTTGTTGCCATGTACAGCTGCACTGACACATGCTGTGGTAATGAGCATAAGGGCCATTTATAGAGTTGCTTGCCATGACAACTTGCACTGAAACCTGTTGCTAGGGTTGGGTGCCACGGCAACCATTTTCAGGTCCCATTTCTGAAGAGTCAAGGGGCCATTGTTTCACTGCACGTCCTTGTGGAAACAAAAGTACCCAGAGGCACTATGAGACCTCATGGAAAGAAGGGACCACTGTGACTCTAATTTCATGGCATCATGAGCCATTGTGACACTGCAGAGCCTCATGGAACCAAAGGGACATGGGGACACAGTGGAATCTCATGGAACCGAGGGGCCACTGTGACACTGTGGAGGAGCCTCACAGAACCAAGGGGAGGCTGCCACTCCCCAGAACCCCATGGGATCAGCAGACCTGCTGCCTCCCCCCACTGCCGCACGGACTGGAACTCTCTCAATCCTTCTCCCAGACCCATTTGCACACTGGTTCCAGGTTGGCCTTTCCCAAGTCCCCAGGACCCTCTGGGATGGCTCTGGACTTTCCAAGGTCTTTGGGAGAGGTCTCTCAATGACACTGCCCAGCCTTCTCTATTCCCTGACACCAAAGGCCTTTTCCATGACTCACACTTTCAGAGGATCACAGGACAGGTTGTTCTGGTGGTTCAGAGGAGAAGCAGAAGGGTTACCCTTGAGGGTTACTACTGGAGCAGCCCAGTCTGGTCTGGCCCCACAGCAGTGCCCAGCCCAGGGTGCTGTAGAGCTCTGGGCACTCACCCCACAGCCCCAGCCCCTCTGAAGGGCACCGCAGCTCTGGGGGACAGAGAAAGGTCTCAGCATCTCCATCAGCTCTGGGGCTGCACACTCAGCATGGCAGGAGGAAATGGAGGGCAGGGTCCCAGTGACACAGCTGCCTGTCCTAAGGGGAGCATGCAGAAAGGGTTTACTGTGTGCCATAGATTCTTCTCTACCATCTACAATTGCATAGGAGGCAGGGGAAGGCACCAATACATCCTGGCTGTGGGCTGGAGAGTTTTTCAGTTTTACCCTCATGCAAAGCCCACCCCTTTACAGATTTGTACAGCCCTCCCTGAACTGGGGAGGCACAAGAGAAGTTCACTGAGGTGAAGATGAGTCACTCCCAGAGTCCTTTCCCTGTCCCTGCTGTGTCCCCTGGGGTTGCAGGGCTCTGGTTTACCAGTTCACAGGATGATTTAGTACTTTCTCTCTGGGTGACTCCACCCTGGGCATGATTCTCCTCCAGGGCTCCATTCACTTCTGACTTGATAGGACAGGCTGTCCCTGCAGATCCTCTGTGCCCTCCTGGCAGTTCCTGATTTCCTCCAGGAAAGGAATCACCTGCCATCAGAGCCATCACAAGCTGCAGAGCCCCAGGCAGGTGATTTGCAGATCATTTGCCATCTGGGTGGCCACTGGCCACCAAGACACAACATCTGAACCAGCCCTCAGTCCCTAAAGAGCCACAGCAGGACCCTGACCTCACTGCACTGACCCCATGGAGAAACAAGCAAAACAATGAGACTTTGGAGAGTCTGTTCCTTGGGCTTCTCCTCAAGAACAACTTTTGAAAAAGACCGAATTCTTCAGGAAGTGCCCAGAGGGGATCCCCTTTCAGCATGGAAATGATGTTATGGGGCCCAGCTCTGTCCCTGAAGGGCCCGTGGGCTGTCCCTGCCCGTGGTCACAGGGCTGGCTCACAGCAGGACAGTGACTGAGCTGCCAGAGCACGGCCATGGACAAGGACAATAAAGGAGAGGGTAGAAGTGTAAAAAGAGCAGCTCTAAAAGCCCAAGAGCTGCTGCTCCCTGGCACTGCTGTTATACCAGGACTCTTTTCCCCTCTGTGAGAAAGATCTCTTAATATCTGATTTAGGACAATGGCAAAAATAATCTGCAAAACAAGGAAAATAATACGAGTAGGAAAAATTGAATCACGACATGTGTCGAGTGCCCAGGTCCACAAATTCCCAAGAGCACACCTCCTGATTCAAAATCCCCGCTTTTTAAGCACTTCTAAAGTCCAACCCTGTTGATGATGTGGGGACAGCGTTCCTTTTACTTGGATTGGTCCTTCTGTGCTCCCCCCCCATGCCGGGGATGGAGTTTCAGGCAATAGTCAGTCTCTATCTGGCTGCATAGTCAGCCACATGGCCTGAAGTTGCGTAATCTATATTTCTAGTTAATATGCAATTTCCCTATTCCTGAATGCTTAGTCCCTGGCATGCACTCCAAAACTGGACTGGATGCCTTACAACTTCCACGGAACGCCTATAGGTTAGTAATAAAGAACAAAAACTACATCTTTGGTTAGTACCTATTGCTAAGTTCATCTGCTTGTAATAAAACTGACTTTTCTATTTCTCATAATCCCCCCTTTTTCTTTTTATTTATGGTTTTATTACAAGCGTGCACGTCAGATCTTCTCTTGAATTTTCTGGGCTCATTTCCATTCAAGCAACAGCTTCTGTGCTTTTTCCATGTCTTTAGTTTGCCTGGGGGCAGGGTGCAGGATCATAATCTTCTGGGCTTCTGACCCTCCTGCTTTGGTGGCTTTTGGATCCATAGTTGTAGTGGTTTTGGTTTGGGTTTTTCCTGGTAACTGGGTCATAACTAAGGAAGTATTCCATCACATTTCTTTACGTAAGCAGAGATATAAAGAGGGGGAGTCGGAAGTCAGGGATCAATACCTCTTCCGGCAGTGCTGGAGGGCAGAGGAGCTCCCTGCGGTCACTCTGCTGTGGGAGTGGGCCGTAGGTGTGGGTCTGCTGATCAGCCAGCGGGATTGGGAGGAGGTGTCCTGAGATTTGGGAACAGCAGTTGCTCTGGTGAGAGGGAAATGAAATTTGTTTTCTTACTCTTTTCTCCTCTGTATATACATGTATATATATGTAAATATATATAAACTGGTTTAGTTCTACTGAAGTTCAGTTTTGTGGGTTTTTCCCCCTGGCTTTTCTCCCTTTTTCCCCTGTGGCCAGGAGGCGCCTTTGGGACCTCTGTCCTGGGCCCTTTGGCTCTTGGTACTTGGCCAATTTCGACTGGTCACAATAGGCATGGTGGTCAGTTGCGTCCCTTGAACTACACTAGAAATC
>WBMV01006703.1:0-12870 GCA_013396655.1 Campylorhamphus procurvoides
CCTCTACTCAGCACTGGTGAGGCAGGAGTTCTGTGTCCCCTGCTGGGTTTTTCAGTACCAGAGAGACATGGAGATACCGGGGTAGATCCAGCAGAGAGTGACAGAGATTAAGAGAATGGAACGTACCTCCTGTGAGTAAAGCAGAGGGAGCTGGGCCTGTTCAGCTTCAAGAAAAAAGAAAACTGAGAGGGGACCTTACTAATGTTTGTGAGTATTTGATGTTTGTGAGTATCTGATGGGAGTGTGCCAAGAGGATGGACCAGGCTCTGCTTGGTGATAAGGAGCAATAGCACAAGAAGCAATGGGCAGAAACTGATACACAGGAAGTTCCACCTGAACATGATGAAGAAATTCTCTACTGTGTGGGAAACCATGCACTGGAACAGACCCACCAGAGAGGTTTTGGAGTCTGTCTCACTGGAGTTATTCTGGAACCTTCTGGACACATTCCTGTGACGTGTGCTCAGAGGTCCCATTGCAGTCCCTTCCAGCCTTACCCATTCCATAATTCTATAATTAATTGGCCACTACAAAAGTAAATACAGATAAAGCAGTGTATGTAGCTCCTGTCAGAAATATTGGAACTTTGTTCATTTCTTTATTCAGAAATATTTTTAAAAAATCCCAAACAAACAAAAAACAAACAAAAAAGTAAGCAAAAGCAACTAAAACAAAACCAAACAAAAAGCCCAAGCCAACCTTACAACAAAAAAACCCCCAAACAAACAAACAAAACCCAACCAATCAAACAAACAAACAAAAACCCCACAGGGTTTCTTAAGTTTAAAAAAAAAAAATGCTCAAGACCAGATATCTCAATTTCATTACAAATACAGTCTTTCATATGGGAAATGGAGTCTTTGCCAAGGATATTTCAAGGCAACTTCTGACAAAATAGCAGTGAAAAGAACTGTTGAAATATACTTGCTCATGGTAACAGGTCTATATTAAAACAAGTAGGATGTATCCTACTGTCCAGTTCTTGTCCCCACTAAACATCTGCAGTTTATTGTCTAACCTTACAATCTCCCAGCTGCCATCCATTATCTGCTGGTTGCTGAGGTGATATCTGTTTTTAGGAAGTAGAAGCAGCAGATGCTGGCAGGTTATTCTCTGCCTTTGGTTTATAGCTTTCACAGAGCTGCTGGTTGGCGGTGACACAAATGTGCAACCAGTGTTTTATCCCCCTTCAGTAGCAGGTGACAGATCATTCTATTAGCTAGAAGTTAGGGATTTGTAGAGATGTAGCTTGGGTAGGGGTCTGTTAAAAGATTGAATAAAAAAATGAAACTGACTCACATTCCTGAATACTGATTCAGTACCTAGTGATTAAGGGTATTGTGCATTTTTGGAAATCTCATTCCAGAAATACTTATGTGTTTATGGAGAAAAGGACAACTTAAAAAATTGTCCAGTTTCCATTCAAAATTTAATTTGGAGATTAAATTTAAATCTCTGGGAATAATATAAACTAAAGAGGATGACAATCAAAACTGGAGCTGTTGTTTGTTTTTTTTTCCCTACAGTGAGAGTACTTGGGTTTTCATTCAGATACTCTGTCATGAAGGTTGTTGAATACAATTATCTAATTTTGCCTCACCTCCTACTGGGACTTTTCCCACCACTGGAAAAGTAAAACCAAATCAAACAATTTGTTAGTGGTGCAAATATTGTAAGCAGATTGTTTTTTTCAATATTTTTTCATGAAAAAATGAACCAATATTTTTCCAAAAACCATTTTAAAAAAAAACAAAACATCTTTTTAAAAAAGCCTTTTGCCTGTTTATCTTTTAAAAGATAAACTAACCTGGGTGGAAGGAAACTTATTTCTTTCTAAACAACCTTAGGTAGATGGGGTTTTTTACACATCCATCTCTAGCATTTCTGATGATTCTCCTTAGTTCTGTGATATACCTGTCAAGTTTAGGGAAGAGGAGAAAACTAATTAATGCAAATAAAATGATGCAGACTTTTTACAGTAAAGTCAAGTAAGTAACATACGTAATATGTTTGTTACTCAGGTGCTGCATTTCTTCTTTCCTGAAAGAAATATAATCTACTTTACTTCTCTTTATCACTTTTGGCATAGTCCATGCAGCTCTCATATTCACTATCTGAAACAAGAATAAAGTTTAAATCTGCAATTTTACAATACCACATTGAATCACATGGAATTTACACCACTAAATACACCAATGTCTCCTACAGCATAAGATTTGTCTTCAACATAAGAAACAAAAAATAATTTAGTCATATGGTAACAAGAATGCCACAGTTTCTAAGTTTTTTGTCCATATCTTGGAAGGCACACCTGTCTATTGCACAAAGTCAGGATGAAGAGTCTTTCTTTCTGCTCAGAGTCTAATTTGAAAGGATGCTTCCAAGGGGTATGTTGTGAAAGATTTTCAAATGTGAAAGATTAGAAAGATTCTGAAAATCCATCTGGGTTCAAAAATAATTTTATTTCTAGGTAGAAATATGCATCTAAAATTAACTGGCAGATCTACTTTTAATAAAAGCTTTATATGTTGGCTAAGTGACTCCAAGCCTTCAAATGAAAATCAAAAATATGAGTGTCCTATGAATTGATGTAATGGAGATCATGAAAACTCATCTTTCGGATATTACTGCTAAATTGCAAGCATAGTTTAAATAGATTTTCCAGTCTGTGATGAAATTTTTTAGGAATAATGTTTTCTTAGCTTTTCCCTGGGGTCCCTCAAAACAAAAGGAGTTTAAAATTTTGTAATGCATTAGATATCTGAAAATAAATGCATGGTGCTTTGGTTCCAGCTGTAAAATAAATTTTGTTTCACTTGGAAATGAAGGTTAGATTCTTCCATGTTGTGAATCCTCATTTAGGATTCTGCTAACCATGCCAGTTTGTCACAAATGAGTAATTTAGATTTCTTAAAGAATCACCGTAAAAATATTCGCAAAATAGTTTCAATATGATGTTTTAAAACTGTGATTAATGGAGTTCAATGCCTAAGTTCACTCTGTTCTTACAGTGTGGAAGAAACAGACAAATGAGAATCAAGTTAGAATCTACCTGGAATGTTTTACACGGAGACCAGAGACACGAGAGCTCCAGGGGAGATCACTTCTGTGCAGCTACGATTCCTGGCAGGGAAAGCTCAAAGAAGCGTCACTTAGGCTGGAATATTTATGGAATAAAATGGCTTACTCATAGTCAAATTACATAGTCAAATGGCTTACAATGGGAAAATTATTCGTGGGACTACTTGTGCTGTAACTTTCTTTGTTCCTTGACAAACGAGTCTTGTAAAAGCTACTTGCTATTTGTGTGTTAATTGTGTTCCAAGCTCATGAGCATCAATGCTCACTTGGCCTACCCTCCCTACCCTGCCCTTCCCTGCTCTGGCTGCCCCAGGGGTTCTCACACTTTTCCCAAGTCCCCAGCACTGCACCCGAGCTCAAACTTTGCTGGTGGTTAAAACTCAGTCTGCGGAGAACTCATTTGTGATGCTGATATAGAAGAAACATGATGCACAGAGCAAGGATGGGTCTGATCCGGGAAAAAAAATAAACCTGCTGATGCACTTCTGAGTAGCACTCCCATGGATTTGTTTTATTTCTTCTGGCTTCAGAATAGGCAGTCCCAGAGAATAAAGGAATTTTTTTTTTTTGAGTAGCAATTAAGGTCATTTGATTGCAGAATTTGTGAAACTACCAGAGCAAGTTGTCTAGTCAGTCATATCAATCTCTGCAAGGGCTGAGACAAAAGAAGCAAAATCAATCAAGCTTAAGCCTCATTATGCATATTTCTCTCTCTAATAGTTTCCTTAGTTCTTTTGCATTGTCATAAGAATATTAAATATGTTAGTTAAAAAATAAACAAATAAATGAAGGAGGCGATGTCAATGCCAGGGAGTTGGGTGGTGGTAATGACAGAATCAAAGCATAATTCGATATTAAAAGAAAGATTGGAGACAGATGGAAACATGTTTTTGTTGAAGCTGGAGATGCACTTCAATAAAATCAACAGTTAGGTAGACTTAATTACAGATACTGGCACTCTGTTCAATAATTTCTGTATGTCTCAAAATGAGTCCATGCAATTATTTGGATTTTATTTCAATTCACAGGTTAGTAACCACCTCTGAGTCACTTCAGTCATTCTTTTCTTTGTTTTCACCTTATCTTCAATAAAAGTACTCTCATCTTCAGTGTTTTCTGTCCAAATGATCTTATTGGTCAGAACCTTCCCTTTAGAGATCCTTGTTCATCATCCAGAATTATATTTGGCGTGAAGTCTTCTAAGGTGCCTAGAACTATCTGTAATCTCTAACTCAAGCACTTTGATTCAAAGTTATTTCTGATTTCACTCACTGTCATGACCCTCTTACACTAACCTGCCTTTTGAGCCATGTCTTTGAAAACCGTGCCTTTAACACAAAAATAGTATTTAGGTAATTAGACATTTTCTACTACTATTTTTCCTACAGAAATTGCTAGTTCAGTAGATCCATTAAATTATTCAACTATGAATTTTCCTTTCAAAACATGAAAACATTTTGAATGCCTTTTGTTTGCTTGTTTGTTTATTTAGGATTTTGTTGTACCTTTGGTATTGTTTTGTTTTGTTTTTGTGTTGTTCTGTGGTTTGGTTTTTTGGTTTTGGTTTTTTTTACTGACACAACCATAGTGTCCTTCGAATACAGTTTAAAGCAAGTGATAATGAACTTTATCCCTGACCTCCCTAAAAGTCTAATAGCTATTCACATATTTCACTCACATTTCAAAGGAATAAAAATAAAATTACTTTGGAAGTACTAGTGTATTTAAAAATCACTAATCTCTTGAAAATTTAGATAGTTTGAGAAATATAATGTTTATATCACTTATTGCCACATTTCTTGATAAACTTAATGTGAATAAATCACTGATGGGAATCAGAATTTTGAACATAAAAAAAAAACAAAAAACCAAAACTTCTACAAAAAATTTGCTGAGATTCTGCCATGAATCAAAATTTTCATTTTTTTTCTGGAAGATGCATTGCTTTGGGGCACTCATGTAAATTTTTGCTTGTTTAATTTTTGGGGTTTATATTTTTGTTTTAAATAGTCTTTTTTTTTATTTACTTCAGATTAATAAGAATACATGAAGCCTACAGGAGAGCAAATAAATACTTTGCTCTTTCCTACTTTATACACAGTCGTCCCCCATACTGTTAAAATAACTTCTACGTGGTTCTTTGCCTTACCATAATGTAATCTGTTGTACTCTGGCAACACATAAAAATTTACTACCTCTTCAAACATCCAGTAATTTTTAAAACCACATGCAAATGGAAACTTATTCTAACGTGATATTGCTGCAGGACAAGTGATTCTTGGTTACAAAGGATCAGGCAATATAACACTATAATTTCATGTTATAATGACAGGCTTGAGAATAAGAAAGGAGAAAGAATATGTCTAAAAACTTTGCCTACTCCTTGCTACATATGTGGCCTTTCCAGCTGTCTTTCAGAGTACGGTACCTTTATCCACATATTTCCTCAAACCCTGTAGGAAGCAAATGGACCTTGAAAGGTTAATAAATGTCCTTTGAAGACCTATATAAATCAGTATACATGCTCTTATGGCCTTCTTTAGTGATTAAGCTTATAGTTAAAGATTTGGTCATGAGGAACATGGCTTCGTAACACTGTTTTTTGTTAAAGAAACATGAGTTTAATGTGCCTTCATTACTCTAATGCTTCCTGCTGGTTTTTTTTCTTTCATGGTTCAATTTTCTTTCAAAGTTAATTCCTCCTACAGTGCAGGTCTGACTGTAAAAGCCTAAGATCCAAGGTTTACAAAATTCTAAGGAATTTCGTAGCTAATAAATGTCAGATATTAATTACTGCTATTTACTGCTAAAATATGATAAATTTAATATAAATTGATGATAATAAACAGTTCATTGTCTTTGCAATGTAGAATAGGTGATTCTCCATTGAATACCGTTTCAAAGAAACACATTCACAATCCAAGAAAATGCTGATGTGACCCTGCTCTAGCAAATTCATACTAAATATCCTTTATTAAATTAACGTTCAGTTCCAAGACCCTAGGAGGTTTGATCAGTATAAGCGACTTATTTTTAAGGTTGAGTTAATTATTTTAGAGAGATGATGTTAATTAAATTTTTTTTACTTAGTTTTAAGAACAAAATATAGGACAATAGCAGCTTGTAAATGATCCTGTTGAATTTCATTAAGAAAGGATCCACCATTTCCTAATTGACTAGTATTAGTAAAACAACAAAGGAGAATTAGATTTTGTTAAAGTACTCCCAGATGTTTTCACTGGTAACTTCCCTGTTTTCAATAGAAAACCAGGCGTTTTAACTGCTCACTGGTGAGAACAAAATGAGAATGAAGGATTCTAATAATCTTGTCTTAGTGTTTCCTGAGACACATAATTGGAAATTATGGGAATATTTTTTTTAATAAATGGCATTGATTATGGCCAGGGATGTTTGTGCAAGCTGTGTAACTATCTGAGAAAAGTTTGTTGGTAATTGAGAAATGAAATTTCCAGAATGAATGAGAAACTTTTGAGTCAATTTCTGTCAGAGACTTTTTCGTTCAGTTATACCATAAAAAATTCAAGACAAAAATAAGTCTATTTCAAGGTGGAAGATGGAGGGATTAAACTTCCATAACTCAGATAACACAGTTGATGAAGCCTGAATAACCAGCAGATGTGATTAAATGGGACTTTTCAACTGAGAAGGAATACAGAGAATCTGTTTGGCATTTGCAGGACTTGATTTATGTTTTCACATCTGCCATGTGGTACATGAGGATGCCCATCCAAAGGTACTGCATCATGGTGAGAGACAATAATTTTAGTTAGTTCCAAGGAGATTGCCTTATAACACCAATGTGAATAAACAGCCTTTACTGGCTAAAGAACACCTTTATATCCTTTAATCACAAAGAGTGTGCTGGATGCAAATACAGTCCTGCCATGAGCAGTATTTTGTTGAAAAATTGCAGCAAATTTAATAAAATCTCTTTTATGGACAACTGCAGAAACTTTTTTCTTTCCTTTTCCTTTTGTATTGAAAATTGTTTGCTAAGTATTATGAGGGAACACTCAGACAATGATTTTTCTTATTTAGATTACAATATGACCAAAATTCTGGTTGTATGCCTTAAGATTATTGTATTAATTCAAAAGTGTAGTAGATATAGCTGAAATATGTGTATTTAATGTGACAAATATATGCTATGGGCTTTTATGGTTTGACAAATTATCATAACTTTATTTGTTTGGACAACTAACGTTTAGCAGATAATTAAATTTTCTATATGAGGTCTGAAGCTAATGATTTCAAAATAAAATTGAATTAAATGCCAAGATAGTTAACGTGTTTCGGGGGTCCAATGCTATGCCTACAAAAAGACCATTGTCAGCTCTGTGGAGAAGAGTTGTAATCAATTATCATCAACTATTTTATATTAATTTGAAATACATAGCAGAACTAAAGAGTTAAGCTAGTTCTGTGAAGTGGCAAGGCCAAAAATGGTTATTATGATTCTTCACAACAATAATATGAATAACAAGAATAGTATGAATCTTCTGTGAAAATTATATTCTGAACCACACCAATAAATGCTGCTGTATGAGCATTACATTTCGCTGTTTATGAATGGCAAATCTGGCCCACCAAGAGCAAGACACTAGATCTGTGGTGAAACTGAGCTTTTTTTAATGAAGAATTTTGATTTTGGCAAGATGATGCCTCTAGATTAGATAGAGGATTCCTAGAAAAATAGATCACCTCACCAAAAAAAATAAAGAAGGCACATATGAATGCAATGTAAGATTTTAATATACTATTGACATGTTTATGTGTAAAGAATCTTCATTTATGCAGATGACAAAATATTATATATAGCTGGTTCATTTTACTTTTGATTGCAGATCCCAGAAACATGCATTATGGTGAAAAAAGGGTAAAAAAATCCTTATTTTGGTTCTAGAAGAACTGAGTCTGAGCCTTTTTGTAGAAGTGCTGATAGTTGGTTACTATCACTTTTGGTCACTCTGTAAGTATGTTCATCTGGGCTAAGAACTCCAAGGTACCTGGATGTGGCACTAACTGCATAAGCATGTGTGCTGGTTTAAAGGTGAATCAGCAGGAGAAATGAATCTGACTCAAGAGAGATTACATGTCAGAGTTAGAATTAAATAGAATGATACAGTGGAAAAATTGGTTTTAACACAGAAAAACCAGATGCATAACCCAGCACTCTGGGGTATGAACAGAATGGTATTCATCACTCCCTGTGCTGAGCACCACATGGNTGTCTTCCTCTGGATCTCACAAGTGTCACCAGAAGTCCCAAAACTAGAAGATTATAAACGCTCAGGTTCAGGTGGCAATGCCCCATATCTCCCCCAGGGTGGGAGTTTCACACTGAATTATTTAACTCTGTGAGTCATGGGGTATTTTTGGAACCTTTGATGGTTCAAGTTGTCGCAACTGCCTATTGTGCCAGTCCCTCGTGGCCCATTAGCAGACATGACCACTCAGGCTGGGTGTGAAAGTGCTGATGCCTCCCCAGAGAGGAGTTACCACAGCTCAGTCTCTGGGGTGAAGACAGAAACATCCCTGTGTCTCCCAGAGTTCTTTAACACCCAGCTTGTAGCCTGAAGTGTCAGGTGTGCCCTGGACAGCTGCTGCAAATGATTCATTATTAACAGTCCATCAGAAATGACATAGAATACATAGTTTTGGTTACGCCCATGCAGTGATTAACTGGTCCCTGCCACTGTCACTAGGACAGCATGTCATGTATTTCTGCTTACAGAATGCTGGCATGTATTGTGATAACCAGGTTTTGAAATTAAAATTTTACACAGGTAGGAGTGGGAATATCAACCTATAAAGAGAAGATACTGTTGGAATCTCATGATGTCTCAAATATTCGAAATATATTCCAAATTCAGTGAGACATCTTTCTTGTGAATGAAAATGCTGAGAATGTCAACTATGTACAACAAATCCCACAGGGACAGGTTAAGGAACATGATGCACATAAATGAAGATTCATTAACCTTGTTCATATACTAGTTATTGGATTACTCTGAAGTTACATTAGTGTATTTGGGCATTTGCTCCTGCAAGATTTATTTAACATACTGTCAGGGTTGTTAGTAAACTAAAAAGTGAATCCATACAATAGATCCAGATAAAGCATCTGGGAAAGTCAGAAAACACCCAAATTAATAGCTGCGACAAAGCTAATTTCAGATTTTGGATAAAGTTACCCGTCTGTTATGACAAGGCTGAAAATTCAAATAGTGAATGAATTTTAATAGGAAGTGATACTACAAGGGGAAAAAAAATAAAAAGAAAAAAGAAAACCAAACCAAACAAAAATCAGGATTCACTATTTTTCATTAAATATTAATAAAGATAAATATCTAAGCTTTGAATAATACAACCCTGTGTTTTTTTATTTTGGAAGCTTTGCTACTCCTTTTAGAAATAAGCATATTTTGTTTGCAGAGATTATCTGATGCACAAGTCTCAGTTCATGACAGGAAACCTGGAAGTAGCCAGTGAGGGTTTGATGACTTATTCTGGTTGGAAGCAGCTGATGTTGAGAGCAAGATGTGATTGCAAGTAGAAGTGAATAAGAAAGGCCTTGTGCATGAAGAATACAAAACGTTATGAAAAGCCTTAAAATGTGTCTCTTGGATAAGGCTGTAAGATACAGCCTCAGCTCTAGTATGCACAATGCCCTCCTCTCTGTTCCTTGATTTCCAAGAGAGAAACATTTGCATGAGACCGAGAGAGTAGATATTTTAAACAGGTCACTGATCTGATCAATTAATGGAGAAGGGCTATGGCTCTTATCATACAGATTGTGTGGTCTAGACATAACTTCACACACGACACTGATCAAAACCATCTATCTCAAACAGAACAGTTATCCAGATCAACATGGTTCCTATCTTGAAATTTAAATATTTGATTTGTTCTGAAGGTCTTCTCTGCACCAAATTTTAAAAATAATACAAATTCAGATTTTAATTTAAAGATAGTCTTCAGCTTTGCCTGACATGCACCCATGCTCCAAGAAACCTGCAGATGAAAGCTACTTGATTAACCTGTTAATCTCTACATTAACTCAGTGAGTTTTAGATGAGTATTTATTCTATTTTCCTTTCTAGGTAACCTGCTGTTCATTTAAACATACAAATGCATAACAAACTTTTACATAGGAACCAGTTTACCAAACCTGTGTGATGTTACTTACGGTATTATTTATTTGAAGATAGACACTAGAGGGGTTTGATGCCTTATTCTCAGAAGCAAAAAATTCGCACACAGGTCTGTAGCTCTTTAGACTGTCACTGTACATATATTCAGATCACTATATTGTTTAAAAACTTTGATTGAGCTGAAGAATAAGGAACTAAATATTTTGATGTCTCATTCTCTCATGACAAAACCTGTAATGAGAACTGGGAGAAGTGCAGCTTGAGTCCATTCATGTGACAATTACAGGGGGAGCAGGAAATGTCAGGAACGAAAGCTTTCGGCTTTAGTTTTATAATTGTGATGGAGGAGGTCAGGTGCTGCAAGGAACTGTGCCCTTGCCATCACAGAAATGCATCTCAAAACAAATTTGAGACCTAACCCCAAAGCAGAAAGCAGCTGAATAAGTTTCAGGAAATTTTTTACAGGCAACATAGATAACATAGTAGTTCTTAATTCATGGAGAGAGCCACTGTAATCAAATCAAGACACGGTTACTTGCTTGTATTTTCTTCTGACCAGAGGTGAAGGCCAACAGTAGGATAAACAAAAGAAAATAAGGTGGATGAAAAAGCTATGAAGGCAAATACAATTCCTGGATTAAACACAGAGCTTCTTCATTTTATGAAAGCTATTCACAGCTAATCCTTCTGCCTAAAACATATAAATAAATTTTGTAGGACAATTAAAATTGTATTGATTTAATTTCTTGTGTCTCTAATTACTTTTGCTGGTTTTATCACTACCTTTAAGATTCCTGGAATCAGTATTTTCTTAATTCTTTCTACATTAATTGCTGAATTTTTTTAACATTACCATAAATCATTTCCTTCTAACTACTAAAGTGATGACAGTTCAGAAATAAGAACGATTGAAAAATAAAATTAGTGGAGCTTTTTCTCCTACTGGTAACTTTAAAAATGTTGTGTATATTTCTGTTTCTTCACTCTCACTACAAAGCAAAAGTAGAATTCTTTGGTAGAGTCCCAGGAATGTTACAAATCTTTCAAAAGTAAGAGTGAAATAGGACACGTAAGCTATTTATCACAAAGAAGTAGAAAAATACTAATCGATAACAAAACTAGATACATTGTGACATCTTAGCAAACTAAGGATTTCTTCAGCATTGTTGCAAAGGTGTTAGAGAGCAGTGATGTGTCAGAGTTAAGCAAGAGGAGTTTTTTTATGCATGATCCCTTCATTTTAAGCAGCTTCAAAGCTGCCACTTCTTTAGTTGCTAAAGGTTTGTGGTTCTGTTGTCTTGGGTCTGCTGAAAGCAGGCCATAAGAAAATGTTCACAGCAGGAGTGAGGAAGAGCTGCTTAAATTGTAATTGTGCGTACAGCAATGTCGTTGATGTTCTCAAATTCATTATGATGACGTGCCTAATTTAACTATGAAGAGGCTACCCTGTTATCCATTGCTGTGCCTGATCCTCATGATTGTTTGGAATGTAGTATTGAGACAAATGCCAGGACAGCTTTAGAATTTATTGTTTTCTCCAGGAAAGCAGTAAAAAAATGCCCACTCTGCAGATATCCCACTGGAGTTTTATCTCAGGGCTGCCCCACACCTCCTGTGACCAGCTTTCCCTTTAGCAGAAACAACCTGCCAGATGTGGAGCACTCACAGAAATGCGAACACGTTGCAAGCCTCTCTGAGAGCACCTCAAAAGGGAGAACAAGAATCAACAGCAGGAAATCACACTGAAAGATACAAGCTGTTTAATACTGTTTCTCAGCAACTGCCATTCCTTGTTAAGATATTTTCCAATTTAAAAAAAAAAAAAAAACAAATAAATAAAAACACTTGCTTCCAGTAAGTCAACTGGTAAGGTGCTTTCCAATGGGCTGTTCTGCTCTCATTTTTCTTTATGAAAAGTGTCAGCTATTGCTTCCTACCTATTTTCAGAAAGACTGGTGTCCTGCCCCACATCAAGCATTTTTCTCATAAAGACGTATTTCCATATCATCTCTCTGACTTTGAAACCAACTAGATGATGTTTTTAAGTTATGTTGGCAAATAGTCTTCTATCTCCACATGGGAGCACAATTCAATCTGAGCTTGCAGAATCTTCCATATCTCTGTGGGCCGTTCTCCTTATCAGTGTCATGACAGATGGATTTGTGATCACTTCGAATCAACAGGAATTTATAAATAAGATTCCCTACTTTGGAGAACAGTGTTTGATTTCCTTTCCTGTGACTGAGTAAGAATACCTTTTAGGCAGAAAAGTTATGGGTCAAGTGGGCATGAATGTGATTGATTTGTTCAAATAAATGTCTATGGTTTTATGAAATTAAAATATTTCCTCAAAATATCATACTGATGTACAATTTAGATTTTTGGTATTCAGGCAATTTTGTACTTTGTAGGTATCTTTCTTCAATATTTTTTGTGTTGCCTAAAGGAAGGGGGAAAAAACCTCTCCAAGACAACTTTATGTGGGTAAAGCAGAGAAGAGTTCTTTTACTCATAGGGTTTTGGGGTACAGAATATAAAGGAGTATAAAAGAGTATATAAAGTATAAAAAGTATAAAAGAGTGCAACACGTTGATAAGTAACAGATAGAAAAGAC
>WBMV01006703.1:13477-41408 GCA_013396655.1 Campylorhamphus procurvoides
CCCTTTCCATTTTTCTGGTTTTTTTTTTTTTTTTTTTTTTTTATTGTATGCCTGGCTTTTTTGACTTCAAATCAAATTATCTGTCCTGAGGCTGAATTTTCTCACCTTTTGCAAGCCTAACTGATGTAATCAGATAACTTCTACAAAAGGAATTGATGTCCTTAAGCTGAAACTAACTTCTACAGTAGAAGTTGCTTAAGGAAGAAAAGAACTTTGTGTTTCAAGATTGTTTAAGATTACATCATCAACACAAATATGCATTAAGAAGAATATGGATTAATAGGTGTGTCTATGTAAATTTTACTGTATAAAAGATGTAACTTTTTGCCCCATAGCATGCCTGATTTGTGGAAAAGTCCAAATTACACCCTGTGTAAAATAAACAGTGTCTCCTTTCTATTGTTTAAGATTACATCATCAACACAAATATGCATTAAGAAGAATATGGATTAATAGGTGTGTCTATGTAAATTTTACTGTATAAAAGATGTAACTTTTTGCCCCATAGCATGCCTGATTTGTGGAAAAGTCCAAATTACACCCTGTGTAAAATAAACAGTGTCTCCTTTCTAAACTGGACTCTGTGTTTAGAGAGCTCCTAAAATTTGCAACACTTTTAGGCAGGTAACACACACTTATTTCCCTGCTTTGTCAGCTGGGCAATTACTTTGTTCTTCCAACTCTACAACAAGGTGCTCCATAGTTGAGGGTAAATCTAGATTTGATCCACTAAGTTATTTATCTTAGTTTTGAAATCAAAATTGCTGCTAGAAGTTTGGATTTCATGAGTTTCAATCTTCCCCCTATCCTCACTTCAGTAATACATAGGTATCTATATCTATCTATCTATCTATCTATCTATCTATCTATCTATCTATCTATCTATCTATCATATATGAAGGTGTATGTATATATACACGTATGTGTATAATGTCAAAATTACAAATCAAGCTGTTCTTCTGTCACCAGAAGAAGCAAACTGATTTTGTCAAATCACATAAGCCAAATCCGTGAAGTGACCAGATCTCATTTTAGGACAATTGTTTTTGTTTCAAGCTGTGAGACCTTGTTTTGCAGCTTATCCAAGATGATGCTATATCAAATCACTTAATACTATTTTTTTTAAAAAATTACCTATTCTAAATAAACTTACAAGAAACTATTAAAAGGGTTTTGTTGCACTCTTCTCTCTTTCCCACTGGAGCTCACCACTGACATTATCTGTGACAAATGTTATTAGAAAAGTCAAAATCCTTTAACTTTGTAGAATCTGATAGCTAAATTGATTGCTGCTTGAACAGAATACAACTTTGTTTCACCCCAAACAGGAGGTTGAACCACTTAATGTTATTTCTGTCCTCTTAGATTCTAATATAATTTCTCTTCCTTTTTATAAGCCACGTGTTTCTTATCAGGCAGGGAGATATGCAATAAGGATATCTCTGGTAATTCTGTAAAAAGAAATTACATTTTTTGTGTATCCAAACCAAATCAATCAAAATGACACAGAGAAAACAGGACAGGTAGTTTAAAAAACTCTAGCAAAACTTTGTCATTCCTTTAAGACCCTTAAAACCTTCTTAAGATGAGGAAGTTGCTGAGATTTAAACCCCCCAACATGAATTCCACTGGACTTAGGTTCAGGCAGTTTTAAGTCATATATATATATATATTTACAGAGAGAGAGAGAGAGAGAGAGAGAGAGAGAGAGAGAGAGAGAGAGATACGTATGTTAATTGAGTTATACTTTGATGTGATGATAGTAATATAGACATCCTGTGTGTTGCCTTCTACTCAGTGTTTTGGCCAGTCACTAACTCTTTCTCTTCTTGTATACCTATACAAAATACCTTTTGGGTATTTAACAGACAATGTTAAACAATAGTAATATATCTGATATAATCGCCAAGACTTTTTTTCTTTTTAATTATTTATTTATTAACTTCATTTTGACACTGGTAAAGTTACTGCTCATTCCTGAAAACTGGAATGCTCGAGAGGATCCCAACTATCTGAAAAATTAGAGTACTATAATCTGCAGATTCTCTCTCACAATATTTCAGAATTTACTAATAACTTTTTTCCATTGTAAAAAGTATTTTATTTAGAATTCCTTTATTGCTGTGTAACCTATTTCAACACAGTATTTTTCGTTTTGTCTTAATACCTAAACAAATATTTTCTTGAGTGATTCACTCTGTCCCAGTTCTAAATGTTCCTTCTCACGCTTCAGTATCACTCATTCTTCAGTATCACTCATTCTTCAGTTTCTTTTCCTATTTCCTCAGTTTTCTCCAGATCTGTTTCTTTTCGACTATATCATCAGGCTTGTTCCTTCTCCATCTGAATTTTCGTATATTAGTGATAAGTTGATCATAGAATCATAGAACCATAGAATACTTTGGGCTGGAAGGAACCTTAAAGGGACCTCATTCCAATCCCCTGTCATGGGCAGAGACACATTCCATTAGACCAGTTTACTCAGAGCCCCATCCAGCCTGGCCTTGAGAACTTCTAGGGATGAGGCAACCTGTGCCAGCTGTCTCACCACCCTTACAGTTAAGAATTTCTTCCTAATAACTAATCTGTTCTCCAGAACAGGTGAAATATTGCACATTTGGGAACCTGGACAGATCAATGAAGAAATTTTTCATACTCAAGATTAATATTCACTAAATGGTATCATTAGCATACAGTACAGGTATAAACATTGTTAGTTCTGAAATATGGTACCAGCAGTTGAGGGTGCCAACAATTCTTAGATTGTACAGAGAGGAAAAAAATATCCTGATTAGTACTGTTTGGTTTGTTTCCAGCTTCCATCAGGTACAGTTAAACACACTTTCACTTTTCCTGTAGTTGTGATTTTCAGTGCTGAGCAGTTTTCATCATCCTTATTGATGAGACCCTTTGAGGGTAGGAAGGACAGGCACACTCCAGGAAGGGTTATGGTGGAATGATGGAATAGCACATTTATTAAAATGGTGCCAGCTTATATAGGAGTGGCAAGGAACTTTCTGAAAAGGGGGTGGGATTCCAGGAGGAGCATGCAAATCCTCTAAAAGAAAAGGAAAAAAACAAGGAAGGATTATAACCGTAAGGGGTAAACAATGGTGAAGATAACCATATAAGGGGAAAGCTCCTCTTTGTCAGAATCTGTCCAATCAGGGTGCAGGGATAACACCAAACTCCATTTTGTGTAGCATGCAACAGTGTTATTTAACTTTACAACAGTGAATTTACAAACTGGGAAACCTGTAACAACCCCATATATGGCAATAAACTGCCTCTTGTGCAGGATCCTCAGTCCTGTCAAGTCATCTCATGGTCTCTCTTCCATTTACTGTAATTTTGTACTCCTACACATTATGATCAAGAGATGTATGGAGATGGGCCACATAGGCACAGTAAGAAGTCAGTGGCAAACCAGACTACTCCTTATAATTTCTATATGCTTTTCAGTCTACACTTTAGCCCAGGACTATCTGAGCAGAGTATCAGACTAGAGAGATGTGTACCTCTATTGCATCTTGATAGGGATATTCCAGAGTGGGGAGGCAGAGCAGGGCAGTGAAGCACCAACACACCAGTTCCCTGAAGACAGAGAAGCTATTAATGTCATTAATGTTATTAAAGTTTAATATTAGTGCCAAAACCACCAGCAACTATGTCAAAGACTGAGAATTGCACATTTTCTGTGCTACTCTTTACAGTGGCAGAGTCACTCATCCCTGTGCTGGCAGGTGTTGAAGGCTTCTGAGTCCAAAAGTTCAGTTTTGGTATCTAGGTGTTTTGTATAAAGATTTGTTTTCCTTACATATTTAATCAGCCATAATTTGTTATGGTTTATGCTACTAGACTATAGCTCTATTAGCTATTGAAGGTTTGTGCCAGGAAAGAAAAAAAAAACTACTCAGATTTAAAATTGCGCTTGGAGGACAAAAATAGCTGTACATACTGAAACTGCCAAGAACTTATCAAGAGCAGCACTGGGGTCAGGATAACTAAGTCTGAACAGCTGTTGAAACACTCTCCACATGTGTACTAGCAATATGCCAAAATGCCAAACATCATGCAGGAATGACAATAAATAGGGTTACCTGTCAGCTTTTTAGTTTCATGTATACCATGGCCTTTCTGCTCTTTTTCATGATAAAAGATTCTAGTCAGGTGTTCACTCTTGGACAGAACATATATGGGACCTGACTGAGAAAATAATTTCTGAATTTTCCATGTCTGCTACAACAGAATAATCAAGTTGTAGGTCAGATTATTTTCTATTAAACAATGGAGCAGGTAGTTAGCTACTACAGTGATGAGCAAGGTATAATGACTGAATGCTTTTAACTGTTGGAGGTTTTAATACAGATTGGAAAGAAGAGTTTAACGCTGTTTCATATGGACAATTCTGTCTATTTGCACAATATTTCATATTTTAGGAATATGAATGCATGTGTATACATCCCTAGAAGTCAGTGGAACATAATATTCTGAGATTTTCCATAGCCAGATGAGATAAGCAAATAACTAATCCAACTGAATTTTTTATAGCTTATTCTACATAAACCTATATGCTCCAGGTCAATTTATAAAATCACTAATGAAAAAACACATAATGTTCTTAAACCCAAAGCTTTAAGAGAAACATTGATAAAAATCATTTGGGAAAGTACTTAAAGATGAAGTTCTTGGGCTTCTTTCATCTTTAGAAATTTTTAAAGGTTCCTGGACATAAAGTGAAATGTATAGCAAAAGTATATTCCAATTCATTTTTGCCAGTATAAAAAAGCAGTAGGCTTTAAAAGATAATGACTGTAAATGAGAAATTCAACAAATAGAGAGTCACTGAGAGCAAAACTACATCATTTTGGTCTCAGAGAACAGGCAACCTGAGAGCTAGAAGAAATTAGAGAATAATATCCTTTCGTTTTAAATCCAAACTACTGTGATTGAAAAAAGATCATTTAAAAAAATAAAATTGTTTTTCATGTTGGTGTAATAAATCATGATCATGCAAGAACAGTCCTTAGAGACCTGACAGAGTTTATCCTCCTGGAGAACACTTCCATAAAATAAATAAAAAAGGCTTTGAGGATAAATCCAGTGTTTATAAAATGCTACCTAAGACATTACATTTAAAACTCTGATATTAACTACTGCAATCTTATTCATTAGTATGATGCAGAAATGAATATTAAAGCATGTAGTACTGTAGAGGAAAACAGAAAAAAGAACAGTAGATATTGCTATACCTAAGGCCAGGATACACGTGATTGTAACAGTTTCAAAAGGAATATTATTTTCTGTTTAGTTGTCTTAGAAAAAAAAATAAAAATAGCATGGTAAAATGTTGTAACAACAACTTAGCAGCAAAACCTTAAAATGAAATATTAATGTTCATTTAATTCATGACTTATAGCCCTTCCTATATGTTGCAGAAAAACAAAAATAACATTCAGAAATGTCTACCTCTTCTAAAGGTACTAAAGAGAATTCTGTGTTTAGGCAACATTAACAGTTAACTCTTTCCCCTTCCTATTCTTTACGCTCATTTTACCTTCAGTTTTTCTTGTCTTTGTCCTCTAAATTTCCTTTCTTCTTTTACTGACTCTTTTCTTTACTGAACTGTGTGACTGTTGTGACTTGTGTGACTCCCAAGCAGATCTTGTAGTGACCAAAAATATCTTCCTCTCAATACTGTTTTTCTAATACTGTCTCCCTTTGGCATTCTATCTGAACCATTTTTGCTGCATTTACTTTTTAAGTGATGTTTGTTTTCTGAGCCTGACAAGTGTTGAGGCATGAATCGTGCTTGAGTTAAATCTGTTTTCTAGCTGAAAATCATTCTGGAATGCCCAAAGGATAGACATAGACTATTGTGGACTGTTCAGGGATAGAGCTCAGTAAGCTTTTGGGTAAAATACACGGAGATTTTTCTCTTACTATAGATTCATTACATAAAACAGAGATGAGAGATCTTTGCACGAATATCCAGCAGAAGTGTTTAAAAGAACCATCTTGAATCTGCATAGAGAACAGATATGTCAGAAGCAAATTTCTCCACTCATTCAATTTCTGAGTCAGGTAAGTACATTTATTACTTAATGACGCATAGTATTTGTTAAGTCTTTGAGAGATCCACAAGCATTCGAATCTCTGAGCTGTTACTATATTCTTTAAAGCCACTAAACCTTAGTTCTATTGGAACACAGAAGATAAAAAAACAGGCACAGTTCACAGGGAGCCAGTGACAAACACTTTTATCAGGATTTAATTAGATTTTTCTCTTTGCATTTGAGGATTCAGTGTGCCTTTCATATCACACTGAATTCAAGGACTTTGTTTTCATGAATTCAGGAGACTTTTGTGGGGCAGAATATAAGCCAGTGACAGTAGGAAAATTAAAGAAAAGCATCTGAAGCATAGTAATGTGAAGAGGAAAATTTAAACAAGTAATTAAACAGTAGATATATGGATTTCCACTTTTATTCTTCTGGTTGCTATACTGACACCAGAACTAACCTCACTTCTCAATTAGTATATCTAACATGACTGTTAAAAGCTACATCAGCAATGTAGAAAAACATAAAGCAGAATAATGCTAAGAACTCTATCTTTTATCACCACTGCAGGGCTGCATCACTGGAATCAATGAGAGTCAGTAAGATCAAGCTTTCACATCTGTGCAGTAAAAGGAATTATACTGCCACAGCAAGGTCTGCACACACAAAATATATTATTTTTTGCTGATGGGTAGATATTTTATTTGGCCTGCCTTTTTTTTTTCCCCCCAAGAACAGAGACAGATTGGAACTATACTAGAGCCAATTCAAAGACAGATATTTTTCAGATATCAGTTTCTTACACAGTCAGTATGCTGTTAAGAACCCCATGTGTCTCTACAGCTTCATGGTTATGCACAAAATGCTCATCAATAACATCTATTGTAGTCTGATACTAAGGTTCCAAATGTCCTAACTAGGATATAGCCCTTAAGTATTGCAAATAGATCACATTTATAAGTTCTCTAGGTACACATACCTTGTGCTCTATATCCTCCAGCCCTAGACACTGCAGTAGTTTCTCCATCCTTGTCTTGTAAATTGAGCCTTGGTACCATGGTTCTGTTCTCACAGTCTGCCAACTACCTTGATGAGTCCAAATTCAATTGGAAGTGGTCGAGTTACCAGAAAAATTGAAATTCAGGAATAATCATATAGACATAGGAAATTATGCTGAAAATCAATTAAAGTAAATTTAAAAACTCCCAGAGGACTTTGGTTGTATTCAATTAGGGCTTAATTATAACTAATTAAGTACCCCCAGAGAGGTTTTAGTTCACTAAAGATTTGGGGAATGAACAAATATGTCTGATGATGATTTGATCAGACAAATATGTCTGATGACATCTGCAATAATCTGTTTCTAGCACAGTGATCCTTAGTGAGCTGTAGTGAGTCTATGTCTCCATTCTTTTGCCCTTTCAGTTAATAATTTCCTAGGAAAAATAAAATTCTGATGTTTTGTATGGCTCTGTCACAAAATATTACACGTTGTCTTTGCTTTTACAGTACATATATCAAATGAAAATAGTGGAACCAGAAGTGAAACCAGGCTGAACACAAATGGGAGTGTCTTTGCATGGCAGGAAGTGCAGTGTCCAGTTCCTGCCAAAGGATGCTGTGAACAAAATTTCCAGGAAAACCTACGCAAGCTCTGGGCTTTGCAGAGAAATGAACCTTGACAGAAATGTCATGTTAGGATCACATATATTCTGAGACGAAAGCAGCTATAGTGTGGGAGAACACTAGGTGTGGGAGGGGACTGCCAGCTCCTCATTTTTGCACTAGAAGCTGATTATGGTCATTTAGAATACCTAGCACACCTCTGCTTCTATATTCATTATAAAGAATAAACAATAATAGTTTTCCACCTAATTGGAAGTATCAGGCAGATACAGATACTTTGGAAATACTAACATGATTGTGTTTAAGGTTGAGAAGTGGCAAGTACTAGACTAAATACCAAATCTTCACAGATGAAAGTTTTCTTCAAAATTCTTGCAATCTTCAAAATCTTGTAATTTAAAGGGAGCAGTCTGGACTCCTATATAGTAACGTGATTCAATTGAAAGTAAAAATTGCTATGATTAGGGCTGTATCATGCAACTCAGAACTTACATAAAATAAACAAATTGCTGATACAACTTAGGGGAAGAAATACATTTTTAAAAACTCTGAATCAGGCTAATAGCAATGGTACATAATGATTTGCAACAGTGTAGGATAAGAAGATCACCAAAGACTGTCATTTATTATGGTACATATCTTCCCATGTAATCTCAGCCAGAGACTTGAAATATTTATGATATTGTTCTTTTCTACTGGTTTTTGAAATATTTTCTTTCTAATTATTTTTGGGTTTAATGCAGAGAGTTAGGAGTCTTTCTAGCAGTTATTATAAAGTTAAGTCAATAGCCGAAGATTAATTTCCTAATGTTTGTTTACTTCATAAGTATTTTTACTCAGTTGCTAGCTATTCTTTCCTTAAAAAGGCTTGTAAACTTGGCACTTTGGTCTTCCAGCTCTTTGACCATGAAAATAAATTTAAAAATAATTTGAAACCTAAATACAATCTCTAAATTAAGCATTGGAAGTCGAACATGTTTTTAGAAGAAGGAAGAAACAAGGGAAGGAAATCAGCTTTGAGGGGAGGGTTAAGAAAGGACTACAATTTGCCTTTTTAAAATAGATTTCTATTTATAGACTTTTATCTGGTAGCTATCTGTTAGAGTCCTGAAATCCTGACATGCTAAGACATTTATGGAAGTAAAAAAACCAAAAAAAAACAAACAACAACAACAACAAAAAAACAGAAACAAACAACAAAAAAAAGAAAACCACAAGACACTATTCCCAAAGAATGCTGTTTCAGCATTACAAAAAGAGGTAGTATACAAGTGACAGTGCACCTTTTTCAACTAGTTTGTGAAGGAATCTTTACTACACAGACACTAAAATGTTGTTTCAGATAAGTTCGAAAGAAATTTTGCTTTAAAACCTCTGAAAATACTCAAACTGTAACGGGAAAAAAACACCTCCATATGTCAAACAATCCAAAAGTTATGTAGTTGTTCTCTCTGATTTTCTGAGTCACTTTTTTTTAGTCTGTACCTTGTTTAACTACAACAAGAATTCCACTCTCTCATGTGCTTGCAGTTCCGTGGTTCAAATATTTTGTAGTAGCCACAGATGTTATTGAGTCACAATAACTTTAGATGTTTGGACTGTGATCTAATAGGTAACTATGGTGTGCTTCTTAAGTGAAAATGCCTCTGTACAAATAGTTATACAGATCTATTAATATTTGGATTAATTTCACTATTTTATTATATTTTTTGTCATTTCATTTGACCCTTAGTTTTATGAACATTTTAATTGATGTGTTTAATAACTTCTGCTTATGTTATAGAGTCAATTCTAGTGAATATCAGTTCAGCATATGTATTGGTAAGGGTAAGCAGGGTTATTACAGTAGCATCTGGTTTTGATTACTTTTTTATTGGCCTGCAGTCACTTTGATAAAATATTGAAAGCAATATTAGTTTAACAAGGGCTTAATTTCCTCTTCAAACTTTTAAACCAAAAAAAAAAAAAATTGAAATTTTCATATTACATGCAATTGCTATCAACCTACAAATCAGTATTGAAATAATTGAAGCAGTGTAGTAAAAGCTAAAATTTTGAAAGTAAGTTTAATCTTAATAAGATGGAAAATATTCTAACTTGAGGTTTCCAAAATCATCCAGCCATCTGTCTGTCTGTCTTTCTGTCTATCTACACTTATACAGGACAAGTTCCACTAAATCCATATTGCTGTATGAAGGAAAATCATTCTTACTTAGGCGCATTTTTTTGTTTTAATAACTAGAGTTTGAGTTTATTAGTATTTATTGTCTTAAAAGAAGAATCAAGACCAGGTTATCTCCATATTAGATAGAAATTCAACTTCTACTAACAGCTGACAGCAAATTCTAAATAATTTTGGATTTCAGAGCTGTCTCTCTGGATCCTCCTATTTCAGAATATTATTTATTTACATTATTTTTCTCAGCTGATAGAGATCAGACCTGAGACAATCTTAATTTTTTTTCAAAAATACATAATTAATTAAAAAAAAAACACCTTTTGAAATAAAACTCTAAAACCAACTTTTTCTCACTGTTTTAATTTATTCTCTGCTAGTTGACAAGTACAACAGCTGTAACATCTTACTTCCCAATGACCTCACTTCCAAACCCAGTAAAGAAGCAATATGAAAATGAACGTAACCTAAAATCATGCACTTATTATTAATGGTCTTACTCTTTCCTGACCTTGAAATGTATTCGTGTTGTTGGATGTACACAGGGTCTTTAACCTCTTAATTACCTGAGAACTAATGTTCCCATTCTTTTTTGTAGGTAAATTAATTTGAAATTATTAACTTGTCAAAAGATCAACTGCCACAGTAAATATTTTCAGTTATTTGCACTGGGTAAGATTGCTTTTTTAATTAAAATGACAGCTATGGTGTTACTTATTAGAAAGTGAAGTCACCTCTGAGATTTTCTTGTGATTTTGACAGTTTAATAACTATTTTGTGCTAAATGTTTTCTAATACTCTGACATTTCTGAGCAGATCTCTTATTTTAAGGCACTCATCCTGTCACTGCTATACAAGGATACAATAAGAACTCAGCTGTCTATTTGTAAGTATTGTAGCAAAGTGCTAATATGTGGATTAAGTTTAAATTGTGCAAAAGGAAGATCAGGGAAAGAAGGATTTATGTTTCCTTCTTCCTTTTATTGTTTAGAAGCATTTTGTGGCACTCATCTCCATAGTCCAAGTGCCAAAGTTGCCATGTTTTTATATATATAGTATACTTGTGCACTTAAATAAGAAAGCACTTTTACATTTTTTAAAAATTACTTCCAAAAGAAAAGAGAAAAAAATAAAATATTATGTATATCTTGCTTTCAATTCTCTATAAAAATTGCAAGGCTTTATGAGCCCCAGTTTTCAGTGCACATTTTGCAATTTTTGTAATTTGTAGTCATGGTCAACTGCATTACAATAATAGGAAAGAACGAAATTATTTCTGCTCAATTATTTTTTTACATATAGAAACTAATATATGCTATTTTTCTTTATTACTGCCTTATTACATATCTTTCATGTTCCCTACACTGTTCATTTCTGCATGGACAGCACATAAAAGAAGACATGTTTGAGGCTTTGGAGACAAAATTACTTAACTGTGTGTCTCTAATGAATAATTACACACAAAAAGTAACATTTATACACATTTATAGTGATGGATAAACTATGCCACTCTTTCATTTATTAAAAAAAAAAGTTTAGAGAACTCGTTAATGAAATATTTTGTATCTAGTCTAAATTTGCAATAAACCAAGCTTTCCCCTTGTAGTGTAGAAAAATGTTCGTTCATTACGATTATTTCATGATTGTTGAAATTTTTCACTGCTGAAATTAACAGCGGCAGTGACAATAAGTGAAGTAAGTATCACTAAGGTTTCAAAAATGTGCAACATTTGTCAGGAAAGAAAATAGAACACCAGTTTTATAAATGCTTAGATTTCTTCTTTTCTGGGAAACATCTACTTCAAATTCAGTGTCTTCAGACTTCATAATAACATGACAAGATCCTGTTTGCACAAAAAATAAGTTGATACTTATATTCACAAGTTCCAATACTTTTTTTCTATGACTGCCACAAAGGGAACTTATTGTATTCTTATAATAGACATTCTTCTCTTAGAACATACCAAAAGTATTGGTCATTTAATACTCCAGTAAATGTAATGTGCCTACTAATTTAAATAAGAAAAAGGTATGTTGCTGTATTTTCTACATATAAACCTACTTTTACCTTTCCCTATCAGCAGCAAAGGTGAAACAAAATGGCATGGTATTGTCCTAGTTCAGCAGGAGGGACCAGTTATCACTGTGTGGGGGGTGATTAAAGCTATGTATTCTACACCCTCTATTCATTCCCCAAGAACAATGGACCATTCACAGCAGTTGCTCAGGAAGTTGTTAGCAGCCTCACACCCAGCCTGAGGGGGTGTGGGTGCTAATGGGCCATCAACGGTTCAACCATACCCATGACTCATAGAGNTCTACCAATATTTCACAGTAATGACATTTTGAAAGGTAGTCATAGATAAGCAAGAAATAGCAAAGATTAATCAAATGATTTTAGAAAATCATTTAAGACTTATGAACTGACCTTCATATGTAGAAAAGATTGTGTGGCAGTCTGAAGATCAACCCAAATGTTAGGTTCCTAACACTTAAAATAAGTGTGTCAAGAATGATCTTACTTATGTAACACAAAACCCATTAAAAGCCCAAGAGGTCTCGATTCCCATCTGTAAGAAATCAGGCAAGGAAGGCAGGGCTGAGTGAGGACCTTTGGGTGAAACTGACATCTAAGAAGGAAAGGATACTCCCTGTATCTTGGGAAGAATATAGGAACACTACACTGATATGTAGGTCTGGGTATCAGGAAAGCTGAGGCACAGTGGGAGCTGAATTTGGCAAGGAATGTGAATAATAAGGACGGTTTCTACATGGGTAGAAAACAAACATTAGAGAAAAAGTACTCCTCCAATGACTGAAAAAGAACACCTTCTATGATGAGTGACTTGCTCAATGGACAAAGAAAGAGCTACCTGGACTTCTGTAAGACCCTAATATAGCATCCCCAACAGTCCTGGCTCTAAACAGAAGAGAGAAGATGGATGAAGCATTAGGTGGATAAAGAATTGTCTGGATGTTACAGTCAATGGCTCACTATTCAATGGGAAACCAATAATGAATTCCGTGCCTCAATGAATGCCCCCTCAACTGGTTTCCAGCTGACACCATGATGAGTGGTGCAGGTGACACAGTTGAGAGGTGGGACCTGGAAGGACCTGGGCAGGCTTGAGGATTGGACTCATGTGAGCCTTCCAAAGTTCACATGAACTTTGACAAGACCAAATGCAAGGTCATGCTAAAGGGTTGGGGCAATCATTACAGGCTGGAGGATTAACTGGTTGGGACAAATCCTGAAGATAAAAACTCTGGGAGTTTTTACGCTGTTCTGTGTAAAATTGGATGTGAGCTGGCAATGTGTGCTCACAGCTCAGGGAGTCAGCCATATCCTGGGCTGCAGTAAAAGCAGCATAGACAGCAGATCAAGGAAGGGGAGTCTGCCCCTCCACTCTACTCTGGTGAGACCTGACCTGGAGTACTGCATCCAGCTCTGGAACCCTGAGTGTAAGAAAGCATGGAGTTGTTTGAGTAGGCTGGAGCACCTTTGCTGTGAAGATGTTCTGAGACAATAGGTGTTGTTCAGCCTGGAAAAGAGAAGGCTGCAGGGGGATCTCACTGTAGCTTTTTAATATACAAAATGGGCTTATTAGAAAGAATTTTTACCAAGGCCTGTAGTCATACGAAAAGGGGCAATGGTTTTAAAATAAAAGATCAATTTAGATTTTTACAATGAGGGTGGTAAAAGACTGAAACAGGTTGCCCAAAGAAATTATAGATGTCATATCATTGGCAGTGTTCAAAGTCAGGCTGGAAGGGATTTTGAGTGACCAATTTACTAAAATACATCTCTTCCCATGGCCTGGAAATTATAATAGATGATTTTTTATGTCACTTCCAACCCAAACGATACTATGATTCTATTTTGCTATGAAAGACATATATTTTAACGAAAATTTAAGAAAAGAGGAATTAGTACAATGCAGCATTGGAGGTCTCTAGATTGCCAGGACACTTAAACTTCTAGAATCAAATGAAAGTAGTTTTCACCTGAAGTTGTGTGACAGTCTGTGAACTCATCTGATAGTGCCACTCTCACTTTTACCTGAGTAACATGTCCAATAGTCCAGGTGCAATATAGGACACAGCTTTCATAAGAGACAACCTCATTAAAATATCAAAGATTGAGTGGACTGGAAAGTGACACAAAAGTTATTTCCTCCAAGTCTTGATTAATACTTGTAATTAGAGTAATTCCATCTCCTCCCTTGTTCCACCAACAAATCAATATCCTCAGTCTCGTCTTCTGTTTATCCAGCTACATTTTTATATATTTTATTTTCATATTTTGGAAAAGTAAAATAATTTTGTTCTGCACAGTTTTTATCTATTCATATCTTATGTGAAGCACATGCAAAAGACAATAGTTGCAGCGTGTAAAAAAATAATCCAAACATACAAAATCAGTCCACTATCCTCTCATAAAGTTGCTTGAAAGCTTTGACTTTCTCTCTCTTTCATATTAGTTTTGAAGAGTGACTACTGGGCTTATCAAACCCTGTCCCCATCTCATATGACCATACTGTTCTGCAATACATGTACATCTGAACTGCTATGAACTTTCCTGTTCCTGTTCATCTGCTGTCCAGAATTTCCTCTCCAATGGCTGCTGAGCTCTCTCTCTCTCTCTACTTTGCTCTTAGCAAATAATCCTGCTTTTGTTTTAAAGAGGAAAAGTGTAAGTCAATGGGTGTGCTATGTGGTGCTCCTCAAGCCCTGATATGTGTCCAAACTACAGAGATACTCAGTCAAAGATATTTTAGAGGTAGAAGCAATATGTTTTCTGTCTGCATAAGATGCAATTTACTGACTCAAAATCCAATGTTGTTCTATTTATGGCTTTATTCAATAGCACGATTTTCAGGAAACTAAATCTTATCAGACTAGACAGGTATAATTCCTGTTCTTTCTCTCCACCCTTTCCACCATTGTTAATCTCTTTTCGAATCCAGATCTCAATCCTGGGAAGAAAGCAGAAGTACAACATACTTGCTGGTTATAAAGCCATGAGCATCATGAGGAATCCTGGTTTCATGAGGGTTCCCCATGATATTCATGGCTTTGTATTATTTCATCTTGTCTCAATATGCAGCATGGTGGACTGTATGCTGAGAGATGTTTCCTAATAAAAAGAGACATTTTATGTCTCTGAAGCAAGATAATTCTTTCTTTTGTTTTTGATGAAGAGTGGGGAGATCCTAGCTCTAAATCTACTGCATCAATGATGAAAATAAATAAAAAAAAAGGATCATGTTCGCAAATTGTAACTTTCAGCATGTGTTTGCAAACATCAATATGGATAGAGTTTGCAAGCTGCACTTCAATATCTAAATGTAATAATTTCGCTCTACAAAACCATTCTATGTATTATAACAGACAACCTGAAAAAGGTTAGAAGAAGGTTTTATCTGAAGGTTAGAAGAAACAACAATGGGCCAAAACAGACTGAGATTATAGGCAGGGAAGAGACATAGCAATATGACTTTCAGGAAATTAAAAGAATAAAGAAAACCAACATTGCTAACAGATTTAAATCAAACATGAGTTGTAATTTACATGTGAGGTTGCAGTCTTAAATCTTTCTGAACTATCTATATCTGATCTCCAATTTTGCCCAGATATTGAAGTGAATGCATCTGTTACTTTATGATGTCATTAAGAAGCTGTGAATAATCCTTAAGATTATTTCCTTCTTCTGTATCAAAGAAAGAGAGGGACTGATCAAATTTCTAGGTCTTGCCAGAATCGTCATCTCCAGTATGATTAACATTGTGATAGGAATAAAAGACATTTTAAATAGGTACAAAATAATGAAGAACAAAGTGTTCAGATGTTTAAACCCAGAGGAAACTAGAAGTTAAAGGAGAGATTACTAAGGAAGAATAATGATTGTATATAATGTAAGTGAGGCAAACAGACATGAAACAGATTTTCTTTTCATATTAGTACCAAAATGGAACATTTCATTTTCCATCTAACTTCCTGTACATTTATTTAATAAATAGTGTGTTTCACAGAGAAGTAATAAAATACTTCATAGATGTATTAGTATGCAGACCATAATCAAATCATATAAATCCAGCTCTCTAGGTTATATATCACTATACCATCATCAATAACTGTGGTAGATTGTATATAGAAAGGGGAAGAGAGGGCAAATTCTTTAGAGATTTATTGAACAGGTAAACGTGGGAGATTTGAGGAATAGACTATGAAAACCAAATCTAAGGATGACAGAGTTTTGCAAATACATGTATGCAAGTACAAACTTTACTGCAAACTGTCTTACTTTATATCATGAACCATTGAGTCATTTTAGTGAGGAAGGATAAAAAGTGCAAATGCATTGTAGGAATGCTTCTTGAGTGCTGACTCCCTGCTTGCATTGTTTGGTGCTTTAATTGATCTGAAAAGATGGATCTTAGCCTCAAGTACTGAAGAAATTATTATGTACAACTATTCTCATTTTATAAGACTCATATTTGTAATAAGATAATTTTAAGCTTTCAGGTCTCCGCACAGTACGTTTGGGAATTCAGGAAGTATATTTTCTGATTTGAGGGACAAAGGTACAAAATCAAGCTTCAATACATTCTCAGAAATTGTTCTACATTGAAGCTTAAGCAATTTGAAAAAAAAATATTAACTGAGAATGCTGATTAGTGTTTTGATTCCAAAGCATTCTCTCCCTGTTGAGTATTTAACACTGTGTGACTACTGCCTGACTTTAAAATATGGGCTGCAAAGTAACTTTGTAAAGGACAGAATAACAAATGTAAAAACATCACTGAATACTACTGGAATATTGACTCCCTGTTTGGCTTGTACAGCATTTTAATTGTTCTGAAAATGTTTATATCCTCAGCTTCTGAACATGTGGAAAACAGACTACAGGTGTTTTCTCAAATTCAACCATTGGCAGTATTGAATTATTGAAAGATCACGTACAGACTAGGTTTTAGAATTTGGGATAAGGCTCATGCTGTCTGCTTTAAGGTGGCTGGTCCTAGTTTTGCTAGTAAGCTCTGTAAGAAGCTGCTCCCAGGAGACTAATTAGTATTCCTTGATGGCCTATACAGTTAATGGAAACAAAATTTAAGTCCCTAACGGAATTAGTTTCACATTTCTGCCAAGAATATGCTAGGCACAGGACTGCATTTACTATATCACCTTGTGTGATGTATCTTGCCAACTATTACGTCTTAAATACAATACACTTCCTAACTTACACTGGAGTTACTCTCTATACATATGTGTGGGCATAGGGACGTATTTCTTGAAAGATGGTATGTGGGTGCTTCAGCCCAGGCCAGGGAGATCTAGAAGAATATTTTGCACTGCCTAGTGTTTCTGAACTACAACTGCATGTCAGTTCCCTCACAGTTCAAAACTCTCAATCCTCCTCTGAGTTGCATCACTGTCATCTTGAAACAGAACTTCTTAAAAGGCTTCAATCCACAGATACTTCCATGTAACACATAATGTCAGAAAGTTCTTCTGTGTGATCAGAAACCTGGGGATAGGTGTGGTAAGAACCCTAATCCTTCTAAGAATCCCGAATGAGAGGTTCAACTCACAGCCTAATAAAACACTATTCAATAGATGCTGCCTGAAATCTCAGGAGGTCGGTTGGCCCAGTTTCCAGCATTTTATACCATTACAGAGACCGACGTCAATTGCAACGCCTCTAGACCCAACCTCTGGAATATATTAACTACGCAAGCATCCAGATAGTTCCTCCTGCAATACTCACTTGGTGTTCTTGTCTTGGGACAAACCACAACGCCCATCAGAGATGGCAAGGCAAGCTGTGTGGCAGGAGAGGTACAGACAGACAGGAATATGATCACTGATGACAGTTCAGGCAGTGAAGACTCAACTATCTTTTGTTCCTATGACAGCATGGTAACATCATTAAAATTTTTTAATCCACGATAACATAGTTAGACACAGATGATTAAAGAGTAATATATAAATAAAACTAAAGTAAGTTCCTTAAAAACACAGACTGCAGAAGATGGAAAAATATAAAACATCTTTCAAAAACAAGGCCAAAAAAATGACCTCAATAGCCTAACTCAGTTGTGCAAATGTAAATATACAATTGCTTTATTAGAATGCAAAAAATACTGATACTTAATGATAGAATAGTAGAATATCCTGAGCTAGAAGGGACATACAAACCCAACTCCTGGCCTGCTACAGGACAGCCCCAGGAATCACATAATGTGTTTGAGTACATTGCCCAAATGCTTCTTGAACTCTAATAGGCTTGGAGCTGTGATCACTTCCCTGTTCCAGTGCCCAGCCACCCTCAGAATGAAAAATTAACCTTTTTCTAATATCTGTCTTAAACATCTCCTGACACAGTTTTATGCTAATCCCTTAGGTCCTGTCACTGGTCACCAGAGAGAAGAGAGCGGTGCCTGCCACTCCACATTCCCTTGTGAAGAAGCTGTAGTTTGCACTGGGGTCACCCCTAAGTCTCCCGTTTTCTGAGTTGAGCAAGGCAAGTGATCTCAGCCTCTCTTCATACAGCTTCTCCTCTAGACCCTTCACAACCTTTACGGCCTTTGGTTGCTCTCTAGTAGCTTAATGTCTTTTTTACATTGTGTTGTCCAAAACTGTCCCAATACTGCAGATGAGGCCACCCCAGTGCAGAGCAGAGAGGGGCAATCCCCTCCCTCATCTGGCTGGTGATCCAGCCAGATCCCCTCGCCTCGTCCTGTGCCTGATGCCCCCCAGGACAGGGCTGGCCCTCCTGGCTGCCAAGGCACTGCTGACTCAGATTTAACTTGCCACTGACTGGGACTGCCAGGTCCCATTCCATGGCCCTGCTTTCCATCCTGTCATTCCCCAGTCTGTCTGTACATCTGAGGCAGCCCCATCCCAGGTGCAGAATCCAGGACTTCTCCTTGTTAAACTTTCTGTGGTTGGTGATTGCCCAGTTCTCATATTTCATTCTCTGCAGAGCCTGTCTGCCCTCAAGGGATTCAAATGTTCCTACTGATTTTATATTGCTGACAAACCTGATATGCCTTCAAATCCTGTGTCCAAGTAAATTATGAGTATATTGAAGAGCACTGGCCCCAGAACTGAGTCCTGCAGAACCCCACTAGAGACAGGTCACTAGCCTGATATAATCCCATTCCCTATAACCCTTTGTGCCCAACATGTGAGCCAGTTGCTCACCCATTACATGATGTGTTTATCGAGGGGTGTGCTAGACATTTTGTCCACAAGGATACTCTGAGAGACAATATTGAAAGCTTTACTGAAATCCACGAAGATAATTATATCAGCTGGCTTCCCTTGGGTAACTTAGTGAGTTACCTTGTTAGAAAATCAAATTAAGTTTGTCAGGCAGGACTTTCCCCTCATGAAGCCTCGTTCGCTGTGACCTATGACTGCATTGTCCTTCAATTGTTTTTCAATACCTCCTGAAATACCTTCTGCATAATTTTATCAGGAATTGAAATGAGGGTGAGAGCCTCATAGTTTCCAGGATCATCCTTATTGCACTGAAGATCTAAAACTACAGTGGAAAGAGAAGATGGGGTCCTCTATCTATTTTGTGGGAGAGAAAAAGGAAATACCTATATAATACCTCCTTCTATTTTTCCTAACTCTTCCCCAGACTGCCTTTCACACCTGTGATTTAGTATGAGACCCTTAAGAGTCAGTATATCTTTTTCAAATACAGGAAGAGAAGAAAATGGAGGGTGAGAATATAGGAGGGATTAGCAGATTCTGGTTTTATAACCTAAAAATGTGATCAAATGACTTTAAGTTCATCTGCTAATATATGATTCATAGTTTCTTTTTTGCTATTTAGAATTATGACACCAACATCCCCACAATTTCTGAGAAGAAGCTTGCGCATTTACACTCTAATGTTTATGGGTCAATAAAAATGAAAGGGATTTTCATCAATATTACTTTCATTTTATTTGATTGAATTACTTCAGCAGCACCTTACAATTTTACAACTTAACAGTCCAAGCAATAAAATGTGATAGAGTGAGTGACAACATAGCCTTCATTTGCAGTTGCAGGCTTCAATGAACTCCTTCTTCATGTTTTGGGGTTTTTTTTTCAGTTTTACTATCATAAAAGGAAGAGAAAATGTAAAATTAATTAGTGATCTATTATAATATTTAAAACCTAATTTTAGGGATATGGGTTTTGGTTTGCTTGGGTTTTTTTAAAATTAAGTTAAAAGGCTCTTCACAGTGACTAGTCTCTGTAAGAAATTTGGACATCACCAGCCTGCTCTAAAATGCTGTGAGTTCCAAGGACTGTTTGCTTATTACATGTGAAGCCATTTACTTTGTTTTTTCTGTGAGTTTGAGCACAGCAAATAATTTCCTTAAGTCCAAGAGTCAAGCCATGAAATGCAAGCTGGCCAGCCAGATGCTAACAATTTGGATTTGTACAGTTTCATGCATCCTAAGCATAGCCAGCACACAATTCTGCATTTACATATCATATTCCTGTAGGCTTCAAAGTGGTTAAAAGCAGAAAAGTGACCCTATAAAAATGTCCATATATTTTTCATTGTAGCACACCTTCTTATTTTGTTCTCTTCTTTCTAGCTCATCACGTGTCATCAGCAAAATACACATTACATTGCTTTCCAGATTATGTACTGTGGAAATGGTGATGCAGGGAGAGAGGGCTGTGAAGGAAGAAATACTCACGTCTAAGGGGTCATTTTATGCTTGGGTGATGGATAAGGGCATTCTACATTGAAGGGGAGTGGGCTGGTTACTACTGAGCCACTTAATTTAGTGAAAATTGTAAAGCATTTAGGATAAATTGACAGTCTTCATGCAGAGCAATGAGCTATAAAATTAACAAAGCTATGCTGCAGTTAGCTTTTCCTACTGCTGGTCTGTTTAATATTTAAGAAATTGTATTTCCTTTTTGTCAGTTTTATTCAAACTCACAGATTCATACAACATAAAAATTTATCACATCTGGACCTTCACTCTTCCAAGGTGAAATTGTTTCCTACTCTATATTTACCAATGCACTGTCCCAACGGACATATAGTTTAGTCTCACTTTAAATATCCTGAGGGAAGTTATTCCATGGCTTAATAGATCTCACTGTCAAGAGGCTTTTACATGAAATTCATCTTGGGTTTTTCCTTTCTTAATCTTATCCCATTACTCAAGAGTGATGCACCTTAAACTAATGTAAATATTTCTTCTCTTACCTAGCAGTTAAACCCCTAAAGGATCTGTGGGCTGTCATCATGTTTCTTTATCAGTTATTACTCACATGGAGTATAGAGGAAGCCTTGAAGTCTGACATTTTATCATAGGAGAAGATATTAAAAGTACTAACCAAGGTTCCTTTCCAAGCGTAGATAGTAACTTCTGCTATCCATGCTAATAATAAGTGCTCCAAGTATATAAATCCAGTTTTCACCTCTTGCAATCCTGCAGAATACATTCCTTCAATTTTCCTTCATGTCTTCTTTTTTTTTTTGCTTTTTCATTATGCACAGGGAAACATAAGCTAAAAAGCCAAATGGTGGGAGCCATTGCTTCAAATATATAAACAGAAAAGATAAGTGACATAAAAGTTACAGACTCAAAGACCATTTACTCCAAAATTTTGTCCCAAAGTCGATGTAATGTAAACCAACAAGTCCCACCTTCACCTCTTCACACACTACAGTTTCATGACTAAAGTGTAAATGAAACAGCTGGAGAAGAGGATGCCTATGGCTGGTCAGAAAAGAATTAGCATGTTCTTAGGAATCTCTGTAGAACTGGTAACCATGGCCAATAATATTGATCTTGGCTTTTGTAAACTGGACCAAGTGATAAGACACATCAGCAAATTAATAAGACAGAGTTGGTACAGACTTTAGAGGCAAAAAGGAGGCTACTGACTTTACTTGGGGACTGGAAAGTGTGACAAACTCAAGAAATTAAATCTCATTTTTCTTATGCGTTGAAAGAAAGTCTACACTTGTTAGTATCAAAGAAGGAGTGTTTGTAGTAATCAGAAATGAGATGATGAGGTCCAAGTGAAAGGTTTTCAGCTAAAATAAAAATTTGTGCAGGACACACTCCAATTCGGAAAGAGAACAACCCCACCAAGGATGACAAAGCAATTCTAAACAAAGTGAACCAGGGTCCATGAGTGCAGTTTCCTTAAATTTTCATTGACAATACACTTGACAAATAGAAAAAATTGTGTCTCCTTTCTATTAAATAAAGTGACTACCTGGTTTTGCCTAAGTGGCCCAAATCTTCAATTAACTTTATTTCTGGATAAGTCTTCGCAGACTCATACCTAGTTCCAATTTATACCTGTTTCCCAGTATTAATGATATGTGCTTTCAAAATAACTGCTTCCCCTTCCTATAAGTATTTTTAGATTGATTAACCAAAGATTCTTAAAAAAAAGTTCTCTTTTTCTGAGCTAAATCACTTTCAATGCACATTTCTAATCATTCTGCAGAATTAGGTTTTCAATAGGTACTAGTAAATCCCTCTAATCTAACATAATTTGTGACTGCCATTAAGATGTTTACTATCTCTTTGAGATCATAAATCAAAATGTTGGAGATGACTACATGTTGCATCATTCCAATAGGTTCCTATAAAGCTGTTGCTGTTTGTTAAGGTTTTGTTGTTGTTTACAGCTTTTCAGTATGCCTGTAGTATATTACAGCTTTAACTCAGTTCACAATAGATATATGTACCAATCTATAATGGGTGTGCACTATTCATAATTTTGGTAGGTTTTATATGTTCTTCTCTCTCCCTCTTTTTTTTTTTTTTTTTTTTTTGTGGAAGACCCTTTAGTTTCCCTTCCTCATTGTTGTAAAGAGTTGCAAGAGTGTAAAGTGGAATCTCATATCAAGAGAAATATTTAATTTACTCTATAGGGAGCAGACTATGACAAATACTTTTGTAGCTTCAGCTGTAGGAAGAAAACCTGCATTAGGGAAAAAGGAATCCTCTTTTAGTTTATAAGAAAATGTCACCGATATCTTTTAAATTGAAGGAATATACTTTATTTGAACTTCTTTTTACCTTAATCTTAGGAGAAACTGGTTTCTTTTCTCTGACTGTTGCTGAGCTTAACTTCTGTGTACTTCATACCCAAACAGCTAGTGACACTTTGCAAATCTTCATTATCTGTATCCAAATGCAGAACTACTTTCTTACCTGATGCAATTGAACTAAAAACAAATTGAGTACTTTTTCTCTGTACTTTTTCTCTGGAAAATGATGCAAAGTTCAAGAGTAAAGCTGAGTGAATTCTCATTAAACCATTCCTCCTTTTCTGCTCACAACTGTGCTAAACACTGGAACTTACAGACAGCTCCTTGGTAGGATTTATTCACTCACAGTTATTACTTTGCAGTTATACTTCAAATCACAGGTTCTGATGGGTGAAAGGAAATGAAAGAAAAAGAAAATAACCGTAACATGTCCAAATTCTCCTCCATGACTTGATCAGGGGGTACAAGGATTGAATGTTCAGTGATTTAGAGAGACCATGAAAGCTTCACAGAAACACAATACGTCTATACATCCAGTGTTCCTGTGTACCTATTGCCTTTTTCCAGCCTTGTATCTATTTTTCTCTTCTTTTCTCTTCCCTTTCCTTTCCCTTTCCTTCTTTCTTTTTTCTTTTATTTTTTCTTTTCTTTTCTTTTTTCTTTTCTTTTTTTTTTTGGAGGCATCTATTATTTACTTTATTCATTTTCTAGTTAAAATAATGATGGATTAAGAGGAGAAATGCAAAAATTCATACTGAGCTAAGTCAACTACCCATATGGTCTCTAGTGTTCAAATACGTATCCTCATAATGGCCAGGCATTGCTATTCAGAACACATAGCCCTTCACAGCAAAGTAGATGCACCTTCTTCAGTGAGACAATATAATATTTCTGTTCTGTCCTTAGTACAAATTGTGTTGTGGTCTTTCTGTGTGACTGACCTCCAGTTATAGCTTATCTGTCACAGAAAATAACACCTCTGAAATGAAAGGAAACATATTTTGTTCTCAGAGTACACTCTAGGACTATCTAAAGCCTTCCCTGGTCCTGGCACCTTCACGGGCTGCCTCACTGTTCAAACAATTTATCTCCAGTCAAAACCACAAAACCCAGTAAAGTATTTTTGCCAATATTTCTATGACTCATTTAGTTTAAGAAATAGAAAGAGTTCTATGCATGCTCTATACATGAGACCTAATGTGATTGCTATTTATTGTGTAAGAACTGGATTTTCAAGACTTAGTGAGATTGTTATTAAAAACAGTAACTTTGGAAAAAAAAAAGAAAAATCACCAAACTAAATTGATGTGACATATCTGGTACAGGAGAAGTATGATTATTTAGACAGAGTTTGCCTTTTGTAGATGTGAATAACAGTGACGATAAAGTATTTTTTCAGCTAGACTGCCAATTAAACTACGAAATTCCAATTTTTCAGTGGGATAACAATTACATGGCTAACCCTTTCAATCTTCTATCAGGTCACTCAATAATTGGTCACTTCAGAAAGTGGATTGTTAACTGATAGTCAGCAACATCCTGAAATGTGTCCTTATCTACTATTTTAAGTCTTCTTTAGTTCAGAGTATATGGACTTGGCAGACCACCATTACTGGGTTTTTTCACTAGCCTTCAATACCAAAGTTCAGAGGTTATTGTCTTCAGAAATAATCATATTTTTCATTCAAACCTAGGAGTTTATCCATCTCCTAATAAGCAGCCAATGAATCTACACAAAATCAGAAGCTAAAGAAAATTCTCTGTATGTTTAATTATGGCATAACTGTAATAGCAGTATATAAAAATACTTTTGCTAAGACAGTAATAACATAATGCCTTAAGTGAGCACCCAAAAATAGTTCAGTGGGGTATTACAATATATAATGTTTGGAAAGCAATAATTAATAATATTTAAACAGGCTAAACCCACTGACCATTCAGGCCCCAAACAGTCATCCGTCCTCTGTCCTGTTTTTACCTATGGGGCTTCTTTTTAAACAGGGCTCCGCCATATCTGTCTTCTCTCTATCCTGCAACAATGTCCCATATGCTGTACCTAATCACAATCTCCTCAATTTTTGACATAGCTATGCTTTCCTTTGTCCTTTTTCTCCTGTTACCACGAATGGAGATAGCCATATTTACACCTTTGGTTTGCTACCACAATACTTACAACAATGGACAAAACAGCCCCTGCAATGTGACCTCTTATCAAGTGGATAAGAATGATCTCCCTGTTACCTTGTGGTTTCTTTTTCTGCTCTGTTTCACACATTTTTGTCACTGGTCTTGAACTTTTCATAGTAAGCTCAAGGCTTCATAATTGTCAATGGACAATGAGGCTTTTTCAAATAACTTCTTCACAAAATAGTCAATTTATAAATAAGATTTGATAACTAAGTAGCCAAATATCTCTAACATGTAGACACCTAAATTACATGCAGTATATTATCTATTAATGAATAGATTGAAGCCTCTTTAAAAAACAAAACAAAAACACAAAAAGAAAAAAAAAACTCAAATTGTAGTAGAATCACAGAATGGTATGATTTGGAGGGGACCTTTAAACATCGTATAGTTCAACCCCACTGTCACAAGCAGGGACACCTTTCAATAAATCAGGTTTCAGTAGTAAACTTTCTGTTGTGAAAATTTAACATTTTCTGACAGCATAGTGCATTTAATATTTTTATAGCCCAGCTTTTCAACTGAATGAAGAAGATCTCCTTTGTTGTTGTTAACATCTTGGTCTAGAAACTCCAAGTTTTACCAAGTGTTCATTTTAATTTAGGCTTCAAGAGATTTTTCCTGCACAAACTCTTGTAAAGCCTTCTGATTCTTTGATAACTTGAGTTCATGTCCAGAGAAAAAGCTATACATTTTTTCTCTAAGAGACTTATTTTAGTTTGATAAGAATATAGGCATTTTGACAAAGAGGGTTTGCAGAAATAACATGCAACTTCATAGAAACATTACAACAGATTACTGAGATTAACAAACATTGTCATAGTAGGGAATCCAGCAAACACAAATTCAATGCAACTTAGGTGAAATACTTACGAATTCAGTTAAATATAGAAAATAGATGTTTAAGTTACCCACAATAGAAAGAAAAGAATAAAGAATAGAGATTAAGAGAAGAAAGAATAAAAAAGGAGAGAAAATTACAGTTGCCACTGAGAAGGTCACATGTTGACAACTTCAAGGAGAGCAGGCCAAGGCAAGATGGAGACCTCATGTGTGCCTCTTTATCTACTGTGGCCACTGCCCCTAGGTGGGACCTTTGGTTCACTGGCCACTCACTGTCACATTAGCCAAAGTGAGGGGTGTCACAGTCAATCAGGGGCTCCAGGTGTGGGTGGGTTACCAGAAGGACCTTACTGATTTTCAGGCTTCCTTGTCCCATCTGTGCCATGTGGCTGCCAACTCCAGCAGCTGTCTTGGCTGACTGTGTGGATACTGTGCTGGAGATCTAGTTCCCTTACCCGATACACACACTCTCACACAGAGTCACCACCACAAGGTGGTTCTGACCCAGTAATCACTGATCTGGTGTGTAACAGTTGTGTCTCACCTAATCTTGGTACTTCAGAGTTTGGCAATGAAAACTGAATGTTCTACTAGAAATAGTGAGACATCTTACTGTGCAGAAAGTATATGGGGTCTTAGGCAATAAAGTAAAAAGCAATAATTTTCAACATCCTGTTCTAGGGTGCATTCTTGCACTCTCCAAAATGTTGCTGAAGCTACTGCTGTCTATAATGATTTCTGCATTGAGATGCTAATTAACACACATTAAAGTTACAGCCTTACAATTTTAAATTGTAATTATAAAATTAGAAAATAAGAAAAGATATTTCTTTAAAAATCTTATTTTTTGTTTGATCAGCTATATTATATCAGTTTAGACAAAGGCATTTTGCATATAAGCACTAAAAGCTTCAAAAATACATACACAGCATATCAGTGAGATTAAAATGTAGCCATAAATTCGTTTTACAAACTCAATTTTTACATGTTGAGGTAAATATTATTTTCATAAGAAGTTTTTAATTGGTGTATAAGAGAACTCATTGTACCTTGATACATGGACCTAGATGGACATGAAGTCATATTGTCAGGAACTACAATTAACTTTTCAGCTCTATCATCTCACTCTTACGATCCTACCAAGAGCAAAAAATGGGGAATTTTTCCTTCAGTCTCTGCCAGTCATTTATGTCATGGACTTATGCGAGATACTGAGCAGTTTCTGTTCTTTCCAGCAGTAGAGTGCAGATATGACTGTAATTTGTCAGGCCAGACCAGAAGCTTGACTTTAACAGTCTTCTCAAGAGAATATCTGCAGAAAGGTCAAAAACAGGACAAGCATATGCATTATTTTTCCTCAGCACTCCTGAGTCAAATGTGGCTTTTATCTGTACAGAGACCATGAGTGGATGCGTCTTGCATGAATCTCTCCAGTTTTCCCATTAAATTTGTTTTGACTTTTGACATCAACAATCTTCTTAGGCAGGGAGTGCCACTGTTGCAGCACCCACTTTGATGCCTTAGGGTTTCCATGTATTTGTAGATTTTTATACTTCTAGGTAGTTTCTTACATTTAGAGTAGCTAGTAACCTCTAACCCTGTGCTAGCTGTCTTAAGAGTCAGATAATAGCTGGAACACCATGTAAGGGAAACATGTACCAGAGCTAAGACAATTAGAAACCACGTTAGTCAAAACAGGAAAGCAAAGCCCAGCAACCTTGGAGATGCTCCAGTAAGGGAAAGTGGCGTGAAGATGAAGATAAAAGATGAAGTGGGGGTTTTAAGACCTCCAACTCAATTCTAGGAGAGGTATGCCATAGTGTGGAACCAAGGGAAGTTCTGGGTATGGACATTTCTTAGATTGGATGTAACCTTTATATATAATTGAGTAGTGTTATAAAATGAGTATGCTGCCATGTAGATGAAGAGCTTGCCCAGCTCTTACATCTTGTTGACATTTCTCAGACACACACACACATTCTCTCTCTGTTG
>WBMV01006703.1:41684-52224 GCA_013396655.1 Campylorhamphus procurvoides
CTTCCCCTTATGGCAACAATTTCATGAAATAATACATTCTAGTATGTTAGTGTATTGTTTGCTGCCATCTAATTATTCTACTGAAAAATAAGTAGTGTGTACCTCAGGCTGTAGTATAACTGAAATACAGATTTTGATTCTTATTAAAGGAATACAGTCATGTTTGAATTTAGTACACCTTTTTGTTGCTAGTCATGCCACAATGATGGACAAAAGATGCATCTTACATCTTACAAAGGTGAAATATCTCACAGAAATTAAATGACCAAATTATATCAAAATACCAAGTTTGAATGTTTATTTTTTGAAAACAAATTGCCTTTTTTTTTTTAAGGGTACAACTCAAAATATTGTGCAAAGAATAAAATTCATATTCCTGTGTGTCAAAAACTGTTCAAAACACAAGTCAGCTAACGGAAAACTCTCATGAGAGAAATATTAATCAAATAGAAATATTACTGCACTAAAACAAGATGCTATTTAAATCAGGAGAATCAGCATGCAGTCAGGAAAATAAATGTTTTAGAATTTTGCCATTAATTTCAACAGAGCAATGGAGAACACAAAAAGATGCCCATCAGATATAGTTATTGGTCTTGATCTCTATAATTGTGTTCAGAAAATATAGGCAGCTCTCTGTATGACTGAAAACATCATTTTGGAGTATAGTCCATTTTGTCTACTTCTAGCAGTGGGTAGAGTGTGACACATAGAATATTTTAATTCCAGTCCATCTCTCCTGTGAACATAAATATGAAAATGAAATTCCACAGCTATATAAATCTTTGACATGTCTCAGCAAACTGCTCCAGTATAATTCACCTAGTCAGTAGACCATAATGTTTACTGTTTTCCTTGAAAGGCTTCACCCTTTACACCAGTTCTGTTTATTCCAAATAAGCAGTCAGTTTGGGTCCAATTTTTCAAGGGAAATAAGTAAATCTGCTTCTGAAAATAACAGAGCCCCAAAGAAGATGACTGTTTATGGGACCTACCTGGTTACCTTGATGTAATTATATAGTCCAGAGCAGATTCTTCAGCACTTAAAAAACTAAGCTGGAAAAGCATGAAGTAGAGAGATATTGTATGTACACATAATAGCATCATATGCATATATATACTCTACAAATATAAGATTGTGCTGGTTTAAAGGTAAACTGGCAGGAGAAATGGACCCACCACAAGAGAGATTATAAGTCAGAGTTACAATTCAATGAAAGATATTACAATAAATACACTGACACAAAGAGAAAACTGCTTTCAACTCGCCAAAACCCAGCAGTATAACCCAGCATCCCGGGGCACAAGCCCATAGGGGTTTGTTAGCCCTGGTGCTGAGACCCACATGGTTCCTCCGACTCCAAAGCAAAAGGAAGTGAAGAACCTGTTGGTGCAGATGATGGCTGTGGTCTGGTCAAGAGTGATGGTCGTAGTTTGGTCAAGAGCAGTGGTTTCCTCCTGTCAAGGTCCTGATGTTCCTCTGGATCCGACAAGACATGCTCGAGGCCTTCTGAGCCCTGTTTATGTACCCTCAGGGAGCACCCAGTCCCTCCCCCAGGGCGGGGACTCACACAATGGGTGATTAACCCTGTGAGCCATAGGCTATTGTTGAACCGTTGATGGCCCATTAGCAGCCACGCCCCCTCAGGCCGGGTGTGGAGGTGCCAACAGCTTCCTGGGCAGCTGCTGCAAATGGTCTATTGTTCTTGGGAAATGAATAGAGGGGGTAGAATACATAGCTTTGATCACCCCCACACAGTGATAACTGGTCCCTCCTGCTGAACTAGGACAAAAATTAATAGTAAAAATATAAAAATAGATTTTATTTAAAAGAATAAAGAATGTTTATGTAAATAAGGGTCCAATACATTTCAGCATTTCATTGTGGATAGTAAATTGTCAAAATTACACATGAAATATTGTGCACAAGAATGGAATATGATTAATAATATCAAACACAAAATACATTTTATCAGTTTTTGTGATTGGAACAAACTCTTTTCTACTTTCATACGAAAAACTGAAACAGTGAAAACTTACTGCTAGTCATATATGTCTAGATTGTATACTGAATTCTACAGACTAAAAGTTCTTGTTCTTATCTTCTTTCTTTAATTTTACACATTCCCACTCCTGAATTACAGTGATAATGAGGAATACAAAATTCTGTTGCATCATGCTCAAACAGTTAGTTATTTTGTTTATTTCTTTGGTGAAATGTGTATATGTACACCAAAACAGTATGATGCTGTGCTAGTTTTGGCTGGGGTAATTTTCATCACAGTGGTGAGTACTGGGCTGTGGCTTGCATTTATACTGAAAGCAGTGGTGATAGGATAAGGGTGTTTTAGTCACTTCCAAACAGGCTTGCACAGACCCAAGTCCTTTACTGCCACCAGTGGGTGCACAAGGAGTTGAAAGAAGACACAGCCAGACCAGCTGACCCCATCTAGCCACATAGATATTCCAGACCATGTGGTGTCATTTTTACCACATAAAAAGAGATGGGAAGGAAGAAGGAGGGAGATTCAAAATGATGACATTTGTCTTCAGAAGTCACCATTACCAGTGGTGTAATGTTGCTCTCCCAGAGGCAGCTGAACTCACTGCCCATGGGAAGTGGTGAATGGATTTCTTGATTTGCTTTGCTTGCACACACACCTTCTGCTTTCCCTATTAAACTGTCTTTATCTCACTCAATCAATTTTTTTTAGTTTTATCCTTCTGAATTTCTGCCCCCATTCCATTGCTGGGGGCAGGGGAGTTAGCGAGCAACTTCTTGGGTCTGAGTTGTTGAATGGGGTTTAACCAGGACAGATACACACCCCATCAAGGACACAAAAATGTTTATATTGCAAGCATGTAAAAAATAATCAACATCAAAAAATATTTTGTGATTCAAAGTTATTTGGAGCATTTTAAGTCTTTAAGAGGTAGCGAGAAAAAGTTTATTTCCAAAACTATGGTGTTTTCTCCTGCAACACAATAAATCAAGAAAATCTCTGCTGATTGTGTCACCAAGGTTATAATCAGTGTGAAATGAGATCAGCATTGTAGTCTAGCCAAAAGACAGCTTTGGCATACAGTCAGAAAAATAGGTTGTGTGAAGCCAGGGGTGTCTTTTTCCAGCTATCATTAAATGGGTCTTTAGCAAACTGTACTATCAGTCCTAAACTTCCCCCTTAACTAATTCATTGAATTTTGTTTGCTTGTTTTAGAAATGTAGATTGAAAATTGTGGAACAGTTATTAAAAGCAGTTCTTAATTAGAAAATGTTATTGCATGCACTTTCAGAACAGCAGTTTTAAGCCCAGACATATGCTCCCACCACAGGAACCATCCTACTGTTCGTAACACATGAAAAAAATTCACTGCCTAGCATGCAAAAGGCTTCATTGTTCATCTCCAATAAAGCCCACAGCCTGCTAAGTGTTGCTTTTCTGTGCAATGTTTAAGAGTGAGGGTCTGTCTGTCTTTCTAAGATGCATAGTTGATATGCAAACATATTCTGGCATGGATGTTTTATACAAGCATAAATGGCATGGGTGTTTCAGAGTAGCAGAACTATCACCGTTTAAAATTTGGAATTAAGCAGTTCATCCTTTTCACTGTATAATGACATTGATATGGTTGTTTTAATTAATCTGCTAGGATTTGTTTGCATTTAGTTCATTCATTTTTTCCCCACCACTGTTTTTTCAATATTTCATGGTCTTGTACTTTTTTCTTGAATTTTGTCTTCCTATTAGCTTTATTTCTGACTTTTACTATACTAAGTTCTCCTTTCTCATAATTGCATAGTATCCCATACCAGCTGTGGTTTTTGGGTTCCCCCTCTGCCCCCACAATGTAATAGATCCTGCTTTTCAGCTTTTCTCCCTCATTTATGCCACCATTTAGGCAGACTTCATCACTGTCCCCTCATTCTATTTGACTGCTATTTCATCTGATTTATAATATTTTGCTTACATTCTCATGTTTTCCTCATTCTTAATTGCCCTGCATGATGAAGTTCATCCAGAAAAACACCTTTTATTATAGAGTCTGGCAGTAAAACAACACTGATTAAAAAACAGGCAATTTTGCCTAGTTGTGTCCACTGTTTTTTTTTATCCCTGGGGAACCTGGGAGGACAGGAAGGATGGCTTGAAATAGCTGTTCCTCATTTCTCCTGTAATTCTGGATTGAAGTATTCATTGTTGGAGAACTGGTTAACAATTCTTGGAAATCAGCACAGTTGTTTGGGGTAGAATACACTCACACCTGTGCTTCATGTAGTTCTGACAATCATGCTCCCTTCTTCATCCAAAGTGTTGTGTAGGAAAAAAACTCAGCTAAAAGAGAATAAATAAGAGGAATCCTCAGGCCTGGCAATATGTTACTCTTTGTGAGATTCTTTACTTCAGTCTCATGAATATTGAAACTGTGTAATTATTCTTTCTGAGGAAGTCAAGCATAGCAATGCTGTGTTAGATTTTCTTATTTGCATTAACACACATTTTCTCAGAAGTTGTTTGTATTACATTTTGATACAAAGACCTACAATTTACTGTATCACTGGGGAAAAACAGGAAATGTCTTGTTTTGGAAATGTTTCTAAACAGAGCAAAACACATACAAATCTTTTGATCCGTGTGTTGGCACTGTAAGGATGAAAATGCAGACTCTGAGGAAACCTGTAATTAGTGGAAATTATGAAGCTGTAAAATTTGAAAAGAAAAAAAAAAGAAAGAAAGGTCATGGATCGAAACATCTTCCTCATCCCTTTGGTAAGACAATTACATTCATTACATCTTTCAATCTTCCCTAACCCTGAAGGAGTACGGTTCATTTGTCCTGCTATTATCTTATTCATTTCTCACCTTTAACACTTGCAAGAGTGTAAAGTTAATCAAATACATAATTCTAAATTCAGTTAAGAACCAAAAGAAAAAGCAACCCAAAAACCAACCTGGAATTATGGAATCAATTTCATTCATCCAAGCATGCTCAGCTTCCTTCTCCAGCACACTTTAAACCTGTCACCATTTGCTGTATATCACCACAATATATCCCTCTAAAACATTATCACTACCTGTCAAACCTGGCATGAAATGGCTTGCAAGGGTTTTATGTTGATTTTAAGGAATTAGAGGCATTGGCCATGTTATTTATTCAGAGCTTATCTGCAGAAAAAATATACACATTCTAGCAGCTCCAGAATGTTTCCTGCGTAGTGTTGAGCATGGGCAGCTGGGATGGTACAGTGTCATCAGGATTAAAGTTGTCTATACTATCAATCACAGAGAATCCTAGTTTACTAAGCCTCCTGTGGAGTGTGTTAGGTTCAGTCAATTAAAACAAAGTGAACTGCTGTGATTATTGTTAACGGCAAACCTAATTCAATAAGGTTGTATTTACCATTCCTTGAAATACATATTTTGTGATTTACCTGGAATTTTGTTTTGCCAGTGCCCAGTGTGTCTTTTCTTTCTTTAAATATGAGGAGAAAAGATCAAAATTTTACATCGTCTAAAGTGTCAGGAGCAAACTTTTTCAATGGGTATGTTATTATAATAGATTGCAACTCACTTTCAGTTGCATTGTATTACAGTTTCTCAGTACTTGACCACTGCAGAGCATAATGAGACAATAATTCACTATAGAGCCCAAGGAAGGCATGACCACAATACAGAAAATTATTTCTAGCACAGACACAGTGCAGAGCTGTCACTGTGACTAGGCCAATAGAAATTATGAGGTTTCAACAATTTCAAAACAGAATAATTTACGTCTAAAGTGGTTATACCTCCATGACAATTTTGAAATTTTGTTTAGTGTGACTTTATATCTCATGTTGAATTTGCTAATATTTTAAAAGCCAGAACCAAGGGAAAATGATAAAAATGGATTTGTATTCCATTTTTTACAAGCTACCTTTGTAAGGAATCTTAAAATGTTACCGACTGATTTATAAAAGACTGGTCTTTTAGAAAGTGCTGGAATTCTCAAAAAAACCCCACCAAACCAAGACAAAAACCCAAAAACAAAAAAACAAACAAACTAAAAAACCCACAAAACAAAACAAAAAATAAACAAAACCAAACCAACCAAATACCCCCCGCCCAAAAAAAAAAAAAAAGAGAAAACCCCAAAAGCAAACAAAAAACAAATTACAAGACTTAGAAATATGCAAGACAATTGACAATGCAAAATGATTCACATCAAACATGGCTACTTCTTTTGTGGCTGGTTAAATTTTTGCTTTAGACTCTTTTTTTAATTCCTCCTGGCTTTTCCAAATCAGGCAAACCCATTCTCTCTTTTCCATGACAACAGCTTTGCTAGCCTTAGCAAACAGCTGCAGAGTGGAGGGTCACTGGAAGTTACTCCTGGTTCTGTACACTGCAGTGCACCCATGCAAACATGAATTAATTCTTTTGATTTTATTGTGGCATTCCTGTAGGAAGGTATTATTTGCTCCCAGCTAACTGAAGACAGAGATGGAACCTCACAGCTGATTCTTGCTGTGGTAGAGAGAAGTAACTATGTACACAGGACAGGAAGGCAAGTTTTCTTCTGCCTCTGTTGTCTCTCTTGAAAAGCAAGAAAAAGTGCAATGCTAACAGCTGCCATTACTGCTGATGTATTTGCTGGCACATTTGCTCTGACCCTTACTATTCCTTCACCTACAACTACTGCCTGAACTGAAAACGTGTTAAAATCACTGAAGATTTTATTTTGCACATCAGTCTTGTATGCCAGCTACCAAAAGCTTTGAAATATACACTATTTCCACAGTTAAAGCAGTATCTTTCTATTTTCCCACTCTAGTTTACAGTACTTTCCTGACAGAATATTTTTAGTTATTTTCTTTGCTACTAAGTATATTTATTTTTGCCATTCTTATTCTGTTTCACTATAAATGTTTTCTCTCCCCGAATTTTTTGTTTCAAGGAAGTGATTACCCTTCTTCATGATACCACCTTCAAACAAAATCATATATGTGCTCATACGAGTGCTGATATTTTCCTCCAAAGGCTGAAAAATTAATAGTCATGACAAATATTGTTAATTAATAATGGTTTTCTGCAGTGTTTTTCCAACAAAACATTTTAGAACCTTTGTTTACTTAAAGTGTGCAAAACTAATGCCAATTGTTCAAATACATTTCTGCCCAAGCAATGTTATATCTGCTAGCTTCCTGTCACTGCCTTACTGTTTTCAAAACCTACTTTTGTAATTCAAAAAAATGGTTATTTAAAACACTGTAAAGTTTTTCACTGCCTGCTGACAAGAGCAGAATAGTTCACAGACTAGCTCATATCCTGTCCATAACTTAAGGATTTACTATTTACGATTTCATCATGATCTCAATAATGTTCTCTCATATTGATCTGGTGTGACCATGGTGCTCAGTCAGTGTTTTTTTCTATTAATTCTCTGAAGGACTGCACCCTATCCAAACTGATGAACTGATTTATGGCCAGCTGTCCCCAAGTCTTGCCCTGAGATAAGCCCACCTTACCTATAGAACTGTGACAGTATGGTTTTTTTGCATAAGAACTCCTGTTTAAATACTGCAAAAACTAGTTTTCTCTGTAGTCAAAGAATGAGAAAGAAGTCGTTTTCCTAAAAATAACCTAAGATAGAAATACCACCTATCTCTTGGAACTTGCATATCCCAAAATTCTGTGTCTCCTTTCCGTCAATGAAGGACAACCTAATGGTCTCAAAACCTCCACTGGAGATTTGCAGCTCTTCCACATAATAATTTCTCACATCATATGTTTATATTCATCATCTCTCAGAAGCACAAGAGGTTTTGCTCTGTTTTGAATTCCAGTGTCAGAGGCATCAATCAAAAGTGATAGCATCGATCATGCTGCTGCAAACTAGTTGGATGGCATCTGCCATAGTGCCTTACAATGTTAAAGCAATGTACCAGAATTCTGATGAATAAACCAGCATAATAAAATGCTGGTGTGCTCAGTAGCAATTAATCATGGCACCTCTTAATGCATCATGTTTTTAAAGGCATAATACAAAGCTAATAAAAAAGTTACCTTCTATTCTTCATTCAGCTGAAGTCAATGAAGATATTCTGAATGCAAAATGCCATAACAGAGAAGATAAATCAGATTATTCAAAATCTGGTGTACAAGTGATCACGAAGACATTTTATTTTTAACATACCATTGTAAATTATGTCAACATTAGTATTAATTCAATTAAAAAAATCCATAAAAGCCCAATTAAAAAGGAAAAATAAGCATATTATTTTTGGTATTTGGTTTGTTGTTTGGTTGGTTGTTTGTTTGTTTTTTTTTTTCTTTTAAGCTAAACTTGCATCTGAGGACATAGTTTTTCCCAGTAGAAGTAAAAGCAGAATTTATTTGTTTTTGTAGTTAGAAAGATATATGTAAAGATTGACGATCCTTCCTAGCATAAACTTGGCTACTGGCTCACTTATATCAGTCAAATAGGCTTTATTAGCTTCATTGGGCATATAATAAACTTATGAAATTCACTGCCACAAAATATAATTATGATCCAGGCATTTAGGATTGCCCTGTAAAATTAAGTATTAAATGGATGAAAAAAATGCTGCTCTATTCACACACCTTATTAAAAAATTAGTTGTTACAGGAATCTATGAAGGATTTAAAACATTCATGCTTGCAGCATTACAGATATGCCTACAATATCTGGATGGCATGGAATTGCCATAATACAGGTAATTTTGCTGTTCCTAATACTAATCCAATTTGCATATACACTTGGTAATATAATGTTAACTTTTTTCTTTTCATCTTTGAGCTAGTTTACTCTGTGTCTAATAGAGCTTCTTTATACCTATGTCAGAAATCTTTACTCATGTATGTCTTAAATTACCTTTCCACACTGTTGATCACATTTCTGATCAGAGATAAATTACTAGATTAAGTGAATTGTTGTTTTGAAGAAGAATTTCACTACAAGTCTATTTTACTATAAAATACTACTAATAGAAAAAAATTTCAGTTATTCAGGAAGAAGAGCAACTTCACTGTCAGTAATAATAATGAAAATAACTGAAATCTCATACTGAATTAAACCTATATAAATAAAAATGGTAGTGGCTAGCAATTTTTTTGCAACTTTTTCTGGCAAACTCAGAGCCCAGATGCTAAGCACGGGAAAATATTTATTCCAACAGAAGCATCTGGTACTTTGGCAGACTCCATAAGCAATTTTGTTTTACAGTTCTAAAGCTGCTTCTGGGTCTATTACATGGTTAATCTGAAGGGCTGACTTGTTCTCCTGGATGCCATATGCCAAGAGTGAGAGATGCAGTGAACTGTTTGCCCATTATACTTGCATTAAGAAGTAGACTAAAAAATCTGCTGAAAATGATGCACTTTAGTACAGCTCAACAATTAAGCTTATGATGATGAGTGACTTTCCTTAAAATAGTGCCAAAAAGCTGCCAGGAAACAGAAAAGAGCATCAAAAGCCAAGGTTGGCAGGCGCAATGCCAGCCAGGTAATGTTTCAAATTTTTTGACTAGATGCTTGGTGTCTGTTGGTTTTTGGTTTCTTGTGGGGTTTGTTTTGGCTGGTTTTTTTTCTTCCTTCTGTATGCAGGAAGATAACTTCAGACAGAGAAGGAAACATATCAAGGGGAACGGAAAAAAAAAAAACTAAACGNTTTACATCTTGAAAAGGCCTGTTACTCTGTAAAGCTGTGGAATTAGTTCCATCTTCTTCATGGACACCCCCTTGTTGTGGGGGAGAAGCNAAACCTGTATTTCTTTTGGAAATAATTATAGGGGCTAAGGGTGGACATACCAATTACTTGTCTACTGTCACCTCTAAAGTCAGGGCATAAACTGTAGAAGTTAAACAGCAGAAAATCATGTGAAAACATGTCTTAGGATTTTCACCATTACAAAACAGAACTCCATCTACAGACAGTGAATTTGTGGCTACTCAGCACTCCAGTAAAAATGGCCTATTATCTTACCAGCTTTCAAAGAGGTGAACAGACCTACACCCTAAGGAATGAAGATTTTAAACAATCTGTTCAGTAAGATAAAAATGGGATATCAGATTGATGTTAAATTTGTATTCCAGATAACCTGGAAGATGGAAAAAAGTAGTGTGTTGTAGTGAGTAATCTTAGATGTGGTGTACAGATTTTTCAGTTGAATGTATGTGTTTTCACAGGTAGATTTTTTTTTTTTGACCAATCGCCAGTTTTCATAAATGTGATTTCTTGAAAAGAAAGAGCTCATAAAATGCAAATTATCTATGCATTTTTAGCAACAGCATCCCCTGTGCAAATAAAACCTTCTGAGAGCCAATAAAAGCAGAAAGTGAAATCCCCAAATACAAAGAACTATAATAGAAGGCATTACTACCTTATTCTGTCTCTAAATATTATAACCTTTGAGGCACTTCATGCCATTGCACAAAATAGTAGATTAAGTCAGTTAATGTTTTCAGAACTCTGCTTGAAAATGTCTGAATAGGCCAAATACGTTTGAAATTGATGGAGAAAAAATAAATTAAAAAAAAAA
>WBMV01006711.1:0-59214 GCA_013396655.1 Campylorhamphus procurvoides
AAACTTTCTTGTTTGGTGTTGATGCTTTTGGGGGAGTGGGAAAGGGAGAAGAAAAAAATACCCACTGCCATGAATACAATTTAAATTTCATATTCCTGGTTTGACCCATTCAAAGACTCCACTGAGCACTGGATCAGGTTAAAACTGAGGGGATAACTCATCACCACTTAGGAATAAAACTACATTTATTTCCCTGTATTATGAGCTTTTATTTGTCCACAAGAAAGTAAGAAAAAACATTCTGTGCAAAGTCCAGAGAAATGGGTCTAAAATTGCCTGTGCTATTTTTAATTTCCTCCTCTTTGCAGATGTCTCACCAACTGTAGAACATCTGAAGAACTTTTAACTCCATCTGCTTAATTTTTGGGACTGTGTTGAACATCAGCTGTCATTGCTGCTGTTACTGAGTTCTTATATCATTGAATTTATCCAAGGAATAATAGTACCAACAGTGTCTGGTAAAGCTGTGCCTCTCTAATTAATAATACATTTTTTTCAATTATCCAAAGCGTGTATCTCTCCATATATTTATGTAATGGCTGTAAGAGTGTTTTGAATGAAGGAAATACCAAGCAGATTTAAAGCAAAGGGGTTTCTATATAGGCTTTGTCCAAGTAAATATATATTTATTTTGAAAGTTCAGCTGCCTTTCACTTCATACCCTGTTCATATTGAAATTCAGACTGACAAGTGTGGAATCAAAAGCAGACATAAAATACTTCCTTAGCATTCTCTTAATTTAGAGGCAAACTATTTTATAGCTTATTTTTCTGTTGTTTCTGCTCAGGAAATGGCAAGTATTCATTAATCCAGCTGCCTCCACATTTCCCCCATCATTATTCCCAGAGATCCCTGCAGTGATAAGTGGTGGGTGACCCTTGCACAGGCTGAGCCAGCACAGTCCTACTGACCTGCCCCTTATTCATTGTTATGGTACAACAGCTGCAACAGCGCAGTGACATTTGGCTAAAAGCTTGCTTTTTTTCCCAATAGGTGGTTATACAGGCACAATAAAATGTTTTCTTAAAGGCCAAACCACACCTTTTCTCTGCCTGAAAGGTAGCTTTTGTTTGCTCTGTCTTGTTTTTGGCCAAAGCCCAAGTTAAGGAATGAAGAGGAGACTCGGAGGAAATGCCAAAACTACCAACTGATATTAGTTCTATGTAAATGTCTCTGCTTACACACTCCAACTTGCTCTTAGAGACCTCAGGACTGGCTTTAAACCTTGCTTTGGTTGGTGGTGTCAGCTGCTGAGTATCTCTTCCATTAGCTTTCTGTCTGGTTTGCTATCACTTCTGAACATTGCCAGTAATGACACTACTGGATAACAGCTGGAGTAGCTTCTGCATCTTTGAGTTTGCAAAGCTGGTTTGTCAACCTGGGTCCTGTTAGATTGGTGTGAGTGGGTGACTCTTTGGACTCACTGAGAAATTAGCTATAAGTCTCTCCAGGGAAATTCCATTCCTTTCCTTTCCAGCGTGTACCCACCTTTAAGTGGAGGAGCTGAGGTCAAGTATTGATCCCCAAGGGATGCCACTGCCGGCTGGACTTCATATAGCTGCTCTCAGCCCTTGGATTCCAGCTGGAGAGGCAATTTTCTACCCAGCTTANAGGTGACTCTTTGGATGGAGCACTGAGAAATTAGGTATAAGTATCTTCAGGGAAATTCCTTTCCTTTCCAGCATGTACCCACCTTTAAGTGGAGGAGCTGAGGTCAAGTATTGATCCCCAAGGGATGCCACTGCCGGCTGGACTTCATATAGCTGCTCTCAGCCCTTGGATTCCAGCTGGAGAGGCAATTTTCTACCCAGCTTACACTCTACTTATATGTATATATCCAGCTGATATCTCAGGGTTTTGGTTAGAGGATACTTTGGAAGGCAGGGGCTGGTGGCTGAGCAGTGTAGCTCTGGAGAAAGAAGCCCTCAGCTTGCATTCCTCTGGGAATAGCAAGGTTCTCCTGCTGGCACTGAGGGATCTGTAATTAACAGCTCTTTGACGGGCATGTAAAGGAGCAGGATGCACAATGAGTCACAGAGAGGTCACTGAAGCAGGGAGTTCACATAGTTAACTCTTAAAACTGAAACACATTGGTTTCTGCTTTGAAGGAACGTGATCCCTAATGCCTAATTTTTAGTGTTGCAACAGGATAAATAAAAAGAAATCAGTGTATTGCTTGTGTCTGCCACGGACAGGAACGTTTGTGCATATTATCATTTCTTATAGGTGTTGCCTCAGATTGTCAATAGTTTGGCAGCTGTCCTAGCAGAAACAAATCTGTTTTAATAAGTATTTGAAAGGCAACAGAGCCCAGAGCCATCTCAGAGAACCTGTTTTAGTTTTATTGAACTTTGGAGGTGCTCATCTGGAATGTGTCTGCTACATTGTTGTGCTGGTGATGTCTGAGTGCTGAACAGGCCACCACCTGATTTGAGGTTGATTTCCTATCTTTAATGTAGTGAGGAGATTTTGAAGGTCTGTGCCTTCTCTCTTGGCTGAGGAATGTGTGGTTCTCACTAACAGGATGATTCTTGATATGGCTTTGGTTTTGGAGAAGAGCAGTTTCACCCCAAGATGACTTTCCTTGCCCTCATTTCCACTTTTATTTTAGGTATTATGGCCTGGCAGGTCGACCTTTTCAAGCTGCATGCTGTGAAATGTTGCTGCTAAGGATAGTTGATGTCAAAAGACGTTCTTTTCTAGCTCCTATTAGAAATACTGAAACATGAAAGGTTTCTAATTAAGCTGCAGAACTGTGCACTATTAGGAATTCTTGGTGATAAAAATAATACATGGCACATAATGTTTTATGGTTCTGATTGGATTGTTTCTGGCTTTAAAATAATTACTTTTTGTTTCTCTTCTGTGGAGAAACACATTTACAGTTTGTGGGTTTTTTCCAATTGTTAATCCTACTTAGGCACTAAACTGGGAAAAAAAAACCTAGTTTCAGGGAAAACATTGTGTTCTTACTCATCCTTCATTTAATTAAAATACTGTTATATTGCTCTCTTCTTAGTTTCTTAATTTAATTTTGTGGAGTTTAGAAATGTCTTAATATGAACTAGGTAGGGAAGAGTGCCTGCTTTCTTGTGTTTAACTGCAGGGTGAGAATCAAGGGCTTAGCTTAGAGATGTGCTTTTAAACACCTCACGTTCCTTATAAAATCTTTGTTTGTTTGTAGTTGTGTTAGAACACAAACAGGAAGGGGATACTTCTGGAAAATATTTGTCTGAACTGAGTTTATCCCAGAGCCCAACACTGAATTCCCTAGTTTTCTAAAGGCATGAAGGACACTGGGAATTCCTCATGGAGTCTTGTTTTGGGAGCGCAGTCATTCCTGTTTGGCATCATGAAATGCTTAGCATGGCACAGCTGGAAGGGCAAAGACATTCCAGGAGGGTGAATAATAAATAATTTATATAACTTGAAGTGTTTCAAACCAAGGATGGAGCTTAACATCGGAAAGAAATTTGTCCCTAATTCTAAATAGAATGGTGCTGTTCAAGAGTGCTGGTGGGGGGGTTTCTCTGGAGGAAAAGCAGTTTGTGAGGCTCAGCCTTGGTCCTGTGGGCAGCCCTACAGCTTTACTCAGGAGTGTCAAGAGGTAGAGCAATCTGGAGTTTAATAAGGATTTGGGAGATTAGTAGAGTTGTTGCTGGCGGGAGGGAAAACCCAGCCTTCTAAAGTCATGGAGCAATTATTAGATAAGATAGTGGCACAGCCTCTGGAAAAGGGTGCTGCTGGTGCATGTGATGCTTCTGGAGCTCAGCAGATGCACTCAAGGCTTGTTATGACTAATAGGATTGCAGCCAAACAGAATACAGTCGTTTTTCTTGCAATTTAGTGAGGCATCTTTTGATCCACGGTGAGCTGAGGGCTCACTGTGCGAGGCTGAAAGTAAATGACATGCTCTGAGAAGATCTGGGTCTTTGTGACTTGTGGGAAGTGGATAGAACATAACTCCTTTGCTCATGGGGACTGCATATTTTAGTGTTATCCCCGGCGATTCTGGGCAGTGCTGAAAAGGGGTTATTTCCCTCAGTTTTGATGGGAGCAGAGACTCAGCTGGTTAATACGGATGTGTGTGAGGTTTGTAAAATAAGGTAGAATAAATTTGTCTGCCAACCTTTGAAACAACCCATTAATCAATCTTAACAAAAAAGGGAGAAACGAAGGTTCCATCTTCATTGCAGAAGTGATTCCTGCATTCTGCCTGTTTTCCCACACTGGCTATGTAATCACCTCACCTCATTTACATCCTCACCACTGACTGCCCCACGTTACCTGCCTTCTGCTGCAACACCTTCACTTCCTTGCCAGTTGGAATCACCCAAATAGGAAAGATGCTCTTGTTTCATTTACTTCATTAAAAGGGCTTGGTGAGTTTTTAAATCCACTTTGCACTTATATCTTAGGCTGAATGCTAGTTCTGGCATATATCTAAGGCAACAAGTGGAGATGGAGATGCTGCACTGAACAGAACATAATTATTTTTATTAAGAACATTGCTTCACTGCTAGGAATAAAATGAAACTGAAAATTCCAAAATGAAATTTCCCCTGGAAAGGGAAGGGTTTGGTGTCTCTCTCANGCACTGCTAGGAGTAAAGTGAAATTGAGCCCATTGGACAATATGCTTGATTATGCTAATTGGTACCTCTGTTTGCAATGCTTATAACTTTTTTTTTTCCCCCAAAGCTGTGAAAGAACCCTGGGCTGCCTCATGTGGCCCTGCAGTTCCTGCAGCCTCATTGCCATGCTGGGACCTGCCCAAGTGGCCACTTCAGCCATTGTTATGGTGATGCCAGTCTGGCATGACAGCATTTCTGTTTCAAAGATTCCCTAGCAGAGTCGTGAAGGTTTTCAGAACACTTGTTTTTCCTGGGTGCCTTAGGGGAATCTAATGGTGAGCTCCCTGTCTTGAGAGAATTTCTTCCACTGGAAAGGGGAAGGGTTTGGTGTCTCTCTCACACACACAAGGCCATTCACTTTGGCAGAACTTCATGAATCAGTCCCTTAACACAGCAAGGTTCACCCTGATAAATTCACTGTTTCTATATTCCTCAGGTGGATCACGAACCCTGGAAAAATACTGGTGGGTTTCCATTTTCCTGGAGCAGGAACACAACTGATCTCTGTCAAAGAGGCTGCAGCAAGACAGAACCAAAGTGACAGAAGAACCTTTCACAGCTCGTATCCCATTTTCTAATGTGAACCAAACCACCTTTGTCTCATCACAACAAATGTTTTGTCCATGGAAATCCCAGAGAGGAGCAGACAGAGCCTCTTTTTCTCCATGCTTGGTAAGTACCAAGGTCAGCATCTTCTTTTTCACTATTGGTTTAGCTCAACATTCCTTCTGACTATCAGGTGGCTAAACCTTGTTCCACTTACAGTTTATCTGTCTCACTTGCTCCCTTAAAATTTAGTTATTTGTGTGTTAAAATGAACAAAGTCTATTCTTATAACTAGTGCCTTGCTATTGCAACGCATGAAGAGATTTATTTGAAGAAGTGTATCCACACAGAGTATAGTTAATTATTATTTAGATAGAGGTTTCATTGTGTTAATTTTGTATTTTTTTTTAATCTCTGATTTGGCATCCAAGGAGCCAAAATTACTAGAAATCTATAAATCATGGTCAATTATTTGTATGATTCAATATTGAACCAACTGGCTAACAAAATCACACTACCTGGGTCCTCAAATGCTCAGTGTGAGTCTTTATTTCCTTCCATGGACTTTACCCAGGCTGGCAGACCTAGTTCTCTGTGACTCACAACATCTGTCCCTTGACATTTGTTACCTTCAGAGGTAATGTAAAGATGCACTGTGGTGACTCCAGTCTGCTTTAGGCTTTCTTAATTGACTTTCTGTGAATTTTAGTGATAAAATTTCTCAAATTGCTAGTCTGAGTTACAAAGGGAACTGGGCTGACCTGCTTCAATTAACACACCATCCTCAATGTCCCATTAGTTGCTGACAGCTTCGTGTTGAAAGGTCCTCTTCATTTGGGATAGAAGGGTTGAACACAAAGCACAAAATGTAAACAAACAAAGCCCAAACTGCAAGAAAAGAACATTTGGCAAAGAGGGAAAGAGATGCTGGCTTAGACTGAGCCAGAAAATAATCACCTAGTGAGGCCAGTAATTCACCTTCTCACTGTAGCCCTCATGCTTTAGCAGGCCTAAGAAAACTTCCCTTTTTTTTATCTCTTCTTCTTGCATTTCAAAACAATTTGCCAGCTGGTTGCCTGTAAAACTTCTGTCATCCTGGGCATCTGGCTTTGTATGTATTTATATCTACTTGCTCTAAATCATCAGGAGCTATTCCAGCTCCAGCGTGACTGGATAGCTGGAAAACAAGGCCATGAGAGATTTACAATAACTTCTGTGCAGCACAATGCCAGCCTTAGTCCCAAAAATTGTGTATTTTCCCCCCTCCCACCATGTTTTATGGATGGTGTCCATTAGAAAACATTGTCTAAACACACCAAGCCCTGGAAACCCCAAAACAAGATATTCTGAGAATATGTTGTAATGGTTTCCTTGTTGAAATGTTACCTTTCCACTTAAAAATTCAGGAGATGACATGACCCTCCTCAAAACTAGGAAGCCTATGGACTTTATTATATCTTCTGCTAGGAACAGAGAGGGTAAGTGGGTGAGGAAATGATGTTCAGAAAGGTTAAATTAAGTTAATAGGAACCAACGTGCTTTAGCAATCAAAGATTGGGATTACTGTAGTGATGTTACTGAAGTGTTTACTGTGTCAGCAACAGACAAGTCTGCTAATCTCTCTAAGACTTTATTCCTCATATGCAAAATTGAATATTTACCTGCTTTTTCATCATAACTCATCACTAAAAGATAATTTAAGGCATGGGAAACTAGCAATATGAATAGACTTATCCTGCCTTAAGACTTGGAATGTATTTACTAGGTTTTTTTCCGTCTCATTCGTAATACAATATATACAATATAAGATCACTGTACATTCCTTAAATTATGACTCAAGCAGAGAAACAAGGGAATTTTTTTTTAAGCAGTCTGTAGTGCTTTTTGCAGAACAGAAATGAAACTAATGGAAAATAGCATTTTTTGATAGTGTTTGGAATCCATGGCTATACCAGTGTCCAGTGTTTGGGTCAGATTATTTTCAAGCAGTTAATTGTCTACTCGACTGAATGCTCAGGAATAATCAGGCTGATGATGTTCAAGCAGCTGAAAGCTCAATGTGCAATGAGAAATAGAATAGCAATTATCTTCTAAATTCCTAGACATGAAACACAGGAGGTGTTTTTGCTCAGGACTGGAATCCTGGATAATTTGTATCATCAGCACAGCTCTGGTTTTAGTCCCTAATGTGTTTTGGGGGGAAAAAGAAAAGTCTGCCTGGAGATGATTGAAGTTGATTTTTATGTTAATCCTCAGGCAGCTATGAGTGGGAGACGTGTGTGATTTCAGGCTTCTGAAACAAAAGTCAAGTGGTTAAAATTCTGCAAATACAAGACAACTGCTTATTCCAGGTACTCATTAAAAGCAGATTCCAGTATAGCCCAAAGATTAGGTCTGAGCCTTGGCTAAGAAAATTAATTTGCCCTAAGACACAGAAAATTAAGCATGGTGGCTATAGTGTATATTCAGGATTCTCTTCTTAATTAGGCAAGACCAAACTCTTATCTCTTATATATCACATTATACTCCTGTTGAACTCCTTACTACACTTTGAAGGTGTTGCTTTCCAAAAAGTTTTGTCCTTGGACTGGTGGGGAGAAGGGGAAATACCTCTTGTATCCAAAACAGGGAGTCTGGGAAAGAGGTAGCTTGTGAATTCTAGCTGCTGGCAGCATGAAAGGCTTGGAAGGAGCCTGTGCTTGGAAAGGATGGGATTCCATTAGGCTTTTTAAACACTTGGTTTTACTGGCCTTTGAATATCTGTGATATTTCAACATATGTATCTTTTAAATCCTTAGTCCTTTATATTTCAAGCACACATTCTTCAAGAAGGCTCTTTGGTAACATACATATTTGTTGCAAGGAACATGCTCCCAGAATTGATAATTTGACATTAAAAATGTTTATCTTTGTTTTCCAGAAATGGTGTGCAGGCAGAAGAGGTAAAACCTTGCAGGTCTCATCAGGCAGAGCTGCTGATGTTGGTGGAGAAGTGGCTTGAGGAAGGACTGAAGGAAAGAACTACCAACTAGGTGTTAAAAGTAATTTCACAGGATATTCTGATGACAGAGGTACAAATCTGTTGTTCCATATCTTCAGTTTGGCTTCTAGGGGGAGAATTGTTTTTATGGTGATTATTAATGGAATAGGCTAAAGGTCATAAAAGGGTCAATGTATTAAAGCAGTAATACATGGTTTATTTTTATTATTCAGTTTCAATTTTTTTTTTCTAGAAAACACCAAAGAAGAAAAAACAAACCCTGTTATTTTCATTGTTAAAATTTTTTTTTTTTTACAATCAGGACTCTAAAAAGGTATGATTTGTATGGGTTTATTGTAGAGAAATCTTCTCTTCCTAAAGGTCACACACAAATGCTGTGAAGCACTGAGGTCCCAAATGCATTTGAAGGACTACACTGACATTCCCATTGTATGGGTAAGGTAAATCAGAGCCATGTGTTATTTTTATTTACCTCTTTTACTAAAAAGGAAAACAAAAGAGTTGTTCCAGTCAGATTTGCTCACCTTAGAACCCATGCCAGATGCTACTGCTGAGAAGGAAATTTGGCCACACCATTGCATGGCTGGAACCACTTTGACTTGGTTCACTCAGTCTGGTGAAATTCAGTTTCAACACAAAGCTCAGATAAATTGAACAGAAAAAAAAAAAAAAAGAAATCCCAACTCTGCTTTTGGTCAATACATCTTTATGATCTCTCCTCCCCAAGAGGCTCCTGCTCCTGTAATAATGTGGGATTATAGCCAAGGGAGGAATTGTTCTGCTGCCGAGCCGATCGTACGAACAGGAGATCAATGAAATTGCGTAGCAGGTTTGGAACAGCAGCTTTGATTTCCCAGCACTTTGAAGATGGGGCCTCAGACAGCTGGGAGGGTTTGCTCCAAAGCCTCACAGTGCTGGAAACCACAGTCCCTTGAGAGGTTTGAACCAAGCCCTTACTCCCTGTTTCCTAGACCATTCCTCACAAGTTGTCCCGATCCTCCACATTGATGGCAAGTTCCTTGGTATCAGTAGGTGATGATTGGTAGGACAGAATTTTTCCTGGAAATACATTATTTAAACATTATTTGCTAGTAGACACAGGCTCTTGCTGGTAAATATTAGTTCAATGTAGAGATTTAAGTAGAAAAAATGTTAAATATAGAAGCATGCAATGATTCCTTTCACAAAATACCATTGATTACAGTGAGGATTATATGCACTCTGCTTAATGATCCAGAATGCAAATATGAAAAACCCAGTGCATATGTGTTATTTCTTGTACAGAAACCTTTTCAAGTAAATGATGTACAAAATCTTACCCAACCAATTATATTTTCTGAACAATGACTTTTGAAGACATTTGTCCAGAATGTTTCTTTCTAAATTTCATTGTGCATTATTAACTGTTTTTGGTCTTAGTTCCCTAAAATACCTTTCAGCCAAGGGCCAAAATATACCATGTGCTAGAATGAAGCCACCTTTCACAGAAAAGGCATTTGATGCCCTAGATGAGCAGTGTTCCCTCTCTGTAGCTATTGATTGAAAACTCTCTTTGTAATTGATTGTGTTCAATATTTGAGTCCATAGGTATGATTAGGAGTGTGTAAATGTCAGTATGTTGAATGAGCTGAAGATTTCAAAGGGAATTACCAGGAATGGACCTGATTTAATGTTGTCCAAAATAACTTGAAGTTACCTCAGAACAATTTGTATAATAATATTTCTTAGTATGTCTCAAACTTAGGGAACTCCTAAGCTTAAATGACTGCTGTGACATGGGGGTTCCCATCTATTCCAAGGTTTTTTTGATTTTACAGGTTTTATTCCCCAAGGAGCACAGACACGGTGAGAATACCAAGTACCCCCTCTTCTCAGGCACAAAGGCACTGTCAAAGCCTGAACTGTCAGAAGAAAATTTGTTAAAACATGGGCAGAAGGAAAATAGCAACCACCACGACGGCCAGATGGTGCTCACAGAAAACCTGAAAGAATTAATCATTATGTTCTGGAGGCTGGTGGCAAAAATATGTTTGCTATATTTAAAGGAAGAGACTTGACTGAAGAGTTTCAGAGCAATTGGAAGTTTCTTAAAACTCTCTCTCAAAATGGTATGGAAAGACCTGTGGGCTGGATGATTCAGACCCAGATAACTTGGATCAAGCATTAGGTGATGATAATTTAAAGAGGTGGGTTTGAGAAGAGGTGGAAGAGAAACCAGGCATAGTTGAGAGGATAGTCACTGACAGATCCATGTTTTTCCCAAGAGTGGCTTGTTTAGCCCAAACCTTCCTCCATTCCTTGTCTTTCCTGCTGAGTATTTCAGCCCTTGTGGCATCATCTGGTGAAGCAGTTGGTAGAAGATATTAATTTAAGTATATAAAAAAAAAGAAAGTTGAACTGGACTGTGCAGTATTTTATAAGTGACTGCTCTGAACCCTGATCTCAGTGACACCCCCAGTGGTATCAGCTGAGCCATGACTTTCAACTTTACAAATCCTATTTAGTCACTGTTGCTTTAACTATCAGATTACAGCTGAAATGGCTGTGAAAAAATTCTTCATGCTTTCAGACAGTTTTCTGTGTTTTCGCCTTAAAATGTATTTAAAGACTTGTGAAACAAGTTGTGAAGAATTCTGCTGCAATAATTTGGAGAGTTATTTGTTAAAGTTTGTCTGTTCCTGAGCTTTATACTGTCTGCTAGTATAGTTTATGAATATTCATTTTAGGGTTTTATCACAGCCATTGCTATTTACCTTTGTATTTCTGGTCCCTGTTTGATGGAGAAATATCTATTCTTCTACTCAGAAATGAAAACAAATCTCAGCTGTTCCTGAGCAGAGCACTAGGAACCCTTCCATGGTCCCCTCTGGATTTTCCTCATGATGTCTAGTTGAGTTCAGCCTGGACTGTGTAAGATCTGCTCATGGTAATGTGGTACTTGTGTTTGATGTGTTTAGATGTGGTTCTCCTATTGTAAATCCATCTTTTTAGTGTTGTGTTGCCTCCTAGAGCCAGAGTAAGCAAAAGAGATCATTTCCTGCCGTTCTGGACAGGCAGCTCCCTTCATTTTCTTACATAAATGTGTTTTGTCTCCTAAGACAACACAGCATTGCAAGCTCTGTGCCTTGGGTGCTCGGAGAGAGAATTATTTTCATCCTGAAATGTGTGAGTGACTCATTCTATGAATGCTGCAAGAAGAGACACGTTCAACAAAGAGAAATATTAACACAAGTTTGTTGGGATTGCTGCCCTCTAGTCAGAGTAACATTTTCAAAGATGTTTTGGATAATGAAGCCCCTCGTGGTTGTCAACATTAATAGAGTTCTTAATGAATGTTCTGTTCCTAAAGGTCATTTTGTCTGCCCATTGTTTAATTATGGGGACAAATTTATTTCTATCCTTGCTTATTTGTAGATTTAGGGAGCAATGTGTGACTTATGCTCGCTATTCCTCACTGTCAGCAAGGTAGTATTAAAGGCAGTAGGGGATAAATCCCAATTAAGATAAAAAAGGCCAAATATAAATAATAATGATAGTATGTTGTTTGTCTCTCTGATTACAGTTATGTTGAAGTACAAATTTATGTAACCAGTGAGACTGTCAGCATAAAACTAGGCCAAAGCAATCAGCTTATGGAGAAAGAGGAGCATTTTTTCCTTACTTTCAGCCTTTATTGCACTTTCAGTTCCTTTTCTTTTTGTGGTTCTTTTGCTCTTGCCACATTCTTCTTTTTTTTTATACATTTTCCTTCATTCTTCCCTTGTCACATTTTCCACTGAAACCAGTGAACTTTGCAAGGAGCTGCACATTTCCCTCAGTTAAAGAAACCCAAAGCAACCCCTCCCAGCCAACCTCAGCCACATCACACCTTCCCTCCCAGAATGAGTGTGAGTTGGGTTAATTTACTCGTGCACAACTTGCAGGAAGAAAGGGGGAATGCAAAAGGCATTGGTTGCTCTTCCCTCCTTCTCCCTTTTCCTCCAAGGAGAGGCCAGCAGCATTTCTGATGGATTTACCCTTGGAAGACAAATGGGAGCATCCAAAGCTTTGGGGATTGGAAATCAATGTGCGTAAAGCAAGAAAAATGGGCCACGTTATCGAATGCAGAGCTTGCACAGTTAGTGAACTCCAGGAAAAATAGGCCACTTTCCTATCCCTGGCTGGGCTGGCAAGCTCCAGCACTAGCAATTCCAAAACAGCATCCCCCTTCCTGCCCCAGCACAAGGAATTTGTGCTGCCATGTGAGAAAAGGTAGTGCATGTTTCAGTGCTACCTACTGGGGGTTTTTAAAGGGTGGTAAACACCTCTATATTAGGAGGGGTTGCCCACACCTCATGCATCAAACTTTTAACCTTTCTCTTTTAAAACCTACCCTGAAATTCCCTCTCTTTGCTACACTGAAGCTCCATAACAGGAATGGTGTTAGGGAAAATACATGTAGCTAAGTGGGTTCACCCATATCCAGTAGAACTCTTTGGTGATGAGCAGGTCCTACAACCAGTTTTGGGACAGAGCACTGGCTGTTCTTTGACATCAGTAAGGTTTTGTACCAGTTTGTTGTGCCTTTTGGGTGTGAAAGTGGCTATTCTAATCCTTAATCATCCTGTGCTGGCATATTCCACATGTAGAACATAGTTGGGTTTATTTGGAGGACTCCACAGCATGTCTGCTAAGTGAAAACATGTAGGTGGAAACTTGGCCCTGTTGAAAGACTTGAGAAGCTTCCATTGCCTGGCATGAAGTTGCACTTTCTAACTGGTTTTGTACAAAAAAGCTAAAAAGCAGCAGGCCAAGTTCATCAGCTGTGCATTTTTTCTTACCTCAGAGGTGGAGTTGTTGTAAGAAACTGAGCCTGGACCGCACAGTTTCCAAGGCTTGGAATCTTCTGACCTCGAGGTAGCAAAAAAATTCTCAAAGTAGCAAAAAAAATGCCATTTGAACCAGTGAAAAGCCTGGATATTTGTAGGAAGAATCAAGTGCACATCTTTAGAAAGTAATCTTTTCAGTCACTGAAGCTCTCCTGCTGTGTGGGGAAATGTATTTCTTCATTTATGCAGCTAAGAATTTAATGAAAATAACTGCCTTGGAGAGAAAATTCTTTCATTAATGCAGAAGCAACTGTAGGTCAATTTTAAAGGTTTTTGCAGTCAAATTATTTTAATCTGCCCAAAAATTTACCTGGATCTATACAATGATATTACCTATTCACATTAATCTGAGTGATAGAAAGTCACACTATTTTCTTAATCTGTGAAGCAGTATTAGGTTTAAATCCCTCCAAGTACACTGCTGGTTTAAAATATGTGCATTATACAGGAAATCAGAGCTGCCCCAGAGGAAAGTTCTGGACTGTTCTCCATGGAAACAGCACTGGTCATTATCCATGGGACATGGAAGATTTTAAAGCTGAAACCAAACAAGCTCTGCCCTTGTTCAGTGATTTTTTCTTGAAGTAGGTATCCCAATTAGGCTGGAAAATTTATGGGCTAATATATAGATAACTAGTTAACATTATTCCTTTGCTTGTAAATAACGCTGCCATCAGCTTCACAAATTGAGTTCTGTTCTCAGCTTCTCTGCTGGTGTCAAAAGAATTTAAAATCTGCCAAATTGAAAACAAGTAAGGAAAGCACACTTGGCTTATTTTGCCTTGAGTATGTAATAACTTTCCTCACTCTGCTGGTTGTGCCACTCTGAAATAAATTATGCTTGTTTTTGCAATATAGGAGGGTATCTGTTGATAGCATACCCTCTTGTCATCCATTTCAAAAACATTTGTGCTGCTGACAGCTCTGGAGTCTTGAATTTTGATTAAGGAATTAAATTCTGAGATGACTGCTTTCTGCTTCTCTGAAATGGTCCATTACAAATGCTTTTACTGCACTTTGAATTTTTGCTTCCTTTAATACTGCCCTCACAGAATAAGGTAAAAATGAATATCAAACATTAAAGGTTATTAAGAAAGGAATAAAGAACATGAAAATCCATATCCACAGCTAGAACAAGGTGTGCAATCCCAGCTCCTTTCTCTGAGGAGGTATGAAAACAGAGTTCCCCCAAATCAGGAGTGTTCTTTCATGAGCCAGAGGTTCCAGCACGTCTGTTATTTCTTCCTCTTTTCTTTCTTTGCTCAGTTTAGTATATTTTGCTGCAGTAATACCTCAAATGGAAATAATCAGTGGAGATGAATAATGCAGAGATGACCATTACAGCAGGCAGCTTGTACCAGAGCTCAGAGCCAGCACAGAGGAATGAGTAAGGATGAGGAGAGCAATAAATAGTAACAGAGACAAATAGCAGCACACACAGTTCAAACCCAGGGGTACAGCGAGGAGGAGAACACAGCTTTGGACAGGTTCCAGTCTCCTCTGATTCTCTTCACCCACTGTGTGTATGAAAATACAGCATCTAGCACCAGCAGAAATTTCCTCTGCTTGTGTTAAATACTTGGGGGAAAATGATCTGGATTTTATCTGGATTGCCTTGTAGGAAATTTAAAAAATTATATTTGTGTTCCTTAAAGAGGAAGAGTTGGGTATTAATGAGTAACCAGAGCAGACTGTTGTCAAGAACACTAAGGAAGGAATCAGTCTGAGTTGAATTCAGTGACAAAGCAACCTAACTGCATTTTTTCCTTGCTAATGGAATAATTATATAAAGAGATTGATGTGTTCACAGGAAAGGCTGTTGGAATTGTCTTATTGTATTATAATTTTGCTTTGTTGCTGATGACCCTTTCTCTGCTCTTCTCACTGGCTTTCCAAATTCTAGTGAAAACCAAATCTTCTTATTTTTAATTTCATGGATAAAATTATTTTCCAGCCACAAACTAAACCAAGAGAAATAAAATTCCTTTCATGTGTTTCATTCTATTTATGTCTGTTTTCCCTTCCTAGTCTCTGTGTTGTGTCAAGAACTAAATGGGATTAGATTGTTGGGTTTACTTTTTGGTAATTTCAGTAAGAAACAATGATCTGTCCCTGCATATGGGCTGAGTGGTGTGTGCCATGTATGAGGGCTTGTCAGTGACAGGATGTCTAGGATATAAAGGCTGGTGATTGTGACAAGCTTTTCTTAATTTCTGTATCTGTTGATGACAATAGATAATGAACTGTTGCTGGATGGGGGAGAGAGCAGCGTGCAAACAGCACAAACTGCTAATGATGAGAATGGTAATTGGGGAAATAGTGCCAGCAATGCCATCAGGAGAAGAGGCTGCTTTTTAATTCAAGGACCCCGAGGAACCAAATGGGGGCACTCAGAAAATTCATCCAAATATATAGTGCTATACCACTGGAATAAAAAAGCAACACGGTGGAAGAACATCTGTAACAGGGGTGTTGAATGTTTTATACGGCTCAGGGAAAAGCATGCAGATTCCACATTCAGTATGAGCTGATTCACTTGAAGTGAGAAGAATTATGGGCAAGAGCATAACTGTGATTGAAGTTGTCAGCTTTAATAGGACATATTTTGGTTCACAGGAGCTCTTAGTGTGAAGTCAATTGGGTGGATATAAATGGGGAAAGACTGGAATTTCTTTGAGTCAAAAGAGGAAAATCTACTACAAATGTACATAGAAAGTGCGGGAAAGGGGAGGGGAAATGTTCAAAGAGCTCCAAAAATAACGAGAAGATAGTTTCCAGAAATTCAAGAAAAAGGATCTCCAAAGAGAAGAATAAATGTATTGATGAAGAAAGCAGTTATAATTTCATGATCAAGAAATACAGGAATAAAACCAGATTTGATGAATGTTAAAATTAGATTTTGCAAAGATTATTTAAACAAGTTTTCAAGTATATTTTAACCTAGTAAGTATATATAAGAAGAGAATAAAGTCAGGGACATTGTCAGTCAAGTAGAAAATGGGGATGTGATTCATAGAGAGATGAATTGTCTTCAAAACTGAAATAATGGGATTTATAAAACTAGGTCATATTTTCTTGGTGACAGGTAACAAGAATTTACATCAGAAAGTGAACAGATGACTTGGAGGAAATCACAGATTGAGGAGAAGGACCTGCCATGAATACCAGAAGGGTTATGAGAGACCAGCAAGGCACTACAGTGAAGAAAAGGCAGAGGTGGTTGTGGAATGTGTCCAGCAAGGTAATTCCAACAAGTATATTCATACTATTGCACAAGGTTGATGGGATATCACTTGAGAAGTCTGAGCCCCCATACAGGATGGATGAGGTGGGAGAGATGTAGGGGGCCTAAAAAGAATAGAAAACGTGTAGTTGGACAGAAAAATTGCTTGGCAGTCTTAATATACATATTAAAAATGCATCAGAAGGGTGGAGACTAGAGGCAGAAGACACACACAAATATGTTTCAATGAGCCGTAGACAAATCTACTCTGAAAGTGAGAAGTGGATTTCTAATCATTAAACATGGCAAGGTTTGCAGCAATCCTCAAAAAGAGCAGTGAAATAATGGCAAAAGCTGTCCCAGTCTGAAGTTACACAGCAACTAGAAGGTTTTCTGTTTTGCTAAGTAATTGTCAATTTCTTGGTTTAGCCTTCCTTCCTATATGCCTTTAACCTTTTATGAGCAGCAACTTAAAAATGAAGCTTTTCATCTTCCCAACCTGGGAAGAATTTAAGTGACAGTCTAGCATCAAAGAAAGGGATTTCAAAATACATATATTAATCTTGCAAGCACATATTTCAAATAAAACACCCCAAACAACCCTTCCCCAAAAACCCAGTAGTGAATATTGCTAACTTTGGGTCAGTGTTTTCTAGCCTGCAGTTAGATTTCCACTCGGTGTAGACTGCTTTCTTTCAGCCTGTAAGTCTGACAAGATTGTAAGTGGTTATATTTACCTCAGGTAATTGGTGTTCCATAAATAGGAATGGTGGGCTTGTTCATGGTCCTTATTGGCACAGTCCTCTATTAGTTTTATTGTGAGACCTTATTTTCAGGTACTTTTTGTAGCTTTGAAATACACATGACCTTCTCTCCTTCTCCCCACCACACACAGACTGTCCCCTTTTAGATATCTATTCCCTGCTATTCCAGCTAAAATAGCCATTTTCTGAATTAAGGAAAAATTCTTATTACCCATGCTAATAAAATCACATAACCATTTAATCCAAATGATACATGCTCTGTGTGGTGGAGCAGAGGCTTGAGATCAGAGGAACAATCTTTTGCCTGGGATGAGTTTTTACCACCTTTATGAAATTTGCCTATTGAGTCAGTAGTCTCTGAAAAATCCCATTTTCCAGCCATTTGCTAGAAACCTGAAGTTTGGCAGCTGAAATGGCTGACAATGAAACACTCAGGGTCTAATTTTGACAGCATTGTATACCTTTTTTTATTTTATTTTATTTTTCTTCTGCAGAATATTTGTAGGGAAAGGAAGGAGGAGGAGGGAAAAAAAAGCATTCTGACTTAATTTAGTGAAGGAAATTATTTTTCTGTAAAATGATAGTCATGATGTGGGTCATTATACAAGAACTTGGAAATGCTAGAAGAGAAAGAGTGCCCTTTGAGGGAATAAAAGACCTTTTATTCAGCCCTGTGTTCAGCTGCATAGTGAGGGTAGGTGATTAAATACTAAATAGGTGTTCCCCTCCAAGCACAGAGCAGAGAGATCTCCCCAGGCACCCCCATGGAAATACTGCTGCCCTGAGATCCCCTTTAGTACCTGCCTCCTCACATCCCATGGCTATGGCATCTTTATATGACATTGTGTCATAACAAATGGGAAGATAACCTCCCTTTTCTGCTTGTTCATTTTTCTTTTCTTCACTCAAATTATTAAACAGAAAGTGATAAACACAGCAATTTCAGCACTGGTGGAAGCTGCCATTCTTTTTGCACTCTGTCTTTCTTTTAGGGATATTTCTCAAGTTCCATTTTCTTTATACATGTGAAAGGAATGCAAAGCATAAACCGTTCTGAATCATGTTCTCTAAGCCGTTTTTGTCATCTTTGTTGTTCTCATCTGCTCGGTTTTCAATTTGTCTTTTTAAAATGTCATGTCCCAAACTGAATCCAATCAGTCCTGCTGCTGGAGCTGAGCATTGCTGAGCAGAGCAGAAGGATTATTGTGCTGGTTTGACACACGCTCTTACTGGTAATACAATCAAGTGCAGCATTTGTCCTTTTCCACTGTAAGCATCTTATATTTGATTCTTGGGAAGTTTATGATTTAACATATAATAACCGTGTCAGGAGGAGTGTTCCTTGAGCCACATTGCTGACAGATATTTGCTCTGGGTTCAACATTCACTAGCATTGCAATTTTTTTGGACTGTAAAAAGATAAATTTGCAAAAACACATAGAAGACTAAGACAAAGTGAGTCTGTGTGGCAGGGAACATGCTGAGAATATGTTACAGATCACAGCAAAGCTTTCAAAACATCTCACTGGAGGTGTCATTCCAAGGTCCCCACCAGAGCGAGCTGTTTATCCAAAGTACCAGAAGCAGTGAGGAGGTTGTTGTAAGCAGATGCAGAAAACTGAGGAGTTCTGTGTCTGGGGAAACCAGGGGTTGTGGAGAGGAGGAATGGCCACTGTTTTGTGGAACAGAGAGTCTTCTTGAACAGAGTTCAGGTAAGACACTCCAGAAAACAGAAGGCACAGCTGGGTTAGGTCAAGGAGCAGGCAAGGGGCAGGATGGTTGCATTCAGGTGAAGAGGTGCTCCATAGAAATAAGCTTAGCAAGTGCTCTTGACTGAAAAGAGAGATCTGCTCAGGAAAGCTGTGGCCTGGCACTAGGGAAGGTGTTAAACTCAGGAATGCAAGTACCTGGATGCTAAATCAACATAGTGAGGGTAAGTTCTTACCCATTCACTTGTCTGTGTACAGAACTAGGGGAGTCTTGGTCCATCAGTGTAGGTAAGTTACAGTCTTTGGAACTCCAGAGGTAATTTTGTTATCACTGTTTAATGAATCTGCAGTGACTTGATTGTCAGGGAGAACACAGCCAGCCCTGAGTGCTGCACTGGAATCCTTCTGACACACTGCAGAAAGCACAGTGCTAGTGCTGTGCATTCAGGGACTGTGAACACAGTAATGGTGACATTTGGGACAGGAGGCATCTTGTGGTAGGGTGCAAAGAGGTGCTACCAGCATGTCTTAGCTGCAGACACCACCTCCTGAGTGCTGATGTGGAGGCTGAAATCAGGAGTGGAAATAAAACTCTACTCTAGATCACTTTTTCGTTTCCAAATACTTTGCCTTCTTAGTATGTAAGTTCTAAGGACAAAATGGTCAGTTTTCTGTGACCACATTGACCAACCTTCACATCTTCCCCAAGGAGAGAAAAAAAAATTAGAGCTCTTCGAGTCCTTGCTACCTCTCAGAGCAAATTACATACCATTTTAGTAGTTGCTCCACAGATCAGATTAAAAATCAGTCTTCTCTGAGATCCTTGTAGGTCAAAGTGGTAGAGCAAGAGTATGTGCTTGGCAGGGGAGGGTAGGAAGACAGTCAAAGCTCACAGATGTTAATATCAGATCAGAAATATGAGATAACCAGGCATTGACTGTTATGAATCAAAAAAGCCTAATATTTACTTTGAGATGAACCATGTTAAAGAAAGACATTATCTAGAATACGATGTAATTATTGCATGGATCCTGCTGTAAAACACACTGAGCAGCCCCAGTTCCCACTGTGTGCAGAATTCTTGCACTTGTTACTCAGCATAATCCAGAAGGGCAATTAGGGAGGAGCTTCCCTGTGGGTTCAGGAATTTCCACCCCAGGAACATTTTTGTGTGGATTAAACGTGGTCACGTATTTGGGTAGTGGAGAACAACTACTGGACTTGAAATTCCCTCTCTAATTTATCCCATGTGCTATCATTCCTGAAGTCCAGAGAGGAATAAGAGCAGGTTAAAATCTCAGGGTGGAGATGATTTCCCTGGGAGTTGTGGGCACTCAGCACCTTCAGGATTGAGCTTCAAGGAACTTCTTTTTCCTTCACATTCAGACAAGTTTTCAGTTCCTCAAATGAGACTGACTGGTGTATAAAAATGAATTTTCAGTATCTCTGTTGCTGTAATTCTATTAGAGAAGGTGTCTGGCATATGAGGGAAGCCAAATGTTACATTAACACATTAAGGAGCCCTAGCCCTCTCAAACTTGCCTTACTTTTCTTTACAGAAGTGATGAAGTCAGCTCTTTATGGCAGTTATCAGCATCGTGGGCTGAGGGCTAAGACATCCACTAGATTCTCTGGTGGGCCATTTTCTCTGGGTGAAATTCAGCATAATGATTTCAGCACAGGAAGGGAATTCTTGAGAGCAAAACCCTCTGCATGGCACTTGGATTTTAGTGGGGAAGAAAGTGTGTGTGGACTAGAAAAATGGGCATTTGAGAGTTGGGGTTTGTTCTCTTGTACACAGCTGTGTAGCACAGTGTAGCACAGTGGGGTTTTGGCCTCTGCACTGGGAAATAATGTAAAGTCAGATGAGTTATTCTGAAATTCTGATTTTGGTTATGTTAACCATTTAAACCTCCAGTTTTTGCTGCAAATCTATGAAAAGCTAAAGGGAACACCCAAACACCCCAGTGGCAGTTCAGAGGTTAAAAATGACTGAGCCTGGACATACGGACCAGGCTCTGTGTTATTGCCTGATATCATTCAAGGTGAAGGATAAAATGGCTTGGCTGTGGCTTGTGCATTTGTATTTTAGTCAGGTACTGGCTAAATATGCTGTAACTACCCAATGCAGGCTGGAAACAGGCTGACCTATCCTTGCTCTCACAGGGAAAACGCGATGCTTTCACGTGTCCTCTTTGGAAATACATGTCATTATGGGATACATTTTCAATTCTGCTTATATTGGACCTTGCTGTGAGTCTGTACCTGCAGAATACTCCCTGCACTCGTTTTAAAATGAGGATATCATGAAATACACTATAAAACACATTTATTTTTTGTCGGTGAAACTTGGGTTGCATATAGTGACAATTCAAGTTACAAGCCATGAGTTGAAATTTGGTTTTTTTAGATTATGATTTAAATAAACCTTTCCCTATTAAACTCAGTGTACTTTGAGGAGGGATTATAAAGAAATGGGAGAAAGTTATAAAATAGAAATTGATAAAAGGCTTATTTGGTGTTTGGGAGTCCTGTGCAAGCAGCTAAAAAAGTCTTTGGAACAGAACCAATCTCTCTGTGAAAGCTTTATTGATTACACAGAGAAAAGTCCATTTTAAACACTTTCATAGCACCGTGTTGCCTGAGGAAGCAAAATCTATTACACTTAGATTATGAACTTTTTGTTTATGAACTCGGCTGTCTTAGTGGACAGCTGGAAGAAACCAGCACTATTATTTCTTCTGTCTGTAAAGCACAGTTATTAAAAAGCCCTTATTTCGCCCATGTTTGCACTGCTGCTGTTTTCAAAAGCATCCATGGTGTGCAGCCCACATGGCATGGTTTCCCAGGTAGGACAGCTCCCCAGGCCCTGGGTGCAGTGTGTGTACCACACACCCTTGGGGGTAAGATCTGGGCTCTTCTCCCTGATTAGTGTTTCTGTAATTGCTCCTCTTGCTCCAGGCATTTTTCAGGCTCTGGGTGATTTAGTTGTGTTAGGGGAATGACTCAGATCTATCTATGGTTAAATAAGCTGTGAAATAAGCTGCCCAAACAACTATCACTCATCAGGGTGAACGCTGTTCTATACAAAGAATTTTCTCCTTCCTTCGACCCAAGGAAAGGTCTAAGCCACAAGGAGGAGGGAGAAAAGAGCAATTACTTCTCTTTCCCTTTACTTAGGAGGGGTGAATGTGAAATCCCTACCTCCTGGGGAGAACAGATGCTGCTGGAAGCGTAGGAAAAGAGCAGGGAAGGGCATGGTGAGAGGCTCAGAAAGACAGGAGGGATTCAGGTGCAACCAGCAGTGGCCATGGAATGTGTGGACCCTGCAGGTCATCTCTGCCCGTGGTGTCTGTGGTGGTGGCCACAGATTCCTTCTGGGGACGGGCCTGACATTTGGCATCTCCCCGAGGCTGGGATGCTGTGACCTGCTTGTTCTACTACTGGGTCTTTTATCAGTGTGTGCTCATACCATCAGTCCACCCAAAGCTCATACCTGCAAGTTGTTGAAGTCCCAGGTACTGTGCAGATAATTAAATCCACTCTGAAACACCATCTTCAAACACTTTTTTTTTCACCCCCCTTCCCCAAAGGCTCAAAGCACGTGGAGAAAAGGGTGAAAATGATAAAACACCTTACTTACTTCCACCCAAATCTTTTGGAGGAGCTCACAGTTCTTTTCATCCCAACTGACCCTCATTTCTGACTGTGAGAAACAGACTGTGCTCTGCACAGTATGTTTTCTCTCTCCTCTTGTAATACCTTGCCAGCCTGACAAGTTTTAATGACTCCTTGGAAATTTTTTCAACAACAAAAGAGAAAAGGATGTGAGAAAGATTTCTTGCCTGAAATATCAAAAGTTGGAGTCCGCTCATTTGTACAATAGCACTAGGTAGTTGCTCTTTTACCAGAGATTTAAGTCTCACAGAAGTTGTGGATAAACAGAGAAATGCTGGGAAAATGCCTCAAAGCATTTGCAGTCCTATTTTCTTTTACTCTGCTTCTCTTTTCAATATAACTCTGAATCGAAACTTTAGCAGGAGAATTAGAAAATAATGCAATGAAATGATAGAATACTTCTAAAATGAACAAACTCCCTACATTTAAGATCTAGCAGTAAGGTTCACTCTGAATAAGAGAACACTGCAGAGTCACATTTTTGGGGTCCAGCTGCTTTTTTGCTGTTAATAATACCAACTTCACCTGTCTCATGCCATTTGCCAAAGCTCCAAAAAATCCACCTTTCCTTTCAAGAGGTTTTGCCTCAATTTAAAACTTGCCAACTACTTTATAGGTGCTGAGACAGAGCTCTGTGATTAAAGAAGGGCCTCTAAATAAATGTTTGTGATCTTTAAACAAATTACCTTAATTCAAGGTTTCTGTCTGACGACACCTGATGTATCTGTGTTGTCTAAAACTGCACTGCCTTAAAGGAGGGATGGTATTGACAAGCTTTAAATTGGGCTGTTTGGTTTTACTGAATTTTAATTAAAAAAGAATTGGAGTTCTCTGAAGTCGTCAGTGGGAAGGAAGATTATATTGGTTAAAAAAAAGTGTGGTTAATTTACAAATATGCCTACAAATACCAGCCAGACATTTTAAATGCAAATAGACTTATCTTGCTACGTTAGTCGTATTTAATTAATTTGCTTTCATGTGTCTTTTGGCATAATGTTAGTCTTATTTTTAGGCTTAAGCAGACTTTAACAACCAGACCAGAAACAGGTATATGAACAGGTGCTGTGGGCTTGCTACAGCTTTGAACATCAGGTGTGTGATGAGAGGAAATGATAATGGCTCAAATTCCTTTTCTGAGCTTTCCTGCTTCTTCTGTGTGCTGTCATTAACAGAATGGCAGCAGATTCAGGGGAAGAAGAGCAGCAATATAAATAGTGAGGTAAAAGAGAAAAACTGATTCTCCATTTCTCTCTGAAAGTTTGCTTAGCTTTTTTTGGTCTGGCAGACTTTTAATGGATTGCAATCATAGGACTGTAAAAATAAAATTTACAGGCAGATAAAATATTGTTAGCAATGTGGTGGTAAAACCCTGCTTGCCCCCTCACCTCCCATAGCATCACACTCAATTGGTATGAACATATAGCAGCCTAGATCTTCCAAATGAGTGTCAAGTTTGTGTAGCTGTGCTGATTTATGCAAACTCCTAAAAAATAATTTCAAAATTATGTACATGCCTCATTAGTCTGATCTGCAGGGAATGGAGAATTAACAATCATAAACAGAATGCTGCAAATACGGCTTAACTAATTCATGTGTGAATGCACTGGGTAAATATGGTCCTGCTATTATGAAAATAATGCTTTGGAAAAGCTAAATGTTTCAGCTTCCCTTTAAATTGGCATGTTTATATGGCATTTCTGATATCTCTGAAGCTGGACTTCCCTCTGTGACATCAGTCCTTTACTACTGGGTGTAAGGCAGTCTTTTGGAAACTGAGCTCCTGATTTTTAGTTGCACACACATGGGGGCACTTTTTCTCAGTTTGGCTAAATCTGGTGTCTTTGAGACACCTCCATCTCATAGACCTTATTAACGTTTCAAAAGATCTGCCTTGGGGGTCACAGGAAACATCAGCTGTGGGAGAAAAATCCAGACTTTGAAGGAAGTTTGTTGCTTTCTCTGCTCTCAACACATTTCCCTCTGAACCAACAGCTTGGTTTCCAAATTTCAGCTTTAATGATTCATTTTGAACATGAAAAACAAACCCCTTGAATCATAAGAGCATTCACACCCTTGTACAAACCTTTGGACAAGCTGATTAGGGGTGTGCAGTTGGTGTGAAAAGGGAAAATGGGAGATTGAGCTTGATGAAGACACCGTAGTGAAAGCTGGAGAGGCAATGAGCCAGGTTCTGCAAGGGAAGAAATGCAGGATCAGTCAAGTCAGGGACAGAATAAGAAGCAAAAGGTGGGGGTGAGAGAAGTCAGGCCAGTAAAAGAATGAAAAGAGGTATACAAAAGGTAGAAAAATGTGAAGGGTTACTGAGGGGTTGGGGGTATGACAATGGAGTCGTGGATGAGAGCATGGAAAGGAGCAGGTCCCTGCAGACTGTCAGGAGGAGTTCCTGTTCACAGCTGCATTTTGGCTGGTGTTGAGGGAGAGGCACCTCAGGCAGACTGTGTGCACGGTGAGCTTCGAGGTGAGAGCCACAACAGGGTATTTAGGCCATGAGGTGGGCTTGAAGGCCAGAGAGCAGGGGCACATTTGAGGAGAAAAGCTGATTCTAGTGCAGTGGTTCACCTTCAAATTGCATCTTAACCCAGACACAATAGGGAGTTGACAGCGAGCTTACAAAATAGGGCTGAGGAACACAGAGGTTTGTTTGGTGTCCCTGAGCCAGTGGCACATGATCAGCTTCACTGCCACGCTGAAGGGAGGATGAGGAATAGAATGGGATCATTTCAAGGAAGAGTATGAGGCTTAAAATGGTTGGATCCTGTAATCCATGGGCATAGATTTTGTGTGAGTGTGATGAATATATTCATTATGTTTAAAGACTAAACTGCCTTGACTCTGAAGGAATGGCTAGGATAACATGTATGAAAGAGGTTTTTATCTTTAAATGAATATCTGAGCTACTCTGAAAATAATTGTTTGTTGTTACTTCTTAGGGATAGATTCCTTTTTCTTTATTATTATTGTGGAGTTCTCAGATATTGAGTTACGACTTACAGAGAGCTGTCATTATTGTCCTTCATTATCTGGACTTTTCAATGTAGGTACTAGGCAGGAAGGACTAGCATATCTACACCATATTCTCTTTACCAGATCACATTAATCCCTCAAGTTTTCTTTATATAATTTAGTAATGTGATTAGAGAAATAAAATGCCAGAGCTGTATTTGTCCTTTTAGAAGAGACTAGGTACTAAAAGAAAGCCCTCTTGTTAAGTGAATTTTTATAATGTAAGCTGGGCATGAATTCAAAACACCATTACACTTGGAACATAAATGTGTTAAACTGAAATAACAAAATTAGAGTGGACAATAAATAAAACTCAGGGGGTGTGCTTTTACTGCCTTCACCAAATGAATTCCTTATAATCATGGAAATTATCACAACATCACTAATGGAAGAACTTTTCTGGGAAGCAGCCCAGAGTGTCTGTCCCATTGCAGCAAGTTCAGTCATTATCCATAGAGTTCAGTGAGTGCTGTTCCTTTATCTGTTGCCAATTGCCATATACAGTCATGCTGAAAGCATTGGGGAACAGCAGCAATCCCCAAAAATACAGCTCACTTTACTTGTTCCACTGGAGAATGGCACTTCTTTTCTGAACACATGGGTAGGATTAAATGTTACAGTGCAATAAAAAAATCCTTAATCAAAGAAGGATGCATTAAAAGAATTAAGAGGGTTAATATTAATTTCTTAGTTCCTGTGAACAGCTTTTTTATTGAGTTACATCAGAACAAACTTGGCCTTTCTGCACACTTCAGCATGCAGCATTTAGCAGGAGAAAATGGTGTTGAGTACAGGACGAGGGAAGCAGAAGGTAAACAAAGAACTGGTGTAAATAGAGATCTGAGCTTAATTTCCTCTGTCTCAGACTTGGATGTGGTGTTTGTTACTCAGTTGTATAGTTCTTAATTAAAAGGATTCTCCCGTATCCTTAAATACTTCTGTTTGCAAAGGGTATGTCTAAACTCATGTGGTTCTGGTTGGAACCAGCAGAGCCTCCTGATGCCTGAAGGGTCATTTGCTGTCGTTTATTGGTGCAAAATCAGAGCATATATAGATACAAAGTCTAGTTAGAAATGACCAGGAAATTGGATGTATATCTAAGTCCCTTAAATCTGGAAAATGGGTTGGTGAAGCCAAGAAGGTGTATGTGAGCATGGGTTCATGAGGTGCGTTTCCACAAAGTTCCTAATCTCAGCTTCTGTAACATTCCTGCTAAATCACATCAAGTAAAACTATTCCTTAAATTGTTTCTCTTATTTCAGCGCTAATTATACCTTTCCAGCCTCCTATTGCAGTAAAATGGTACTCTATTTTTAGATCCTGCAAACAAACCTCTACTATCTTTTATTTTCACAATTTGGATGCTAATGGCAAAAACATTATGAATACCAGCCCTTACAATGAATTTATTCTCACTTTTAAATTTAGCTTATGACTTTTATTCTGCATTACTTAGGAATTAAAAAAAAAAAGTTCTCTTTTGCTGCTTATTTTTTGTATTTCGAAACAGCTTTGGCTTTGTGTGTGCAGGAAAGTGCTGGCAATGTGAACTTATCTGTGGGATATGTGAACCCCCATTGCTTGGTTCTAATGCTTTTCAAATGTACAGAGTGTGACCAACATCAGCTCAATCCACACCTGCATTAGTGTTTTCATTACAGCTGGGTTCCAGTTCATCATGTTATCTCATAGGTCTGTACAAGTGTGCTTGCAGGAATTGCATGTGAGTGACTGTGGGATGTGCAGAACTCGGGAAATAATCACAATGTGCAAAGTTTCCTTAAATATTGTCTCCACTCAGAACTGATTATTCACAGCCAAATCCCTTCCATGTACCTCTTGAATGGTCTCACTTGAAACATTTGCAGGAATCACAGGGGAAAGACCTTAGTAAGTCTTGTGGTTCCCTTTAGAACTTAGTCTTTTTAATTACTGACCACAGGGGTTAGAAATTAGGAACTTAAATCCAGGAGCTGGGGTTGGACCATTCTGGGTTTGGTTTTTAATGCGAGACAGAAGTGCATTTTAAGCTTTCCCTTAATTGGCCTTATCTGAGTTAACAAACTGAGTGGCCAAACATTTTCTTGAACCTTCCCCAGAGAGCACACATACAAAGCTTTGTGTAAAATGTGCTTTTAATAGCTATATAAGCCTAATAATACTGGTCAGGAGAAATGTTGTGTAATGTAGCACAGAGAACCTCTCTGTAAATTGTTTCAAAGTGACTACAGACGTACACGACTAATTACCTGTGCCCATTTGAACTGCAGGGACTAAATCAAGATCTATGTCTCTCTCTCCCATCCCTTTCCCTGCTTTTCTGAACTAAGAGGCACTGATATTAAATTGCTGTATTTTGCAGCTCAGAATGGAAATTCAGGGGGCTGATTTCAATGTTTTTTGCTCTGTAGGGCTCTTTCCAACTGTGTGTGATGCTGAGGACTGAGTTTGTACCAAGTCACACTGACAAAGGCTGTGCTGCAGGGCTTTCATAGTGTCCTTGTTTGCTTGCCCCATGTTGGCATCTGTGAGCTCTCAAATACATGAAGAAACCCAACCAAAACCCCAAAAGTCAAACAACCATCCTACCCAAACTAGATGCCAACTCAATTGAAACAAACTGGATAACTCTCTGGGGGGAACTGGCATACTTGTGCTGCTCCAAAATTACAAATCTTACAGGCAGTTACTTAAAACCCATGGAATATGCTGATTCTGACTTTAAAAGAGTAGGAAGTTAAGCACATTTCATGATAAACAAATAGAAGGAAGCCTGATGAAGGGACACTACTGTCTGAAATTTTGCCCGAAGCTGAGATTTAAGATGCTACATAAGATTCCTGCTTCAAATAAGTAGCAGATTGAATACCTGTGCTTGCCTGATGGAGGTTTGGGTCTCTTCTTTGTAGCAGGAGAGCCTGAAATCTCAGTAATGCATCTATTGCTTAAAACAACATTCTGAAAACAAAGTCAGTACAGCTCAAATTGCTTTAGCTGACCTGCAGTAGAAGAGGTCTCCCTAACAATGTGTTCTGGCACCTCTGCAGAGGCAGGAGCTGAACTTGCAGCCCACATCTCTACTTTGAGAAAAAAATTCAAATGAATTGAGGCCGTCTGGCCCCCGGAAGCCAAAAGGCAGGATATCACACGAGTTCACAGAGCTGAACTCTCTTAACCTCACAAAGAGGATGGCTGCACCCAGGCTGCCTGAGGGGAGCAGAGCCTGCACTCTGCTAACATCTGGAGTGTGTCAGGAACACCAAAATGCAGCTGTGGGCAATGCCTGCTGGAAGGGCAGAGGTGAGCGTGTGCCAGGGGCTCTGCACAAGCATTAAGAGGAAGGGAAAATGTTCCTCCTTGGATTGCAGCTCTAAAGCTTCACTTCCCCTTTATCACAGCCATGTCTGTCACCATTAAACGAACTCCTTTTCACGCCTTTTCTCACTCCGGAATTGCTGGTGGGGAAAGGAAAGGAAAAAAAAAGGTGCTTGTGATGTTTATTCTTTCTTCTGCGAAACAGAAAATAACACCAGCCAGCTGCCTTGCAGCAGTTCATTAGGCTGTACCACAGCACACTCCTCCCAGGGGAAGGATGAGCCTTGGTGGGTATGTTTTGGGGACACTAGGGACACTAGGCTGGTGCACTTTCAGGGGAATGGCAGAGGGGATGGAGGAAAGCAAGGGACAGCAGGGCAATGAGTCTGTCTGTCTGTGTGACCCCGTTGTTTCTTGCCCTTGGCTGAGGGAGATCCCGTTTGGTTCTCTAATAGCTGGGAGGATGTTAGCCAGACCTTCTCTGCCACTGACATCAGCAATCAGCAGACTAAACTCATAGGAAACTAGGCTACATTAATTCTTGGCTAAGCAGTACTGCTCCTTTCACTCTTTTATGTTTTTTTTCCATAGGAATGTCACTGAAACCTACATGACAAAACCCCAGTTTTGCTAAAATAGCCTTCTCAAATGGAAAACCTTCAATGTTACACTACACACAGACTTGTACACGTGTGCACACAGACATGCCATTTTTTTTCTGTGAAACATATGCACACACATAGGCACAACAGATGTTTTTGTCTATGAAGAAACTTCCATAATCTAAAGTTCCACAATAATCCCATTATTTCCCTTCTAGGGTTTTCTTTCTCCATCTGGTAGATTGGCATTTTGCAAAGTGGTTAAAATAGTCCAGCTTGTAAAAATGTGTTGAATTGTCTGGTCTGATAGACTCCAGCTGAAGGAAGAATTATTTTTGTGATCATCAATTATTGTGCTGAGACACAGCTGAAATTCAGTCCAAATGCCTGAAAGTCCAAGTCTTTATAGACCATCTTGTTGATTATAAACACATCACATTCAGAACAGCTTTTTCTTCTCATAAGCCCACATGATTTTTATAAACAAAAGAAGAGAAAAATAGCCAAGTTTAAAACTGGGAGTGTTTGAAATATCTTGGCTTCTCCCCAGACTGGATCCAAATTCAGTCATGATGATGACTGCACTTTTTGCACATGGGGAGTGCCCAGATGCAGTACCATGTACCAAAGCTACTTTATTGTGCTTTTTAAACACTACTCTGTTGTTTAAACTGTGAAGAGAATATTTAGCAATGGCAAACAAAAGCAAACTTCCCAGCCTCTCTTCTATTCTTGCTAAGAAGAAAACTAGAATAACATGAATCTCAAATACCAGTAAATCTACCAAGTCCAACAGTGTGTTATTTCTGTTAGAAAAAGAAAAGTTAAATTCATATTGTTTACCTTCTGCAGTTATCAGTCTAGTAGGAGTGAAAGCAGGAAATATTTTTGTAAAGTTGCTTTGAATAAGTAATGAACATCTGATGGAATGAAAAATGACATACATTAGTTACATCAGGTTTGTAGGTGACTGGATGGATGGACCTGCAAACATATAAAAGTTCATAATGCAGCAGAGATACTGCAATTGCTTCTCTGAGTCACTGGTAGCAACATCTCATATTGGACATAAAACCGGGAGCATTTTAAGTAGAAAAATAAAAGTGTTGAAACATTCACAGACATCCAGTAAATCCAGTTTGTGATACAAATTGCACCCCTTTGTCTGGCTGAATTTTTGCATGCTCTGTGTTTTGCACCTCTGTAAAGAGGGATGGTGGGAAAGCTGGGGGGGGCGTTTAGGACCCACATACATTTTGGCAAGCATTATATCATTGCATAGGTCCCTTAGACTAGGGTTACCAATGGAACAGAAAAACGAACCAGACTTTAAAAAAGGCCCTCTTACACACAAAAGACAGCTCACTTCTTTGTTATCCTAAAACGGGGGCAAATCTCTTGAAGCAGCTCATTTCTCGGAGAAGCTCCCCATTTTGAAAATCAGGAGCTAGAAATTACAAGGTGCTGATGCAAAGTCACTGGCAAGCTAAAAGACTTCTTCTGAAACTGCATAATACTTGAAGGAAGAGTCACTTCAGGAGGTTTTAACAGCTCTGTGACAAACACAGGGAGTTTGCTGAGCTCTGTCTGTCCAGCAGAATTCATGGAGTGATGGTTTAATGAGGGAATTATGAGTAAGACCGTACCATATAATGAAACAAGTATTGTGGTTTTGATCCATCATGATCCTCGTTCCTTCTGGAGCTGGGAATGGGATTTTCACAACAGGACATCCCTGTGCCCAAGATATTCAGTGCACTAGTGCCTTCCAGTCTGATATGAGAAATGGGATGTGTTCTCTCTGCTCTGTGGGTACAGCACAAGGGGCACGTGGACTCTGGGTTCTCTGCACTGTACAGGGGAGACAAGTCATTAACTTACCAACATTGGTGCTGATTTTCCTCAAGGATCTAAACTTCTCAAACATTACAAGGAAATGATGGTGCTTATTTCTGGGATCTTTTCAGATGGAAGGCTTCCCAAGCACTGTAGGAACACAAGACCTGGTTGTGTCACAACAACCTGGCACCACGGCTGAGATGATGGCAGACCTTCCAAAAGCCACTGGGAATGTTCCTCAGGGTTATCTCAGTGCTGCTGGGTAAGTGTTCATGCTGGGGCTCAGACCTAAAACAGCTGGGGCTTACACAGCAACAGGCAGAGATCACAAATACCTCCAGAATTCATGGACTTGAGAGCCTGGGCCATTTTGGGGTGCACAGTTACCTGGAATACATCACTGTGTTAGTAACACATAGCACATTGGTCTAATCTCTCACAGGGCTGGTGAAATACACAGGTATATCACAATCTAATCACACTTGCAGGCATCTAAGAATGACTCCAACATTACTTTAAAAGCACACCCAATGATTTTTTTACTTTTCTACTGCTTCATTCTCCTTTCTTAAGCATGGCACAGTATGATTTATAAGAATTGGTATGTCTGCCAGTGATATGTAGTAACATGCCATTCAGCAAGGAAAAAGAAGTTTCATCTTGTTAATATTCCATATTTCATTTTGTTGGCTCAGTGAACCTTTACATATGTATTCATGAGACTGTGCCTGTAGATGAATGTGGAGATAGAATTAGCACCAGAACCAAATGCAGAATGTTAAAAATGATCTGTAAAAGGTTTCAAATTCTTCATTTCTGAGACAAGAATTGCAACCAGACTGGAAAATGGCACCAGGTAAAAGAATTGCAGTGACACTTACCTGTAACAATGGAGGAGAAAAGGAGAAATCCTAGTCATTATGTTTAGAAATTCAAGGTGTCAATATTTTAGTTGTTCTCAGGTGTTGCAACATGGAGAAGTAAATAATTGTACCAGAAATACATATGCATTAGTTAATTTTACATGAGTTCCCCATTAAGGTTTCAATTCTCATTATTAGAATTGAACTCTTAAAATATTTTTTCAACTAATTTCCTTTTTAAGACTATCATGCAAATAGATTACATTGAACAGTAATAATTTATTTTCATTCTTTCTTGCTCTTTCTTCATTTGAATGACAACAGCCATAACCAAAGAAGAAAATAATGCAGATGCAATCCATTCTTGTGTCACAAATCATAAAAAGAAAAAAGTAAGGCAACAATTTATAGTTTTGACATGCCTAAATTATTCATATGAGTTAATACCTATTTTTCCCTGTCAAATCCTTGCTAGAATCTCACAGTGATTTAAAAGTAATTTATGGGCAAAACATTTGAGCAGGCGTACAAGCTGGTATCTAATTATTCCATTCAGAGAAATTTTAAAGCTGCAATCTTTGGGCCTCCAAAAGTGCCACATGTTATGGTCTAAATGCAGGGCACAGCAAAAAGAATTAGAGATGCTGATTGTATAAGCTCACGTTTTCCAACACAAAAACGTTGCAGGACACATGGAGTAAAATCATGTTAATTTTACAGGACTGAACACAAAGAGGTTTGGGAGATCTTTAGCTATCTGCCAGTTAGAAATAGGAAGTTTATCAAGCCACTACTGTAGCTTGAATTAAAGTAGCATAGAATATGCTTTTGAAACAACTTGATATGAAAAGGTTCAAAGGTTTCTCTTCAAACAGCAGAAGGGATCTGTTAGATGGATGTTGAGCTCTGTCGCTGCAGTCAGTTGGACATCACTCAGTTTGAATGGTTTGAGTGCTAGCTGCTCTTTAATCCTAATTTCTCCATGAGTGCTGGTTTTGTTTGCATTTTCAGGAGCATGCAGAGGGTAGGGAATGCAGCCATGTTCAGGTGAGGTAAATCCTAGGAATGCTGTCAGACACAGCAGAGAGAGAGCAGAATGATGGGACGAGGCTTTGGCAGTTCATGCTGTGTCAGAAATGCCATCAGTGATTGGGGCCAGAGAGCACTCTCTAAATACATCCCTAAAACACACAGACTGTGAGAAATGACTCTACTGTTTACTATTTTTGTGTTTCAGTGCTTCATCTCAAACTGTGATTCTGCCTTTAGAGGGTATAAAAAAGGTATGTGACTGCATATATATTGCTCACTTTGTTTTAAATGTTTTTAATTGTCAGAAACAAAAGAAGAAGAAAAGATATTAGCAAACCCTTGAAAGCTTCGTCTGCAGCCTGAGAGCCAAAGCTCTGCCTTTCCTGGTTTATGCCTCATCAGTCATGAAGATTTTGCAGTGAGAGCTGAGTTGATGCCAATGCTGGTAAGCCAGAATTGAAACCAGATCGCTTTTCTAGGACTCTATTAGCTTTGCAGCACTAGCAGGACTGAAAATGAATAACCATTTATTTTAGTTACTAGGGGAATCAACCATGTCTTTGACTTTGCACCAGTAGTGGCTCAGTTAAACAGAAAAGGCACTGAATGCAGAGTAGGACTGTGCTTTAATGCTGAATGAAGGCTGCTCTGGGGTTGTTGGCCCTGAGCTCTGTTTCTGCATGGACACACATCCATCACAGAGACAGGAAGGCCCACGGAGCTCCTTCGCTTCATGGGATACAGCATTTGGCACTGCACTGAAAGGTGTGCACAGTGGTACCTACCAACACTCTTTGCAAAGTTCCCATTGCCAAAATGGAGCTTCTCACCCTTTCTTAATTTACCTTCTTTAAAACACCTGCTTTGCAGCCATGGGAAACACTACATTAAAAATCGTGGGTTTAATCCAAAATATCTTGCACTAATTCTGCTTCTCCAATGTGTGTAGTCTGTGTTACAAACAAATATTTGAGAATGCCTAAATTAAGTGTGTGGTATTTAGTAAAGGTTATTAACAACATAGTATCAAATTAGAACTGGCTGCTCCAATATTACACTGTTCTGATTTCAGTGAGGTTTCTCAATGACTGCTGTAGGCTTCATCCATTATCTCCCTGTCCCATACATATATTGGCAGACTGCACTGCAACACAGCAGGCCAAGGAATTCCACCCTGAAAGAAATACGTGATTCATTCTTTTTGATGTACACACTTGAATCTGGGTGTCTTCACAAAAGTTTGTCTTGTGTTCACAATATCCTTACTCTATAAAGGCCTGATTTCAGCAGCTGCACAGAACAGGTCAAGATATGTGAAGAGAACCTAATTTCTGAAGGCTTTATTTCCCGCTACAGTTACAATACAAATGGGCACCGTCCTTGCCCCAATCTTAAAGATGAATCATAGAAAAGGATGAAGTGTATCAGTTTATACAGTTATGTTCATCCATTGAAAGAATGAAAAGAAAATAAGAAATTTAAACTGACTTTCCACACTCTTATGTTTTTTGCAGTACAAGGTACTGTTTGCTGTAGTAATCAGTAACTATTCCACTTCAATCTCCTCAGGTAAACAGAATTTTGCTCCCACTCAGCAAATGGAGTGTTGCCTGGGTTCATCATCACAGGGAAACAAGGCTGGGATCTGTCCCACTCTTGACATGCACATGTCACTAACACACAGAGCTCCTAGAGGCAGCCCCAGCCCCAGCAGCTGACACTGCACAGATGGGCAGCCCAAGCAGGAGGTGCTACAAGGCAGGATGGTGTAGGAATTCAGGAAGACCCACGAGAAAAACATAATTGAAAAATATTGTAGTGACACCTGTCAAAATGCTCACCAGTGTTTAATCCCAGACCTCCAGAAATGTCTTTGCTGCTACAGAGACTGTAGAATAAAAGTTCCACAGGTTCTGAAAGCCTGTCCTGGGGCCTGCCAAGATGTATTTCTTATCTGAAACTGATAGCTCTGTCCAGGGTCCCTTCTGGAGCCTCAGTGCTGCTGGACAGTGTTATTGCACTTGCCAAATCTCTCTGCACCTACCTAAAGTCATAAAATTTAGTGAGTCCTTGTTGTGCTGCTGCACAAAGTGCCAGCAGTTCAAGTGTTCAGTTACCACAGCTATTGGTAACAGCATGAAAACCCAGCTCAGTAACCTACAGTGCCCAAACAGATATTAAATCAAAGCTACATCTGAAGAGTACAAGTTTCTTGCAATAAAATATGTATTTCTGTATTTTCCAGCATCACATTTGGGTTATCTATTATACAATTGCACATATAACAGCAGGGCTCAAAGTATTTCTATGTCTGAATAAGTTACATTTCTTCTACAATGAACATTAAAGAGACGCTGCTGTATTTAATTTCTGGAGAAAATGAAAGGCAAGGAAGTAGAGAAGTGTTTAAAACTGCTCGTGCTATGCAGAACTGGGCAGTAAACAGATGAACTTTTACGGAAAATCAGTTAATACCCAGTGATTCCAATTGGGCTTTGCCAAGGACATGTCATCACTCAAAAATATTCTACAACATTTTTAATTAATGATTGCAGGTAAAAATTATGGGAGCTTGAAACCTGTACAATGTCTCAGTAGGAAACAGGGCTGCTCTTGAGTTACACTTGGGTCAGTTCACCCTTCCCAGCCCAAAGTTCAGTACCCCGTAGGGTTCAGGTGCTCTGTCCTGTCTCCTCCAGCAAGATCCTCTGGCCAGCAGGAAGCCTGACCACGTAGATCAGGCATCAGACTGGCCTTTTCTCGGGGAACACAAGGCAGGTTTTGAGATCAGCTGCCACTCTCAGTGCCTGAGAACTAAATTCTCAGGGGAGGGAAAAGAAAAGCCATTCCTTTCAAGTCAAGCTTCAAGGGAAAGAAACTAAAAAGAATTGGATCAAAGGGCGATAAATGCTGAAGACATTTCTCTGAAAATCACTACACCATGCCAGTTTTTGGATGCCTGTGTACAGTTAAATAAAGCAAGCAGCAAAATCCCTCCCTTAAGTCTTCTGCCTTGTGCCTGCCTTGAGCCCCTTTCCAAAAGAATTCTTCACTGACCTGCTCAGGCTCTGGTAGCTCCAACACGAGAGCAGAACACAGAGCTGGCTGCCAGCTTGGTGTGTTTAGGGCTACTTGCAGGTGGAGAAAGAAGGGTATGAAGCTTGCATAGTCTGCTTTTGATTTTCTTGCTTCAGAAATAGTGTATTATTGAATAATATAACAGAGAAACTGAACAAAATTGTCCGGGGGAAATACTACCTTCTTTTTTCCCCTGTTAGATTAGAGGGGGAAAACCTAGCAGGGATGGGAGAAGGCACAGAGAAAGGAAAGAAGACAGGAGTCCCCTTGCAGGCTTTTGTCACAGAAACTTCCTAAAACTTTCCTTGCTTCTGGAAGGGACAGTTGGTTTGTAAAGGCTGGAGGCCCACAGAGACCCAGGAGCTGATTTGTACCCACAGCTTCTGCTTTGCTGAGTGTACCTCCAAGGGAGGCTCTCCAAGCAGCAGCTCTTCTTAAGTGAATTATCTTCTCTGGTTTTCCTACCTGGAAACCGAGCCACTGGGAAAGGCAACCCTTCCAGCTGGTCAGGCCTCAAACACTTCCAAAATTCTGAGAATCTCTCTGTGTGCAGCTGGTGCTTTAATCCCTCCTGCTGGAAAGGCAGCAGCTCGATACATCCTTCCTTAAGATCCACACATCAGATGGAGATCAAAACAGACCTTTGAAACAGGGAGGATAAGCCACAGGTATTTCTTCAGCATATTGAAGGTTGCAGGGTGCTGTTCCCTCTGTTGGGATTTCTCTGTGATAGGAAAAGCTCCTCCTTTATGGCTCTTTTGCTTCTGCCTCTTCTTTGCAACCTTGTAGAGCTGGCCATGGCAATCTGGCCCTAGGGTTTCAGACAGGGCAGGTTTGTTACCAATTATTTTGCTGAATGATGGTTTGTTTATGATTTCTTGGAAGATTTCACAGTGTGAAAAAAAATATTGCAGGTGTTTTTTTAAAAATAATGTTAAAGGTTCAATTTATAGAAGACTGGATCTACAAATTGCACAAAGCTTGAATTTGACAGAGAATTTATTATAAAAATATCTTCATGAAAACCTACCTTGCCTAATGTTGTATCCATTTCTTCTTTATTTTGAGGCTTAGGAGATCATGATCTGATTTAACATCATTTTGGAGTCTTCTCAAATGCAGTGGTGAGTTAGAAGGTGAGGTTTGATGTGAGTCTTTAACAGGTAAAACATTGTGTGTGTAATTATTGATCAGTATCTCCAGGTCCTGGCACAGCTTAACTCACTTGTGAGCATTCTGCAGCACTCTGTCCAACAAGGACCTACAAAACACAGGGCAGGAGTTATATTAAGCCTCCTGAAGAAATAGGTATTAACCTGACAAACTACTGCTTTTCTCCCAATCGTAGATCTAAACTCAGTTCTAATTACTTCTGTTGTTTGTTTTCAATAAGATTGTGACATGGATATTATTTACTGCTAAAGACTTCATTAAACTATGAGATCATTCATGCATGTATATAAAATTTGAATTAGTACAAGCTGTAAAGATGAGTCAGCATGGTAGATTTATGTCCGGTTTAATGTAGTGAGAAGGATCCTCTGAGAAGACAGAAAAAAACGATTTATATTCCCATAATTTAAGAAGTGAAGCCCCACTCAGCAGCACCCGAATACCTTGAAGGATATACAGGAGGACTTCTCATAAATTACCTGGTGCATGTAAAATAAAGGTTATTCAGAGTAATTATGTAGGACAGTCTAATACAGCAGGGCAGGAATTTACTTGAGTCCATTAATATCATTTGTGACCTGTCAGAGGAATGTCAATGAGATGCATCCACCAGGGGATTGCACTTGGGGCAGAGAAGGGGGAGCCTGTGTGGGTAAGTTCCCCCAGGGCACTGAGTGTTGGGGGACTCTTCGTATGAACTGAGCTAACTGGGGACTGAAATTTGGGTCCTGGGTATCTACATGTCAGCCACAAATCCACTTAGGGTGGATTTCATGCAATAGCAGCAAAAATCACACCAGAAATCTGGGGGAAATGGGTTATACTTCCTGGGGGATGCACAGTTTTTGTTAAGGGAGCAAGCAAAATGTGTCACTCCCTTTCTCACCATTTTTCTCACCATCCCAACCCCTCCAGAGCTGCCTACAAGTTCTTTGGGAATAATCTCCTCTGGAACTGCATCTCTGAAATTATAAGTGAATAACGAACTGCTCATGGATCCTCAGATCATGTAGCAACAAAACATAAAAGGAAAACAGTGAAAAAATGGACTGTGTGCCCTGGGTTGTGCCTCTAAGGAAATGTGGGAGGGTTTGATAGTTGGCACAGTTGCAAGAGAAAGAGAGCTGAGCCTTTCTTTCATGCAACTGCTTGGGAATTCTTCCAAAGAGGAGCTGTATCTAGACACACAGGAATTCTGAGAACCTGCTGCTGTAGGAGCCACCAGCATGTAACACATCCTTCTTTTGCCCTGCCTCTTGGTGCTTCCACACTCCAGACACTCATATGCATTCTCCACTCCTGTCAGCTCCAACATTTCTATCATGGCTGAATATATGTGAATATTCAGTGCATTTCTGTTTGCTTCACTGCCCGCAGTGATGTATGAGAACCCAGAAGGGAGGGGTTTGAATTCCTGGCTCAGGCTGCCAAAATGTTGGAGGTGTCTGTAAGCTAATAATTGAGGAAGTTTGTGGAGTTACGTCAACTGTGAAATTCCATTTGGATGCTGACCTTTCTGAAAAACACTGTTCTAAGAATGCTACTATTGATTCACATCTCTAAGCTAAAAAGGTAATCTCAGGCCAAATTTTGGAACCTGTCATTTAGGAAATGTCATGATGTGACAACTGGGAAACGTTTTTCCTTTTAAATGAAAAAAAAAGATATTGAAATCACTCAGATAGAGGGAAATTCTGAGTGTTACGGGTTTGGTCTTACTGAGGAAAGGTTCTTGCCACCAACATGGGTTTCCCTGTGTCCTAAACAAGGTACCTGTGTGTTGAAAGGGCTGCTGGTCTCTGCTTTTAACATACAGGGCAGGTATATCAGCAGGACTCTCCTCTGTGGTGTGTGGGGAAACCAGGAACCCTGCAGTCTTATTACATGGATCAATCCATCTGTGGGATTTTATATGTAACTTTTATGTTTTATATGTTGTAATATTTCATGTGTTCAAAGAAGTTACTAGAATAACAGACAAGCTAAATAAAATAATGCTGTTCTCTGACCTGCCATTGAAAAATCCCATTAAGACTACAATTGATTTCATAATACATATTTTCTCATCTTAATTCCATTTTCCAAGAGCCTCTAATGGAAAAGAAACTCCTGAATGAGGAAATAAGCTTGAGATAATGATATGATAAGAAGAGCGAGCATCCACATACCGCAATGGAAAATTCCTTCTGTTCTGCTTCTGAAGCAAAGGAGAGAAACTCTGTAAAAGGTAATTGTCTTTCTCACTCTAAGATTTATATCATTTTCAGAAATGAGTGCCTGTTTTTTGCAAGCCATGAGGTTCTTCCACTTGTTTATCTGCAGAAGCTTTCTCCATCTTACATGTCTAGAGAACCCAAATATCTCACACCACACAGAGGGCTTGGTTCTTCAGGGTAGTCTCAGGTGGGTGTTCCCTTGTGCCAGAGTTTGGGGTTGTGTTCCTGGTCCTAGGGGTTCTTAGGTGTTGTAGCAGGTCAGAGGTGAAACCTCCAAGGCAAACAAGCTGCCACTCTCACTTTGGGGGGTTTGTCCCAGGGGGTTTCTCAGCCTCATCTTTCGCAGGCATTGGAAGACCAACCCCATTTCCACTGTGACATTTGTGGGAATGCTTGAAATGACTTCTGTTGGTTTTCTGTCAGTTTGGATGTTCAGATTCATCATTTTGCAAGGTAATGTTTTCAGTTCAGTTTTTCTGCTGCCTTCTTGACAATTTCCAGTTCTTCAGCTTCTTCTTGAGAAATAATAAGTTGTCTTTGCAGTACACTGGCTTGTACCTTTTTAATGTTTAATGAAGCCTGCAAAGCACTTCTACAATTTTTCTAATCTACTATTATTCCTGTAAGCCTCTATGTAAGCCTGCTATAGACACAGGTACTGACTGGACAGTGATTTAGCTGAGTTCTTATCAAAATATTAAATGATGACATCAACAAGCCTATTTTACTCAGCTTCCTTCTTCAGTTTGACTAGTGCCAGCTGCTAATAAATAGATGGTGGCACAGCAGACAGCGAACATCACCACACCTTAAAGCTGCATTTTGAATTCCTTACAAGCCTGTATCCCATTTTAGCAGCACAGTTTTTATCTTCATTACAAAGAAGAAAATATTAAGTGTATTTTTGAAGGCTCATTTACATATTCCTGAGGAAAGCAGAATCAAAGAAGTGTTTAGGAATTACTGAAGCATCTGATTAATTGCAGGCCTTCTCCTCACTTAGCTGCACATTAATCTTGAATTGCTGCTTCAGTGTTCCTGGTGAGTGAAGGCTCCCCATAATTCAGGGGCCATTTCCAGCTGTCTGTGTTGGTAGCAGCAAATGACACTCATAGGTCTTTGCTGCCTAAATCAGAAAGCAAACAGCACAACAGCACCACGGCAGAGCCAGAGCATCCTTTGGGGCTGTCTAATCCATCACTTGCCTGTGAGAGGAATGCGCTATTTTCTCAAATTTGTCTCCAGGAAAAGGAATTTGTGTGGAAAACCCCAGTGGGAGAAATGCTGTTGTAACTAAACAGTGGCAGGACGTGAGTGTGCCATTGCTGCTGGTTTCCCCTGCTGTCAATCAAAGGAGAGCATGATCTGGTGCCTTCATACAAACCAAGGCCTGACCTACAATTACCTGGTTACATTCAAATTGAAAGCAGTGTATTTGTGACCTTTTTGTTTCACACATGCCAGTAAAGTGTTGACAAATGTAGTGCTAGATATAACTCCTGATCCTTGTTATTAACAGCGTGAATTCACTGTTTAGACCTGGTTCCAGTGAAATCAACAGGAATTTAGCTCCTCATCTCCCCGAGACCGGGACTGAAAGCATCCATACTGATGTGGGAAATGAAGGTAGCCAAATTTCTGAATGTGATTGAACATGTGTAATAAAGCATAATGCCATCATTCATCTTAATAGGCACGATTAAAAAAAACCAGTTTTCACACAGCCTACAAGTCATACAAATGAATTAAAGTAATTTAATTGCAAAATATTTTAAAAGTCACAATGATAGCTTAAAAATAAATGCTATGCCAAATTTTAATAAGATAATGACAGCTTCATTAACTTTAAAAATGTGCATAATTTACAGGAACGTTGTATTAGCATTGAGGTGACATTTTCTATTTTATTCAGATTAAAATTGTGTAAATAGGCCATTTGAAATGCTCCCATTGTACATTAAAATTAACTATCAGGGAATTAATTCTTCAACTTCCCATGAGTTATCCTTATTCACACAAGAAGTCCCGCTGACTAATGGCATTTTTCAAGCATAATCAGATGGCAGTGTGGGCCAGGCATTAGAATTACTCATGTGAGAAATACCAGGTCCATCACTCTTTGTTAAAATACTTGCTGGTAATGGTTCTTTTCCTGCAGCTTGCTATTGCAGTGTTGAGTGCTGCAGAGCACACAGAGGGAAATTCCTTGGACACCTCTGTGGGTGACCAGCTTCTTCCCTGGCACACGACAGCAATGAAGTGTAGAGACACTATTTCCCTGGGCAGTGGAAATACTCTATTTTATTTAAATACATGAGGCATTTCACCCTCCACTTTGATTCAAGTGTTATTCTTACAAAATTCTCCTGAACTGTTAGGACTTTGGTTTTGCCTTTGCAGAGGGGAGGGAAATGTAGCAAGCATATGCTGGAGTGAAGCAAATTAATTCAGTGATGAAGACAAAGCACAATTAGGAATATAAAATTTTAATGTTAGTATTTTCTGTTTGCTTTCAGGTAATGGCATCTTTTCTGAACAATATGGGGTTTTATGCCCTTTTTTGGCCTCAGGACAAGCTCAAGAGCAGATGTCTATCTACAGGGCTGGCCAAGAATTCAGCTTTGTGGTGTCACTGCTGTCACAGTGTTAGTTCTGGACACATGCAGGTCATCAATACCTGAGGTAACTAAGCAGTTGGCCAATTTAGTAATTCATAACCTATTTTCATTTCAGATCCCCAAAACCATCTGGTTTGCTTCAAGAGCTCTGTGTAGTGGCTTTTAGTCTCTTGACAAATATTGTTGCTTTTATAAGCAAAGTTTTCCGTGGACTCCAGAATCAATCCATGGGCACCAAGGAGTCTCTGGACCTCAGACTGGAAAATAGGGGTTCAACTGATGCACTGCCCCCATTAATTTCAGAACAACTTGTATTCCTCAATCACATGGCAACATTCGATAAACTCATTGATGCCCTATATATGGATGCAGAGCTTTAGCTTTTATTACATATTTCTGGTGTTTTCTAGTTTTTCTAACCTTGCTTTCTTGCAGCTGTGGCTCTTTGAACTGCTCTTCATCATGTGCAATATCCTGCTTGTGTCAGTGTTCCTGTGACTCATTGAAAGATACACACATTTGAAATGAAAACTCTCTTGAGCATTTAAAAATCATCATCCGGCACTATATTGAAAAGGATTCCTTGGGATTTACAAGAAGCACTCGTTAGAATATGTCAGCTACTCATCCTGTAATTTATAAACAGATAATCCTCATCAACAAGAGAGATGGAAATGCTTCCTAAAGCAATTTTGGTGCCTTTGTAATAGATCAGATTTGTGCAATATGGTACATAATTCAGGAGAATATTTGAAGAGTAAAGCCATAGATCCTCTTAAATGACTCTTTCTTCTTCATAACTCTGGGTTGCAGACTACTATCTGTCTCATATCCTACTATATTGATATCCAGAATACATTAAAAGACTTTCTAATTTTTTTTTCTAAAGAGCATCCTGCTGCTCTAACTCTACTTGCTCAGCCTTCGTAGTTGATCATGGAAAAGAAGTTTTTGTTTTTATTATTTGCTTTTTGTCAGAAATTCTTACTTGTTAGTTCTCCCCAGCCTTTCCTGCAGAAGATTTTGGGAGGTAATGCATTGTTTTCAGACACAGCTTTGATGATTATCTTCCAGCAGGAAAAGAGGGGGCTTGTAATAGAATGAAAATGGCACTGGGGGTCTGTGTGAAGCAACATCAAAGTCAGAACACAGGGCCCTGTGAGGAAGCCAAAACTTTTTATTAATACCTGGATCTTTTACAAACAGGATGGAACAGCTCTGACGAGAGATGAAATCATTTTTGGCACCTCAATTAATTTGCCCCTGTGCCCTGTAAATCATTTCACGCCACAAATAATGGATCAGAGGGAACAATTTGGGCTGTGATTTAAAGGGAATTAACTCTTAATTAAGTTGGCTTACTTTGGATTTTCATCTTTAGGGAGAACAGCCAATACCATCACTTAGTTTAATATTAGGAAAACCCTTGATAAGAGATTAAGGATCTCTTCACATCAAGGATATGCAATTGAAGCACCTGACCTGAAGCCTCCCAGCAGTGCAGGGTGTAAGAATACTCACCTTGTCCCTGAATATTTCTGTAGATATTATTCAAAAAGCTCCCTGCCTCTGCAGCCTTTCCCTTCTATGTTATTGTTATTTATTCTGCCCTGCTCCTGGGTTATTTGCCTGCAGATAGAGAAGTGTTTTCCCAGTGCTTTAATGCAGCTTGGAACATGAGCTGAGGCAATCAGCGTGAGAGGAAACTTCTATTTCTAGGGACGGAATCATTAACAATATTCATTCTGTATACATGAAGTAGGTGCTGAAAAAAATATTTAAATAGTTAACACACATTTTAAAAAACTATTTGAATTGCTAGTTGAAATATTTTGTCTGAGTTACTCACTTTGTGAGGAAGCTATTTCAAAGGTTTTGAGAAACCTAAGTGTTGAGATGGCTTCCAAACTGGTTCTTTAAAAATATTGCAGGGTTTAAATTCCACTGCTTGGAACTCTGCCTCTTAATTTCTCATTGATACAAAACCTGAGTTTTGCTTACACATTATTAAAAGCAAGTAAATTTATAAGTTGAGGTGCTTGTCAGCCAAAAGCAATGTTTTAATTGTTAAAATGTGGGCGTTTTTTCCCCTGAAAAGCAATTTGAAACATTGAGGTTCACCAGTTCTTACTCTTCAGAAGTGGAAATAATATCCTAGTGAACCATCAGGGAGCACTGTGTTTTACAGTGCTGAAGGTCTGTTCTCTTGTGTGGCTCTGAAGAGCTGGGATGAATTTGTTGGTGATTTTGACAGTGCATCAGGCACTGATTAGAAACCAAATGGGACAGAAAGAGAAGGGAGATGTGTGCTGTGGCAGCACTTGTCACTGCATTCCTGCATCCACCTCCTCAGTGCATCTATACCATTTTATTTATGTCCTCTTATGGGGTCTTTTCCAAAAACTGAGTCTGCTTCTACCACGGGCACCCAGTGCAATCAACTGCTTTCGAAGTGTGTTGGTGAGATTAATGGGGTGCTGTTCCTTCCCCAGGACAAGAAACACGGTTTGACCTGATGGCTTGATCTGTTTGAGCATGTTCCTTGATTAATTGCTCAGAGTGCTCTCTGAAGGCAGGAAATGAAGCATCGTGGTCAGTGCCCATGGTTTATTGCAGGGGTTGTGGACTCGTGTCATTAGATGAATGTCTGCTTTTAGCCCTCACAGCTACAGAGAGGAGGCAGGAGATGGGGTTCAGAAGGCTGACGGGAATACAAAGCATTGGGAAGGCTCAAAATACACACACCCCTCATGTTTTTAAGATGGTCTGGCTGTTTTTTAGGGTCCAGCTTGCAATTTGTCAGTCGGGGGGGAGCAGCGTTGCTGAAGATACAAAACCAAGTCTGGCTATTTTTAAAGACTAGATGGTCATGAGGCAGGGGGGAAGAAAAGGAGAAAATTAAGGGGAAAAAAGAGAGAAAATAGAGAAGACACTGCCCTTGAAAATAAGAAAGTGAGGTGTGTTATCTTTCTGTACTGTTCTTTTGGCAAGGATGTTGTCCTCTTGACTGACAAAGTTCTCGTGTTTCCCTTGGAGTGTATCTGTTCATTAGTGTCTCCAGACAGAGGTAGTTTAGCTTTTAATTAAAATACAATTTTCAGGTGTTTTAGTGTGTTAATGAGACAGCAAAAATGAATTCGTTGAAAGAGGAGCAGATATCTAGGCCTTACAGCAGTGAAAGTTGGAGCCTCATTAGTAGCTAATTATGCAGAACATGGTATATAAATAGAGCTGTTATGGCATTAAAAACAGCCTCAGTGCATTACCTAATGACATAAAATGTTTACAGTCTGTTCTGAGGATGGTATAATGTCTTCCTGAAGTAATTAATGGCACATTTAACAGCGACACAACTGCAATCACAATTGCTTTGCAGGTACAAGTCGAGGGCAAGGCAATGCATGAAAGTCTTTGAGGAGCAGATTCCTTGCCCGCTGATAAACAGGAGGGTATGAGAAGGTGCAGCAGGAACACATGATTTATGCAGGAGGTGAGATAATGTCTCTTTCTGACAGGGACAGGCTGCACTGGCCTGTATTTGCAGGTTTTCCAAAAGGGAGCAGTGAGACACCAGAGTTCAAACTGAGGCTTCCAAAAAAGGGCTGATTCCCTGGAAGGACCAAGGCCCATCCTCTGGTAATTGAGAAGGTGGAAAGCATTTGGGAAATCGTGCTTTTTCTGCATAAAAATGGTAAGCAAGACCCGTAATGCACACAAGGTGAAAAAGGAGGTTTTTGTTCCCCTGTGAGGGGCCCCCTAATCAGACAGACACACTCCAAACAAGACTTTAATAGCAAGTTAAATGATGTTTTTCATAAACTGAAGCGTAGCCGTGATTTTTTGCTCTGCCTAACAAGGACTGCCTGTTCAGCTTAACAAATGTAACACTGGGGAGGCATCCTGGCCTGGCACATCAGAGGTGAGATGGGGAGATGTTTATGCAAATAAGCAAGACCTGTGGAATGATCCATGCATTAGTCATGATGATTCCAATTACCGCTGTATCGACGAGCAACCACAGAGCCACAGAATCAATTCGTTGTTTAAAAATACCAAAAAAGCTATTTCCTGCCTCAATTTGTTCAGCAGTCAACAAATTTAGGTGCTGGGTTTTTCTATTCCGGGAAATTATTTGGGTATGATGAGCAACTTAGAGGCTGATTAATGCCTGGCTGGGGGTAGGTGAATTGCAGTGATGTCGCTGTCAGTCCAGTGCTTGATTTTGGAATTGGGAGTGCTGGAAACCCTCACTGTGCTGTGCTTGTGTGCTGGCACTGCTGCATGTGTTGATGGCATCAGCAGCTCCACTGGCAGAGGAGTCTGTGTTAGGGCAGGCAGGGGAAAAGCTACCCCTTAATTGTGCTGGGATTCTTCTGGGTCATTCATTGGAACCAGTTTGTATTCATGGGGCCACACAAATCAAGGGGCCACGTCCACACAGGCATCCCAAAAAGGAACATTTTTCTGGATTCTAAAGTTTACAGTTTGTATCTATAACCAGGAGGGCAAGCAGGTGACTCAGAAACTTTCCAGATTAAAAGTATTTCTTGCAGTGTTGCAGATGGTTTCTTATTTTGGAACCCTGGGATCTTCTTTGTACCTGTACAAGCATGATTTGAGAGATGTTATTGGAAAAGGAGCTATTAACTTGGGGGAAATAACCAATGCTGAGGCATTTAAGAAATGGGTATGATTTTGTAAGATTTTTAGGTTATTAACAGGTTGTGTAACACAATATATGGGAAAGAAAAATGAAAATGTCATGTTTTATGGAGAAAGCAGATGAGGGATGGAACGTTTAATGTTCTTAAAATAGAATATAAAGTGTGCCTAGTGGACGATTTTAGAGCAGGAAATAGAGAATGGTGTATGGAGAGATACAAGTCAAGTGCAAATACAGAAACCAAGGGCAGTTGCAAGGGGCCCAGGGGTCCCCCTGTTACTAAGATCTCCATAATTCCTGTCAAACCCTGCACACAGAACCTCTTCTTAGATAATAAAATACAGCTTCAAAGCCAACCAACACAAGATTTCACAACTCATCAGAGGGACATGTGGAAACAGATGTTCTGTGCCTAAATTAATCCTTAGAATGTTAATTAGTTCATTCTCTTTTTACAGTTTTTTTTTCTTTTATCTTATTCTTTAGTTGTTTCCTTTATCTTACAAGTGTTCTCTGCTGGTTCCACTGTTTTCACATGGTGCTTTTTTTTCACCTGCACCCAGCAATTAGATTTTAATAGAGCCCAGGCACAAGGTCCATGGAGGTGTACAGTGCTGTGACATAAAAATTCAGCAGAAGAAAGTGATGGTATATGTTCTTTTCTTCTTTCATTTTTGCCCTACCAGTTAAGAGAAGTATCCTCACAATTCCTAATCATGCAGGGGGGAAAAAGAACATTTTATGATTAGATTTCCTAGCCCTGGCTTACCTTACAGAACCTGAGAATCCCTCTGAAGATTTGTATTACCAAATAGGTATAGTTAAACTATTTTACAGCTCTTTAAATGTGATGCTTTAGAAACCCTTTACTATCCATTTTCTGCTTTCATTATAAAATAAATAATCTGTATAATATTGTGGTTATTAAAGTAAATTGCTTCATGTATCAGATCAATGATGGAATCAGTTAGTGGAAAAAAAAGCTCTGGTAGATTAATCTTGATTATAACATTTATGGATCACAATGGTTTGAGAGACTGTAATGTAGTGGGGCAAATCTTGTCTTTATTTTTTATGGCTATTTTTTAATTGAAAATCCTACCTAAGTCGTAATTCAAAGGCTTTTTTTTTCATTTCTTTATTCATTCATATGTTTATTAAGAAAAAATATGCTTCTGATATATTGTTATGAAGAGTATTGAATTGATTCCTTCTCACCCCAGCAAATAATGGGATAGTACCTGGACACAGTGTTTGAGATCTCTTCCCACTGTCTCAGTTTCCCACTGGAGTAGAAAGAAGCTGATATTTTCATTCCTTAAATGCCTGCCTCTCTTGGAAGTGTTGCTAGGTGTTACCAGTAATTGCCTGAAGACACAGACCACTGTGGAAACAGACATTCTTTTAAATTTTCATGTTTCATGGTAGTTCCCTTTTTTAAGTACCCCAGTCCTGTCGCAGTCGGTCCTTCCCGTGCCCGTCTCTGGCAGGTCTGCCCTAACCAGTTTATTCTCCCTCTCTGTCACCAGTTCTGTTCTGCCAGCTCTGTGCCCATGGCCTGGGGTGGCACGGCTGAAGTGGAAGAACCTCAGGCAGACAAGGCAAACAAAATCAAGTTCCTGATGATGTCTGAGCGTTGTTCATGTGCAAAAGGTTTGTGCTGCTTCTCTTTGGCTATAAATCGATGTGGTGCAGCTGCCACTGTGTGAAATCTCTTGATGTCTTTTCTAGCTGGGCTTTTACCTCTTAAATCTGTGTCTCCCCCTCTCCCCCTCACCTTTCCCCCCCCACCCTTTGTTGTTAAATCCATGAAAATATTTCACCCTTCATGGTGGCTCAGGGACAGTTCCATCTCTCACCTGCTTTTGCTTTGGTTTCTCTGTAGACCCGAGTGAGTCACTTCAGACAGACGAGCGTTTTTCACACACTTTGACAGTAATGCAGAGCCGAATTGCTCCTTTGAGGTGAAGGTTAGCACAGAGAAGTCAGATGTGTCACAGCCCTCTGCACTGAGTGCAAGGTGATCTGTAGCACCAGTACAAGTGCAGTCCATTTCCTGTGCTTTCTGGCTGGAATTTAGTTAGCATTGTCAGCATCCTCTTCATCTCCTCTGTCCCTGGGGCATTTGCACAAAAACTAGTGCAGTGGGAGACTAACACAAAAACCAGTGCCCGTGTTGTCATCACAGTTAGATGTATGTCCAGAATGAAGGACAATGCAGAATTTAAAGTAGAAGGGCAGGAAGACAATAAATAAGAAGTCATCAAATCTTAGTAAAAAAATGTCCAACTAGAAGCAAAGCTAACTATAAAAACCCAAACATTTGGAAATACATTGCTAAACTCAGTTCCTTTGTTTTGTAAATATCCATTCTGCATTCCCTCTCCAGCAGGGAAAATTGTGGGAAACAAAGTGCATGATCCCCTGACTGGCAGTCCTGCTAAACCAGGGTGAGAGCCTGGAATGTGCAAGCAAGGGAGGGCACAGGACTGTCCCCATCCCCATTTTCTCTGAGGAGATGCATCATGCCTCCCGAAATATCAAATATTAAAGCTAAAGTAACTGGTGTAAAGGGTTTACAGTAATGGAAACCAAAGGAGCTAGGCTGTTGCAGCACTCTGATTTCTCCTGCCAAACCAGCACCTTCCACCCCTGTCCAGGGAGCTGTGGCAATCACAGCACAGACACTGTGACACACACGGAAGAGACTTCACCTGCTTTACGAGCCATATAACAATAGGATTATATGGGCTGGCCCCTAAATGGGAGCAGCAGCAGGATTCCAGCCAAAGAGTAATAGCATTAATCTCAAGAGCATAATAAACTGTGATATTTTGGTGACATGTAAGTCCTCCCTCTCAAACAGTTGCAACAGGTGTGCAGCCTTTTGCTTGTTTCCATCATATCTGCTTAGGCTACTCTGGCAAACATTTGATTTATTCCTGTATATATACAAAATAAATTAGTATATTTATTTCTGCTGGTTGAGTCACCTGCAAATAAATTGGCATGTCATACTTTCCAGTGAGCATAGCACTGACTCCAACATTTTGTCTACGTTCTTGACTTTGATAAGCAAAAACAGCAATAGGAAAAAGGCCTACAAAAACTGCAGCAGTGAAGTAGAAAGCTCTGAGATAAACTAGAAGTTAATTTCCTATTAAATCTACCTGCTTGTTTTGATTATTAATTGCCATCTGTAGTTATTTAATTCTTGGATGCCCTAGGAACACAGTATATGGGAGTATGAATGATAAATGGGTTTGTGAGAGAAAGTGGAGCTGACTTCTTGCTTCATTTTTGGCAACATATGTCTGGGGAAAGCCTGTGAATTCAAAGACTTTGACCTACCAAGGGGATGGGAATCAGCCTGGAGAATTTAGAGAAAGCCAAAGACTGCATAAATGGATACTTCATAGTTGGTATGACTAAGCTAAACAGCCCAGTGTCTTGGTTAGTAACAGAATCATGTTTTATGGGGTATAGGTTCCAGTTGTAATAAATACACCTCTTTTTTAAACATAAAACAACAGTGCTACTTATCCAGTCATTACTGGAATTAAACCCATTATGACACAGTTAATAGTGCGTTTCCTGTGGTGATACATTATCTGAAGTAGTTGGTTTTGTCTTTATTACAAATTCTGTCCCTTTTTAGAGGAAAATTGTTCTCCCAGTCCTCCTCTTCACTTATCCTAAAATTGTGAGTAGGCAATAGACAGTATTGATAGTATTTAATGATACTGTCAACTACTGCTGTTTCACTTAGAAATAAGGCTTGAAGTAATTGATTTTAATGTGTGCTATGAATGTTGGTTTGTGTTTAAGTGTATCCAGGTTGTCCCTAGATATGTCTAAGTTTCATTTGAACAAGGAGTTATAAATGAAGAGGTATGTTCACGTCTGCTATTGAGCCTGTAAATTTATTCCAAAAAACCCAAATAAGTCTATGACAGGTTGGGCAACAAAAGCATTAGCAGGCAGTAATCCTATGCCAGCTCTTTCTCCTTCATTTAAAAATCAGATTTATTGGCTATGTTCTGTTTTCAGAGGGGTTTACATTATTATGGAATGCTGGTCCCATGACAGAGCCCTCCCTCCCTCCAGGACCTGTGTTTCTGTGTAGGCATTGCTCCCTTCACACCTGTATTTGTTGGGTTGGGTTCTATGTTGTGTGCTTCATGTACACATGTGGAGCCATTTGGGAGGCTGCAAGGAAGGCACAAAGCCACAGGCAGGCCAAGGCAGCGCTTCAAATCAAACCAAACCTGCTCCCCTTTGTCAGATACGGCGTGTGCTTGCACGTCTTACATTTGGGACAGAAGTTCCCTTGTTCTTTGCCAGATTTATAGAAATCTTCTACATTAAAACTGGAACTGCAGCCCAAGCCAGGGCAGCAAACTATAGAAAGCAGAGCTGGCAGCTTGCATGAGTGAGGACCTTGCTGTATTTCAGAGTATACACACATACTCCTCTTATTCATGTAGGGGCTGGGGAAATAAACATTGGTGTTCAGTTCAGAGCAATGTCAGTCCCTTTAAACTGTTCCCAGCCACAGATCACACCTGCTGCAGTGCTCCCTGCAGGGCTGCTGACCATGGACTGCACAGGTACTCTGTGGCTGCTGGCACAGGTTGCTAAAGCAAACAACACCAGAGCCACTGGGAGCAATTTTTACAATGCACAGAGATATTCAATAAGTCATTAACAAGATTAATGAACCCTAATAAAAGATGCAAGCTCCTATGCCACATTTTACTCGGCTCACTGTAGCTTAAAATTGCATTTTATGATTTTATTAGATATATTACTTAATTTTTCTCAAACTGGTCATTTTATTTAGGTTAAAACATATTAAATAGATTCTTTTTCTCCACAGAGAAACAGGATTTTTTATAAAATTGATTTTATATAGTGAAGTACCTTTATAACATAAATAGGTATCTAATCAATAGCCTCCATCTTCAGTTGTAGCCCATGGGAAGATATCACTGTAAAAGGATGCCCACAGAAACACAGCTAAGTGTGCTCCAGTCTGGAGAGGACCAGCCTTCCACTGACAGCAAACCTGTGCCATGAAACCTTCAGCACAACCTGTCTGGGTAAAGTGGAGAGGTGCATTTGTCTCTCCTGGTAACAGCTGGGAGATTTCTCAATCGGAGAGGGGAAGTGACTCACCAGCAGTCAATAGCAGAATACCAGAAACAAGTTCTCCTTTGCCAGTGATTAAGAGTGAAAGAGGCTTAATAACCATCTTCTTGCATTTATCTCTGACCTTCTTGCTTCTCATCTGATCCATTTTTGTGAGTGTTTAGTCTGGCCTAAATAATTCAAGCTTTGTGCAACATCTGAGGAGCTGCCTGTCTTTCATGTCCTAGTGCTTGGTGCTCTTCCACAGCAACATTTCTGCTAGGGATTTATTGTTGCCCTACTCCTCTCACATAGCTCTGTAGTAGGATGCCTCTGAAGACTATCATTCTTTAAAAAAAAACCACCTCAGGAAGCTGAAGAACTCGAGGTAAGAGTAAAAAAAGCTAAGTGGATATAGTGGCCAGTCTTTCAAAATGTAGTGTTCAATGAGTCATGGTGCTGGGAGCTTATGATGCATCCTTTTGAGCTCCAAGGTGATTCTTCTGAGCAAACTCGATGCAGAGAAAGTGGCTGTGTCAGAAATTTCTCCTTTTGTGCAAGTTTTATTTAATAACTACCTCGAGTCTTCTTTTACACAGCTTTGCTCTGGAGACCAGATCCAAGATAGAGTATTTTTGTGATTGAAAAGTTAATTTAAAGGACATATAGGGTGTTGCACCATGTAGGAGTAGAGCTTATTTCTGATTCATAGAAGTTCTAGCTCCTGGATTGATTGGTTTAATAACGTTTCTTACTAAAGCAAACTGAATGCATCTTATTCCTGTGGGCTCGTGGGATGGAGAGCAGGAAGTTCCAGTCTCTTTATAACTTCACAAAGGATATGAGAGTGCTCTGCTCTGCTCTGCAATTAGGGTTTAAACACCCAGCCCTTGTTTGGAAAGACCTGTCTGTTACCCCGGCAAATGCATCTATTTGCAGGATATAAGTGAGCTCTCAGCTCTCAAGGCCATGTGGGTATTTCTGGGAGCCATCCATTTCCAGCAGCTCCTTTGTGCTTGCAGTATTTTGTCTGGGGGATTGGAGGTCCTGAGGCAGTGCTTCAGCCATAGCACACAAATCAAGTTCAATGCTTGCTTCTCAGTAAAATCTCATCCCCCAAAATTGCTGTCCAACAAACACACCTATATTCTTCATCTGAATTCCACTCCACTGTTTTCCTTACCAGGGACAAGGGAGACTCGCTGCAATGGTTTAAATATTATGATGAGCCACCTGGGAAGGTACTGATTTGTACCAAGTATTAATTCAGTGTATTATTCTCAGGAAACCTCTAGAAAAGCTGCTCTTTTATGGATTCTGGGAAGGCCTGTAAGAGGTGATAAATGTGGGCAGTGACCTTCAAACTAGAACTGGCTCTGGAACTTAAATCTCATTCATTTTCAGCAGAGCACATGCTCCCAAATGTGGTGAGCTGCTGAAAATTTGTCTGCTTCCAGGCTGGACATGAGAGAAACAAGTGTTTCATCTTACTGAGAAACAAGCTCCTCATTTAAAAACCCAAAATGCATTAGATGGCATTGTTAAGTTTAAAAGGGCAGCTGTTTCTCAGTTTCTGGAATTCAGACTTGTATAGTTTTTGTGTATCAGAGGCTGAAGGGAGAGAGAAAAAAATCCCATGAAACTTGTGACTTGATAGACTTCTTTATCAATTTTCTATGCAGATACATTAAATTCTCTAATTACAAGATTCAGGAAAATGTATTTCCTATTGTACTGAGAAGCAATGAAGGTAAAATGTCAACAAGGTAACATACAATTGTGGTTAATTCTTACCATGATCTCCTGTACGGGGGAAGAAAAGGTTCTATTGTTTATAAACAAACTCCACTGTTGTTCTCCACTGCTGCTATGGTTTGGAAACAGAAATCATTAAGAGGTCTTTGTCATTTAGAGAAAGAGAACTTAAGAGTCACTTTCTTGGAATCCTCTGGAAGGCCTTTGGAGAACTGCGAGACAAACTACAATGGAAGAATTCAAAATGCAGAAACAAAGAGGTAAACAGAAGGGTACAAAGCAGAATGAAAGGCCAGGTTGAAAATGATGAAAAACCCCTTTGGATTCTTGTGGTTTGAGGTCAAGCCCATTGCATGTCTTGTTTTCCAGAAATTTCCCAGAGAACCATTTGTTTCCATTAAAATACCTCTCCAAGCTCCAGTTGGAACCCACGAAGAATAGAAAGAACTGCGTGCAGCAATCACCTGGCATTTCACTCCAGCTTAACCACCTTCCAGTGACCTCCTTCTGCCAAAGAGCTGGAACCTTTCAGACTGGCAGCAATGCCCCTTCCTCCTTGCTGCTCCCTGGTCAAAGCACATGATGTCTCCCTTCTCCAGCCTGTGAAACCTTCCAGAGGAGATCACAGCTTTGCCTCGAGGTGCTGCCCTCTCACTGCTGTGTGCACAGAGCTGAGGATGCAGGGGCACCTGTGAACAGGAAGGATGGCTGCTTGCCTTCTCATTGCTTCACCAAAAAGGTCAGCTCCAGACACAACATGTGTTTACCACCATGGTCCCAATCTCACCAGGTAATTTTGTATGCTGCTGAAGCTTTCAGGGGAAAAAAAAAATAAGAGATTAATTAGATGTTTCAGACTTCCACAAATGTTCTGAAATATTGTTCCCATTATGAGCACACAGTAAAACTGTTCCAGCTGAGATTCAGCTTAGTGTCTTACAGGAAGAAGCTTGGATGAGGTGAGAAAATAGCTAGCTGGAAGGAGAACCATTATGGGATAGGATGTATACAGTTATTAAGTAGGAGAATAAATCCTTCAGTAAGAGAGGGATACAAAGTGAGTTTATAGCCTAAAAATGTGTTAGTTAATATTTATGATGTGCATCCATCTTTCTCTGTTTCTTGGCTGTGTGCTCGGTATCGGCTGGTCTTGTACCAAGTGCAAATGATAATATCAACCCAAGTGATTAATGCCTGTTTGAGACAATTGGAAGGTTATTTTCAGCTCTCAAGGTGCTGGTTGGTGTACAGCAAATCAGCACAGTACATGAGGTGCTCTGCTAACAACACAGGTAGGTGTTTTATTGATCTCCCCCTGTTCCACTTCAGTGGATATGCCTATTTTCAGCCAGGCAGAGCAGCGGCGTAATCAAGTAAACATGCAGTGATAGGAGTGCACACAGCCAGGCCTGGGGAATTCACAGACATTCTAAAACTTATGGTAAAGAGAGGAAAAACAGGTAAAACCCCCACATTTCTGAGGTAGTGAGGTTAAAATGATTTGAAGGGAACTGAAGACCTAGGAATAGGAGCTGTCTTTTAAAATGGCAAATGGGAATCGTGCTCTCAAATTAAAAGACAGACCTTGAAATGAGAGTTGCATGTTCCAAGCCATATACATGCTCTTGAAAATGCTCACCCAAACTGACAGGTTTTATGGTGCCAAAATAAAACAAGAAGAGAGAATTAACGAGTTGCATGGTGAGAAATGAAGGGCTTGTGCCTGTATACATTTTCAACACTTTTCTACTGGGAAAAAAATGCTTTCTATATAAAAATAGAACTAACTTGGTAAATATTGAAAAAAAATAAATGTTTGAGCTGGCTGGAAACACAAAAGGCTGTGATTAATATCTGATTAATTATTAAATAACAACTTTAGTACTATATTTTCCCTGTAGACATAGTTGGTCTAACACATATTAAGATAATTGAGAAGAGCGTGTCTATGTACAAGAATATACATATTATCCAAATGGATTCAATTAAACCCCTATCAACAGTCAGTGCCTCAAAAATTAGGAAATAGCTGATATTAGCAGTACGAGGGCATACTTAATTTATCCCCATTTGGATTTTGGTAATACTAATTTATTCCGTAGAAAATATCATAAGTGTACAGCAATTTTACAGTAAGTTGAAATGCACAAAGGGGAATGAAACCAATTAAAAGAGCAAAAGAATAAAACAAAAGGCAATGATGAACACTTTGCTCAGGAAGTGGCCTCGTTCTGATATCTCATGATCAACTGTTGGATTTGATATTTATATTTTTCTTAACAATCCTGTGGAAAAAGCAAAGGGAATATTAATTAAATTATTAATTAAATTCAGAGTTCATGCTGCATTGTGAAGCACTAAGATAACAGTGTGAAAAGAAATAAATCCTTTAAATGAGACTCAGTAAAATGAGACGCATTATAATCCATGATTTTCCTTATTATTATCACATCATGGAAACCACTTATGTGAATGTGCCTGGTGTATCTGATCAGTTGACAACATAACAGTTGCTGGGAAGCATTTTTACCCCCTTTTTAAGGAAGGAGGTTTAAGACATGGAGATACAAAGTTATTAGCCTTTGTTGGATTACTGCAGGAGGAATTTCTTCAGGAGCGGGCATGTTTTGATAAGAATAAGCCAAATTTACTCTAAAACCTACATTGTGATAAAGCCTCTCACAGAATGGTGTATGATACGCAACACCAATTCAATGCTTCCAAGGTTAAAATATGCCACTCCTTTCGCTGATACAGAAAAATAAGTCACAAGTTTAACATCTTGTTCATGTTAATTGGGAGTAAAATTTTTACATAGATGGTTTCCCTGCTCAGACCATTGATTTTCCATCATGACTGTCAGAACACTTAAATTTAAGGAAAAAAGAGAACAAATGTGGTGGTGGTGTTCCTTGGGACTGACTTGTTTTGTTCTTTATTTTCATAAGGTGCTGCTGCTCTTCTGGCTCTTAATGACCCATTCTTCAAGTGCTGCTGATGTTCATGGATCAAGACCCTTTGGAAAACCACAGGGTTTTTCATGCAGATAACTGCCTGGTAAGGAATTTACTTGAACGTACCAAATGGATCAATACTGCACCTCTCCTCTTCCTTTGAATCCTGCAGTAGTGCCTGACACAGTTTCCCACTTAACCTCCACCACTTTGCCACCCCAAATCCTTCAGGCACAAGAGTTTAGATCTTCCTGCCGTCCAACCAGGTGAGTTTGGGTGTGTTTTGCCAACACCTTAAATAGCAGGAGCTGTTCATGTCAAAGGCATTGAAAGCCTTCAGTGATTTTCACAGGGAAAAGCAGTGCCTAATCACAAAGCTGTGAGGAAAATGACTGTCAAAGATGTGTTCTGCAAGATCCAGTGCCTTTGGTGCTCACAGAAGGTCACCAAAATGTGCAAAATGAACACATACTGGAAACTGTGCTTTTATGAGAAGTTCTGGATCTGAGAATTAGTGAAGTAAACTGGTGTGAGGGGAGAATTCCTGTATCAAATCAGAATATTGTAAGTCAGTATATGAAGACAGGATGTTCTAAGCTATATTATAAAATTTCAATTAATAGTATGCCATAATGAAGCTGTGAGTAAAACTGCTCCAGTAGCAATTGTAATTTTTCCATAACTTAAAGGAAAAAGCCCTTGAGAGACAATCTTTGTCAGGCACCTCAGTCAGGCACCCTTAACTTAAGCATTTTCCATCAGCTCTACAGTCCGTGGGTGGGGATGGGTTCCAGGCAGGTGCAGGTTTTTTTGAGATATGTGTACTTTGCATTTTTGAATGTGTTGTGTAAATACTCCATTTAGTAGTTAGTTAATAATGCTAAAAAGGGTGATTAAATAAAGGTGCTGGTTGGGTATAATTGGCACAGCTGCTCATGGCTCTATTTCAGATGTTTATTTCATGACAAACACATAAGACAGAATGGAGCTGTGGGGATCAGCTGGAGGATTTGAATCACAGGAACTGCCTCACCAGCACTGTCTTGTTACGAGTAGGACAGGGGGAAGAATTCCTTAACCAAGCAGAGCAAGCCATTGCAGCATCCCAGGATGCTTCTGAGGAGCAACAAGCCTTCAGGTACCTGTATTTCTCCCTCTGGCCTGGCAGAGGCAGGCTGGGGCTGTGGCTGGGACCCCAGGTTGAGTCTGGAGCTGAACAGATGAGACTGGTCTGGCTGCAGTGCCCTGCAGAGAAAAGGCATCTCTGAGCCAGCCCAGCCTCCCACAATTAGTGCCTGAGCTCCACAAATATCCCACTCTGTCAGTGCTGCTGTGACCATCCATGTGTGAAGCCTTAAGCTGCTCTGGGGGCAGGTCATAAATGAACTGATAATGTTAACTGAATGTGATGTAAATCAGGCCCTTTAGAGCTCCTCGATGAGCAGGAGTCGATACTGAGGAAATTGTAAAATACCAGGTATTTTTGCTCTGATAAATAAATTGATTACTTTGGGCTCTTAGGGGAGGAAGTGTGGCACAGCATTTCCAGCAGCACTGGAGTGAAAACCTGCAGATGTGCTTTTCACCTTACTCTGCTCTGCAATAGGCACAGGACCAGTGACTTCTGTTTGCCTGGAAGTTTCTCTGTAGACATAGCCCAGGTGGTTTGAGATCCTTACAGTCTGATTTCCATTAATGCTCATCATTTACAGGCACAGATAAATATATCCTGCAGATACATCCTACCTATAATAAATACATAGAAATATTTATAGGTAATGGTTTGGGGGTTAAAATAGCTCAGCTTTTCCATCCATATTTCTGTCTCCACTCCCTGCTGGAAAGCCTAGCAAGGTCAGACTCCCAGTTTAGGCAGCCAGGTTACACATCTAAGGCTGGGTAAAATGAGTTTTGGGCAGAAGATTTCAGACAAAAGGATGTGAGCAAATGTCAGCTAAGAGGAAATGTTGGGACTCTGTGGTTCAGAAGTGTCTGCACACTAGCACTGCATTGGTGTTGGCAGCTTTGTCACAGTTCAGGGTGTGAACCCCCTCTGAAACGTGCATTCCCTGAACAGTGGGGTTTGAGGGCCTGTCAGAGAAATCCACCCTTTTAACAGCATTTAAATCTGTCCCCAGCCCTCAGTAGGACTGAAATCTCTGTGGCACTAACCCTTCCCCTTAAATGCTGCCCTTAGGAGGAGCTTTCCCCAGGAACTAATTTTCTGAAACATGGCCTGTAAATGTGCAGAAAACCAGCAAAGTGCCTTTCCTTCCCATGTCCCGACCCCAGAGCCATCACAAACCCATGGCTTTATCCCAGTTCTTGCCCAGGAGCCCTTTCCCTGCCCGTGGTGTCCAAGCCAGTCCCATTCCCAGTTGTGGATTGGCTTGGCAGCCCCACCTGCAGCAGCAGCAGCAGCTCCTTTGTGGGGCTGGACCTTTGAGGGGAGCTGCTCTGAGGGCTTGGAATGGGCTCTGGGTGTGATGAAAGACAGGAAAGAGGAGGAAATGGCAGCCCAAATGCAGGG
>WBMV01006712.1:1830-14821 GCA_013396655.1 Campylorhamphus procurvoides
GGTGAGAACTTCAGTTTAGCAAATGAAGAGGAAGAAGAACAGGTGAATCAAGCTGAGGAAGCTCCACTATACAATCTGTTACCTGAAGAAGAAACACGCTATGCCCTCTTCACTGATGGTTTTTGCTGTATGGTAGGGGGAAACCAAAACTGGAAAGCAGCTGTTTGGAGTCCTAAACGACAAGTGGCAGAAGCTGCTGAAGGTAAAGGTGGATCGAGTCAGTTTGCAGAACTCAAAGCCATCCAGTTGGCCCTAGATATTGCAGAATGAGAAAGATGGCCAAGGTTCTACCTCTACACCGATTCATGGATGATAGCCAATGCCCTATGGGGATGGCTGGACCGGTGGAAGAAGATGAACTGGAGTCATTGAAGAAAACCCATCTGGGCTGCTGACATGTGGCAAGACATCTCTGCTAGAGTGAAGAAACTGAATGTGAGAGTCCGCCATGTGGATGCCCATGTACCCAAGAATCGAGCTAATAAGGAACATGATAACAACAGACAAGCAGATCAAGCTGCACAAGTCATGGTGTCACAAGTAGACCTAGACTGGCAGCATAAAGGAGAATTTTTCTTAGCTTGATGGGCCCATGATGCCTCAGGTCATCACGGTAGAGATGCCACCTATAAATAGGCATGAGACTGAGGGGTGGATTTAACCATGGACGCTATCTCACAGGTTATCCATGATTGTGAAACCTGTGCTGCCATTAAACAAGCAAAGAGAGTGAAGCCCTTGTGGTATGGTGGACGTTGGAACAAGTATAAATATGGGGAGGCATGGCAGGTTGATTATATCACGTTGTCACAGACGTGCCAAGGTAAACACTATGTGCTTACCATGGTGGAAGCAACAACTGGATGGTTAGAGACTTTTTCAGTACCTCATTCAACTGCCCAGAATACTATTCTCGGTCTCAAAAAGCAAGTCCTGTGGTGACATGGCACTCCAGAGCAAATTGAGTAAGACAATGGGACTCATTTCAAGAACAATCTAGTTGCTACTTGTGCACGGGAGCATGGTATTGAGTGGGTATATCCCCTTCCATATCATGCACCAGCCACTGGGAAGGTTGAACCGTGTAATGGACTGTTAAAAACCACTTTGAAAGCATTAGGTGGGGGATCTGTTAAGAACTGGGATAAACACTTAGCCAAGGCCACCTGGCTAGTTAACACTAGAGGTTCTGTCAGTCGAGCTGGCCCTGCCTAAGCAGAATCCCTCCACACTGTTGATGGAGACAAAGTTCCAGCGATCCACTTGAGAGGTATGCTAGGTAAAGTTGTTTGGATTACTCCTCCCTTGGGCCAGGATAAACCCATTTGTGGGGTTGGTTTTGCTCAAAGGCCAGGATATACTTGGTGGGTAATGAGGAAGGATGGAGAGATTCAGTGTGTGCCTCAAAAAAGGTTAATCTTGGGAAAAAACTAATCCATATTTCTGAGTTGTATATTCCAGGACACCAGTCACCAGATGAGGAAGACCTAACCAAAGCTAATGCTGGTATCCAATGATGACGCAAACATGTGAATCTGCCTGAAAAAAACAGAATTGTAGATGTGACCAAGAGAGACCAAAGATCCGAATTAAACTGATGCTGATTCCCTGTGACAAGATGACAGTCTTAAAAGAAAAAGGACTATATAAGCATGGGATATAGATGTTGCATGATGGAATTGTATGGAATAAGGTGTGGAGAATGTGGTGGTTTGGTTTTCTTGGTTTTGGTTTAGACCTTACCTAGTAACCAGGTTACAACTAAGGAAGTATTCCACACCATTCCTTCACATAATCTGGGGTATGTAAGATGGGGAGTTTCCTCCCTCTCTCTCTCTTTCCCTTTCATGTGCTTGGAGGACATCAGCTCTCTGTGCCGGCCTAGCTCTTATCTCTGTGCACTGAGGCCTATCGGAGAAGTTGCTGTCCCAGCCATACAGAGGGGAAGGACCTGCTTTCTCTTAAGGAGAGTTTGGTGAGATTCTATTGTATTAGTTACTTATTGAGCTTTTCCCTGAGTTTACGAGTGTGTGTGTATCTGTTTTGTTTGGTTTTACCCATTTTTGTCCCATTTCCCTTTCCCCCTTTTCTCTTTTGGGGTTGCTCCAGGATTTGTTCTGTAGATTCATAGTCTTTGACTGTATATAATTGTAATATGTGTGAATATATATTTAGATATACTTTTACTACAATTGTTTTTTTGATACCTTTTTCCCCTTCTCTCCTGGGAGGGGGAGGGAATCTGTGTGGCCGGCAGTTGGGCTTGTCAGGGAGCCAACCCAAACCTCCACAACTTCTCTAGTGGTTATATGCCACATCTCAGGTAATACAATGAAAATCACTCACATTAATGAAGAATGAAACTTTGATGAAACTGGAAAAGCGCATTTGTGACAGAATCAAAGCTGCCTTTAGCTTGCAACAATCCAACACCACACACCATTTTCCTTTGCCCTGAAAGACTGTCACAAGAGATCAAGCCCAAAATCATGGACTAAATGAACTCAACAGGCTTTTATAGGGATGATATATAGATTGAGGGAATGATATCTTTGTGTGCATCCATATCTCTCTCTCATTATATCAGAGGATCAGAAGGGTGACGATGGTTAACTGGGACCTGGCATGACATAAATGGTACGGAAGAAGGTGTGGATACTGTTATAGTTTTGGCTGGGATAAAGTTAATTTTATTCCTAGTAGCTGCTACAGGGCTGTGTTTTGGATTCAGTATGAGAATAACGTCGATAACACACTGATGCTATTGTTGCTGAGCAGTGCTTACCCTAAGTCAAACACTTTCCAGTGTCCCATGCTTTGCCAGTGAGCAGGTGCACAAGAAGCTGGGAGGGAGCATGGCCAGGACAGCTGATCCAAACTGGCTAAAGGGATATTCCGTAGCATAGAATGTCTCGCTCAGTATATAAACTGGGCGAGTTGGCTGGGAATTGCTGATCGCTGCTCCGGGACAGTCTGGACATCAGGCATCAGGGGGTGAAGAACTGCACTGTGCATCCCTTGTTTCTCTTGGGCTTTATTCATATCTCTCTCTCCTTTACATCATCATCATAATTTTTATCACTATTGCCATTATTATCACTATTAATATTATTTCAGTTATTTAACTGTTATTGACCCATGGGTTTTATCTTTTGTTCTGGTTCTCTTTTCCATTGTTCTGGAAAGACGGGGGGACTAAGTGAGCAGCTGAATGGTACTTCGTTGCCAGCTGAGGTTAAACCATAACTTCATGAAACAAATGCTCTTCTGTTAATCTCCATGATCCATGGTAGTCCTCAAGCGACTGCCCAGTTGTGACCTTTTGAAGACCTGCAAGAATTACGTGCAGACAAGTATTTGCTTGATTTATGGTGTAACATTGCCCTTTCTTATCTGAAAAGTTGAGCCAGCTGTGGGCAACATTTCTCTCTCCACATATCTGGCCACCCAAAACAAATATGACATGATTTAACTCCTACTTATCTTCCAATACTGTATTTCAGTATTGCATTCAAATCATCCAATATAGAATGTACTTTGAAAATAATTTAAATATTTCTCAAGTAAGTTTCCACTCTAACAATTACATCCTGAGATGTAAAGCCTTCTTTTCTCTTGGCATCAAAAGCACTTTACAAACGTTCATTAATCCCATCCTCACTTTGAAAATGTGAGAATTAGTACACAGAAGTGCAGTTGTAAAAAAACACAAAGTAAATTAAAGGAAGAGTAAATCACATCTGTTCCCTCATCCTGGATCATCTATTCCTCACATTTCAGTTTTCCAGCAATTAATCCTAAACTGAAGAACTAGAATGAAATAACCCACAATCCCTCTTCTTTGAAACACAGTCCATTTCACAGAAATGTTGTTCAGCTTTCTCTATTCAGTAGCAATGTCTGTAATTGGTAGTAGAAGACTCAGTGTCTCAGACGAATATTGGACAATTTTCAGTTCTTAATAACAGCTGCTAATTGTAGCCTTAGATAGAAACACGTTTTGATTGAAGAGACCAATGAGAAGATTTTTGGCCTTTACCAATTGGTTTAAGACATAAACTGATAATTTGCTGTTTTCTATAAAACAGTTTTGCCAATTAAAACTTTTTCAATAATTTTTAACCTTTTTTTATTCCTAAGTATTACCATTTTTGTCATAAGATCCAAATGAAATACCACCCTAGATTTACCACTGCCTGGATAACTAGAACATACTTACGTGACTTCCATCAGAGAATAAGTCATAAGGTTTTACCTTTGGCATTAGGCTTGAATATATGTCAGTGACTAATTTTGCTCATAAAGTCAGAGAGCTCTTTGGGTTATGTAAACCCACAAAAATCCTAAAATAGCTACTCTTTGTAAAGCAAGCCACATAGTTTAAGGCATCCAAATCAAGACTAAATACACTTGGAAAAGATGGCAGCATATGCAGAACATCAGCATTTTGCTAAATCAGTTTGTTTGCCAAATCATGTCCTTCTCTGGAGGACTGCCATCCCAAACCTGGAGGATGCAAAAAGCAAAGGATTCCTGCTTTTTAAAGAATAGCAAAATATTGTCAGATCATAAGACATATGAAAAAATACTGCCAGCTGCTCAATTTACTGAAACATTCTGAGAGAGTGCAGTGCAGATGAGAGGGCAGAAATTGGCTTAGAATCAGGAAATATGTTGTACTGGAACCATCAGTCAACATGCAAGAAAAATCCTGAAAAAACTGTAGGACTAATTGTGTAATATAGATATGTTTCCCATTAACTCAATTTTCAAATTCAGAATAATTTACAATAATTAAAAGCATTCTCTGGCTCAGGTCAAGATATCAGAGTTGTTGAATTCTGGTAACTATTAATGCTTGATATATTTTCTTTGACCTTTCCTACTACTGAAGTTACAATTTTTTTCTTTAATCTTTTTTTAATGTTTTCTTATAATTTTTTTGCTTGATTGATAAAAAGGCAAGGTAAGCAAGTCTTCAGGAAGAAAAAAAAAGCCATGGGGGGGAAACACCTCTAAGTTTTTCAAAGTTCTAGACTATTTCTTTATATCTGCTCATCACACCTATAATTTGGTTGAATTTTAGCAGCATAGTGTTGACTCCTGTTCTCTTACTTGCATGCAATCAAATGAAAAGTGACAACAGAATGTGATTTATATATGACATAATAGAACAAGGTTTCATTCTGCTTCTGTTTTGTGCTATTTGAAGCAATAAGCTTTTAGGGTGCCAAAATTATTGCTAACCTTGTTAACTACTTTGGAAGCAAAATAGTTGACATAAGGATAGCCAAATCTCTTCCTTTATGAAAGTGTAATAAGACAGAAAATCATTTCATTGTCAGATAATGCTTCAGTTTATATGACACAATTAGATTTGCAATAAAGTACAAACAGATTTGATAATGTCACTTATAACAATAATCCTGGAAGTAGTAATAGTGTACCATTCAGCTCCCTGATGCCAATGAACTGAAAGCAACCTGCGAGGAAGCAGCTGACTACCCAATCCAGAGTTACATGTATGAAACCAAAACCAGACTTTGGCATATTTTGGTTCATATTTTTTTAATTTGTCTCCCAACTAGATAACAAGTTTAGCTCTAGTCTACATGTATTAATATTCCAAAGACTGGGCTCATTAGTCTAATCAAGTGATGGGAAGACCACACAAATGTATGGATTGTTCAGCAACCGTGACCCCACTCATTCACACACATGTAATAGCCCTGCCATTCACTCATGCGTAGAAATGATCACAAAAGCAAACAATGCCGTGCTCACTCATTCGCTTAATTAGTTAGTCACTGTTTCACTCACTTGGTTGACTCAGTCCTTCATACTTACAGCCTTAGAATCTCATCTCACTTTCCCAGTGAGTAATGCCAATTAAAATTCACTTAGGACCCACATAGATTGAGAAAATCAAAATTACACCCTCGGTCTGACAGATACTAGACTTCATGAAGCAATCCCTCAATGTGACTTGGAGTATTTTAAAATCTTAGGTAGAAATTTAGTGCTGCACAGACCTTGCTTAGCCTTCTCTTTTTCTCCTTTTTATTTCTCTTAGTTTGAAAGAAAAATATGTGTTCCTGCCCATGGTATTATTCATTTAAATAAGCATTGTTAAAATTAAAATGTGTCTTTTTGCACATAAATTATAGACAAGGTTTCAACACATGTAGTTGTCAGCAATCTATCTTTCATAAAGCATTTATCAGCATCAGTCTGCACAGGCACTCAGTTATTTCATAATTTTCTTGGCTAAAGTCCAGTTCCCCTAATTCTCTTAATTGTATATTTCACACCCAGCATGAAGGGTTCAGAAAGGGAAGTGATATGTAACATTTTTAAATTGCTAAACCAACGACCTTTTTTAGTCTATAATACAAGTTTGATACAAATTCAAATTGGTCATTCCTTTCATTACACATCTGACAACACATCCAGCTAACACCTACATTGTAATGTTGTCTGTCTGTCTCTTGACCATGACTTGCATCACTGCATAACAGACTTTACTGGACAGGTCTATTTGTATTTGTACACACACAGAAATCACCACAATGGTGATCCTTTCTGTCATAAAGCACGAAAAGCTTATCATTCTTTGAGTTTAGAAATAGAGTATTATTTTCCCAGTAACAGCTTTCTCAGATCAGCAGTTGAGCAATATTTTTTACCTTTTTGATCTTCAGAGATGTTTATATAATAAAAAAACTACATATTTGGTGAAAAAGGACCCTACCAAATAATTAGAAATTCTTACATCTGAGAAGTAAACTCAATGACACAATGTCAGAGTGGTGAATGGGTCTGTGTAATCCTTTTTTTTAAATTTGCATTTATTTGTGAATGTTTTCATCAAGGGCTAAGACTGAAAAACAAAAAAGCTTGGGGTACAAATGTACTTTGTACATCTCCATAAATTTTTGTGAACATCTTATTTTTATGACTTGCATTAGACAGTTTATTTAATGGGTAGATGAGAAAAATTATCTTTTTACTTTCACTGTAAAGTCATTATCTTACATCTTTTTAAACTGATTTTTGGACTAAACAACGTACTAGTCATGCCAAGATTTAACAGTTCATCAAATCCACTCTCAAAGTCCACCTCCCATAGAGGTGAGGAGAGTAGGTACTTTCTGTTCAGTTTAATCAAGTTTATGTTGCTAAACAATATTTTCATTTTTACATTTATGAATTAACTAACCTTGAATATGTTAGATCACGTGCATATACACACAACATAGTACGCATTATTGCCTTCTAGAAAAGGTAGGTAGGACCAGCACAACTGCAAATATCTCTTACTATTTTAGATGTCTGGATTAGTTAATTCTAGGACAGAAAGGACAGGACTGCACTTTACAAAGAAAAAGCTGAAAGTAGACACAACATAAATATCAAAGAGAGAATGAGGAGGGGTAAATGATGTTAAAATGGAGGCCTATGCATGACAAATTCACACAGAGATGGAAGGGTGGCTACATTTGGAGGTAATACTCCTTTTAGAGGTGAAATGATGAACAGAAGAACGAGATTTCACAAATGCATTTTCTTTTGCAAATAGTCTGACTTATCACTACATGTATATTGCACTTTTCTGCCTGAAGAAGTACCATCTGCAGCCAAATATGAACATTTGATTCTAGTCAGTGAACTCCATCTGCTAGGGTAATTGAACCACTGCCACTGAAGATTTTTACACATCAGAAACACAATATTCAAAGAGAGCTCAGGCTTTTAATCTTGGATTTGGCCCGATGGGAGAGCATCATCCATCAACACTCATTGAATACTTACCTGAACCTTTAAATTTGCAGCAAAATTCCCCCCTGTAGCACACAGCAGTATCATACAGCTACACTGCCAAAACCACTTGCAATTTAAGTTCTCAGGCATATGCTTTCATGGCAATTTTGCTATATGATGCCATTTAAACCTTTAAGTGGTTTGAGTAGAACAGTAAATGCAGGTCAGGTAAGGAATAAAAAGAAAAAAATACAAGCAATAAGGATGAGAGACTATTTTTCTCACACAACTTAGGCAGCTTCTGTGACTGCTAAGTAAACAGAAGTAGTACATTCTTTGAAGTGAAACCATTACCTATAGATAGTTTTCAAAGTCAAATTTGTTTCTAATTGAAAGCAGGGAAAGTAAATTATTTTCTTACACAGATTGAAGTGGATGATCATGTACAATAAGATTTATGTCTACGCGTTCAAAAAAGTCAACAGAAAATCACTTACATTGATTCTGTTGTTGTATAAAAATATTAGAGCCTTCCTTTCAGTAGCATTTCTTCTTAACCAAAAGGATACTGTCGTGTATTTAATATAGAAACATAGTTTGAGTTAACTGTTTGCATCACTCTTGCTTTCACCTTTGTCTTGCATCCCCAACAAAATCTCCTTGAACACAGTATAACAGAACTGAGGTGGCTCAGCACATTGAGAACATTTATACTCGGTATAAAATAGATTGCATGGCTTTATCACAATACATGATACAAACATTCAGTGAAAGATCAGGTAGCTTTCTGTTACTTGGGTGTGTGCCATGATGCATTTGCAGAGCTAAGAACCTGCTGCAGGTGTTACCATTCACAGCATCAGATGCAGAAAGCCTGTAAAAGGTACAGAAATCTGTGCATTTTCCTGTAACAGCACTTCATCAAATCTTGGTCAATATAATTGCTGTTACCCTTTTTTTTCATACATTCAGGCTATTTAATTTTCACAGTGCTCTGGTGTTAGACAATAGGCCTACACTTGCCACTGTACACGTTTTGCATCCTGGCTATGTATACCTCCCCTGGTTAGGTGAGTCCCCAGGTACTGGGTCTTGTGGCAAGAGCACCAAGTCAAATGGCAACCACGCATCTGCTTGCACAACAGGAAAAGAGTCTACAGCAGGTGTAACTTCTGCTGGCTGATCATCTGATTATCAAATTCAATTCTACAGAGAAGAATATAGCAAATGGGAGAAAAAAAGAGGTCAGAAGAGGTTTGTGAAATAGGTCATAAGGCTACATTTCTTTCTGGGAAATTGGACCAGTACCATTAAATACACTAATGAAAAAAACATTTAAAAACATAGTTAATGTTAAAATGGCTAGTTAAAATCCACAGTCATGTTTATTAAAAGCTAAGACAAAAAACTTAATTTTTTTTTTTAATAACTGTAGCAAGAGGTCAACTCTTAAAAAATGTAGGGTTTGTGCTGATTTCTGTGTAATCCCTGCTGTGCATAACATTTTAGTGTTATTACAGATTTACTGTTTTAGGCTGTACTTACATTTTCAAGTATGTAAACATTTTGTAAAATGTTATCAAATTCCCATGAACCAAACTGCAGAATTTTAGACAAACAACAAGCCGAGATATCAGGAAAAGTACAGATTAGCATTAGGAAATGAATGAGTAATGTATGGAAGGCACTTTTAAAATAATTAAAATATATTAAAAGAACTCCCACAAAACAAAACACAAAGAAACAAAGACCATGCTCCTAAACGTTCTGCTAGATGAAATATTATTTGCAGTGTTACAGGCTTTGATTGTAGGAGTAGGGATAACCAGGGCAGAGCGTGCATCCTCTTTCCCTCCGCACCACCGAACAACGATGCTCAAACACTCTTGAGGCTGTGTGAGTAATCTGTGGAGTGCGCCAGTCCGCACCACAGAGGAGACTCACCCAAAAGCTGCACACAGCTTTGTTACACTGCCATTCCGAAGCACAAAGGAAAGCGACGCTGCTGCGATCAGCAAGTCACCAGCTTATCTACAAGAATTACAGATGCAGCGACTGGCGTTCCTGCTCCGGGCTGCTGATGGTGGGGGCGGCCTAGCTAAGCTTCTCCTTAATGAAACCGGGCTCACAAGAGGAAAACTGCCCAGCACCGGTGGCTGTTTCAAACTAAATTAGTTCCCTGACCAGTCTTCCTTGGTTTCCCCAGCCAGATGGAAGAAATACTGTAGGATTCTGACGGCAAAGAAATCATTAGGATAATAATGCATAAAGAACAACCTATGCTTTGGAAATACCACCTTATTTGAGATGTCAAAAATCTCTAAAAGAAACCATTCAACTATTAATCTTGCTTCATAGCAAAATTTTATATGTACCTTTTTTTTTCCTGGATTTCACTACCATTCTTTTAAAAGATGAAAATAGACACACAAGTACACCCCCACAGAAGCAATCATAGGAACATCCTGTGATGCTATCAAACAATTATTTTTATGTCTGATTAATGTTGGTGATCTAGGACTGACAAATTTTTATTCTACTCTTTTAGTCATACATACAGAATAAACATACATGTTACATTCATGTGCTTGGAATGTGGAAAAAACTCTTCTACAGTGTATTAACTATTAAAAGGAAAACAAAAGAAAAAGAGAAGGGAAAGTTTGGGAAGGGAAGGTTTGGGAAGGAAAGGGAAGGTTTGGGAAGGTTTGAGAAGGGAAGGGAAAAAAAGAGAAGAGAACAAAAGGGAAAGAAAAAAGGAAAGAAAAAGGGAAAGGGAAAGGGAAAGGGAAAGGGAANGGGAAGGGAAGGGAAGGGAAGGGAAGGGAAGGGAAAAGGAAAGGGAAAAGGAAAGGGAAAGGGAAAAGGAAAGGGAAAAGGAAAGGAAAAGAAAGAAAAGGAAAAGAAAAGGAAAAAGCTTTCAGCAGTTCCAGAAGGGTCTAAAACTGATACTTTTTTCCTGAGTCTGGCTTTATTTGTCATGTAACACGAATATATTTCTTCAACACTGGCTACTTTTCTCAAAAGCACTGTTACATGCTGCCATCAGAATTCACTCCTTTCAGAATGACTCCTCAAAATACCAGCTTTCCTAATTCTTTTGAGAATCATTGCACTATTTTTGCCTAAAAAGCTGATATGAATGTCTCTGCATAACACAGATCCTTATTCTTTAATCACAAAAATGCAACAGAAACAGAAAACCATTTGGGTGGTTTAGTCTGTGATAACAGAAAGTCTGTACAGAGCTTGTTGCGACATTAAATCCCTGTGTAGAGAATCAAACGGCTACTAAAATTCTGGATATTTGAGACAGCGTGAACTATGGATCAGGAAATCAGCATCTAATAGAGTTCCTTGCCAAGGAGCTCATCACTATAATTCTGGAACAGAGCCTTGGTGGAAATGTTGTTTTGCTATAGTGCAAAGGAGAAAGAGTAACTCTTCAGTTTTCGTTCAGTTTTCCAGTAACCATCAGTTTCAGGCATGACAGATGAATAATCTTCTGTGCAAGACAGAAAAACGTGATCTGTGCTGAGCTCTAGTTCACAGGGTAGGTTCTACAACGTAGGTTTTTCCACCTTGTGGCTGACTATGCCTGTTTCAGTAAGTTACCCTATGCTTATTTAGCGGTGGTTATTTTTACCTGCTGACTAAAACCAGATCCCATGAAGTGCAACTTGAAGGATTGAAATAAATTGCAAAAGCTAAGTTGTGAAGGGACTGGGTAGCCATTTTGGTGGTGGCAGCCATCTTGGGGCAGAAGAATGGGTTCAAAATAGTTGAATTTCCAGATATTACTAATATTTTTCAAATAACATATTTTTAAGATAATCTTTCAAACTATCAGCCACTCCACTAGAATTTGAGGAAGGGCTTAGCTATCTACCACACTACAACATGTAACTGTAACAGGAAATCATTTCTGCTGCACATTTTTTGCTGGTAATTCACAAAACCTGAGCAATTTAAAAAACAAAAGAAGTTACCAGTAGAAACTCCTTTTCAAAGCCATGATGTAAATCGAGAGCATACAGTGTAGGAATGCCCACTCTTGAGATCTCACTGCAAGTTTAATACATGAAGAAGACTGGAAATTTTAAGTACTTGAGGGAAGACAGAGATTATAAAAGCCCACAAGCACATCACCTTTAAGTAGAAGAACATCGAGCCTTATTTGACATCTAAGCCAACTGCATGATTTGGGAATGAGATTGTGTTTGTGGTTTATTTCCTCCACAATAGACTTCTACCACTCAGGACCTCATTACAGTGGCCACTGCTCATTTTTGGGTCTTCAGTCCTGAAGATGTACCAAGGTATTCACAAGAAAAAGGGGAGCTGATCCCTGTTAAGGAAGGATGACGGGAGAGGACTGTGGAAGCAAGGCTGCGTCGACTGATCCAGTGCACCTCCAAGGAACACTCTCTGTGGGATGCACAGGAAAGGGATCTGGCCACACGGGAAGAGCAAAGTTCCCATTAGGAAACTTATTTTGCAGTTTTATTTTTCACTGCTGAAGATGAAGCAGAAAGCGGGATGACAGCCGAATAAAGATGCAGGAGTCCTCAAAGATTTAAATACAACCTCGGCAACAAGATTGACGAGCACGGCTCACGGATTAGAAACGGGGGAAAACGACAGCAACCTTGGAGGCTGGAGACAGCACGCAGCAAGCAACAGGATGCGAACCTGATGCGGGACGGGCACCTCGCTGCTGCCGCTGCGACGATTTATGAGCACGCTCCACGCCAGCGGGAAAGCGCGCTGGATGCGGAGCGGCGAGGGAGAGGAAGCGGCGGGGACAGGAGCGCTGCACCAACGCGGGGCTGGCGCCAGTGAAGTTTGGGCAAGCAAAGGTCAAACACACGGCAGGGACAGCAGCGCTGGAAAGTGACTCAGCCGGCCGCGACATCCGCCGGGGAGTGGGGCAGGGCTGTCTCAACCCCCAAGGCTGCGGTCACTTTCCCTTCTGCCCGACCCGTGCTCACAGATCCCACGGGGCAGCAGCACCGCTGGGGAACGCGGGCGCGTCTGGGATTTATTTCTCCCGCGAGAGACTTTCACCACTCGGGACCTGACCACCGCGGAGCTTTGNCCCTGCCTTCTCCCCTCCCTCTCCCCCCTCTCCACGTGAGGCGGACGGAGACTTTCAAGCCTTCCCGGCCCCGGGCCCGGCCCCGCCGTGCGGAGCGGGGTGCGAGGGGGGGCCACCGGGCCGTGAGGGGGC
>WBMV01006712.1:15699-104531 GCA_013396655.1 Campylorhamphus procurvoides
CCGGCGGTCCGGGCGGGAGGGCTGCGAGCGCCCCGGCACGGCGTGGGGCTCGGCAGCGCGGTCGCGGTCCGCGAGCTGCCTGGTCCTCAGGGGCACCGCGCCATCCCGACTTTCCCGAGCGCCGCGGAAAAGTTAATTAGGAGCCGAAAATTCTGGGGGTTTGGATCTAATGCGGCCAAGCACGGCGGCGCGGAGCGCTGTCTAAAGCCAAGGCATCGGGGAGGTGCGAAGGAGGGCCCTGGGCAGAGCCGTCCCTGAGCAACAAATATAAGGCTGGATAAAGGTAAAGAAGTCGGTGTGATGTGGCATCACGCACATGTATTTGAAATTATTGGGTGTTCTCGGTGATTCACAAATTGTTACTAATAGACAAAAGAAACGAAGTGCGTGCGTAGATGCGGCAGGAATGGGATAATAGATTTATACGTTACTCAAGATACTTATTTCTAGCTTAGAAAGAACTACACTGATTTTATTGGAACAAGATAAAAATTTTTTGGTTTTTTAAAGCTGGAAGTTCAGATTCTTGGTCTCTCTGATAAGAAACATTTAACAATTTGAAGAACATAATTTCATTATTGCAGGATAAGTTAATCTTAAGTCTAGAAACTGTAGTTTCAGCTATTGTGAGTTTGATTCTTACTCATACAGATTTCAGTGAAGAGTTTTTTACCAGCACATTTAGCGTAATCTTCACTTCTAAATAGTGATTTTTCTCATCGTTATATATATCTTCTTTTAGGGGTTGTCACATTCAGATTCTTTATGCAATTTATAAAAATTCAAAGGTTGTTCTTTGTTTGTCTCCAGTGTCTATATCAAATTGAGAGTCCGGGGAATGTTTATTTGTGATAACAATAAAACATCTTCAGAAGGGTGAGTATTACTTGTCCATAGTGTACTAGTCTCACTACAGATTATTAAAATGTGAATATTTAAGACCTACAAAGTCTTTCAGAAAACGTGTTTCCAGTGTTTTAGGAGATGTGACTTAAAAGTTTTGTGTGACATGTTTTTGAGAGCTAGTACTTAATCAAGTACTGGCTGTTAAATAAAATTGTTACATTTGTTGTGGAGTTTCCTTTGCAAAAATAAAAAGAGCAAAAATACTTTTCTCCATGAGAAATGGAAGTTACAATTAAACAACCTGTGGAGAAATCTGTCAGTAAAATGTTCCATGAGATGCCAACTGCTATTTTTGTCTGGAACTTTGGAAGGATTCAGGATTTTAACTTGGGAGAAAAATCGTGAAAAACTTTAATCTTTTTTCAGAGGTTTTTTTAATTTGTAATTTCCCCTTGAAAAGTGACTGACTTTCTGAAAGTCCATGCCATCAAAAAGTTGTAAAATGTTTCTGCTCAATTTAAAATGAGCTAAAGCAATGGTGTGTAAACTTCGGCCAGAGGCTTGAAATTCAAGCTCTATTTTTTTCCCCCCTACTGTTTTTTTTTTCCTTGCTAGAATTGCCAACAAACTGAAATATGGCACTTTCTTTGAAGATATGCTTTTGTTTTTTCTTTGGTCCATAACATTGCAACATTCATAGGTGAAATGTACATACTCCTGCACTACTTCTTACCTACAAAGAAACTTTGGCTTAGGGAGAAGAGAATTTTTGTACTGCATTATTGAGTGCGTGAGTTGTATCTATATAGAGAGAGACTGCAAGCTCATGGCCACTTTCTGTAAAGCAGCTTATATCAGAATAAGCTATGTCCAGAATTTAGTGCAGTCCAACAGCGTTCCCAGGAAAGTTGGTGCACTCTAAAATTCCTCTCAAAATTAGTCAAAAAAAGTGTTCTATCTCCATTCAGTAGCTGATTCAGCTTCTTTAGCTGTATAGATCATGTATGTATGTGCTTTAGTTGGTGACTGATTGAAGACAGCATCTGTAAATGTATCTATCTATGCATTTAACACCCAAGTGTATGACTTGTACAACTGTTCTGGAGTGGGTAAGTCACTCTTTAAATGGAGGAGTTTCTCAAGCACTGAAGTATTTAAGTGGTTAACTTCAGTTAAAGCAGCTACATCTGCGAGGAACAGTGACGCAAATTAAATTCCTGTATAAAATGTATCCAAACCAGTAAAATCTTGTATAAAATGTATGCAAAACAGAGAGGGGTAGCTTCACTGGGGAACGGTGAAAACGCTGGTTACAAGTTGGTAGAGTACTTGGATTTTCTTTTTAGTGCTGAGTATATGCACAAGAGTTCTGTTGAGCTAAAGAATAAAAGGAAACAGCGTACGGAATTATTAAGTAGGTGTTCTATGTGTTATCACAGAGATCAGTTAAAGACTTTGGAATGCTGCTGTGTGTCTAATTATGGATGAGGTGAAACTAAAAATGAAATTTGTTGAAGGAGGGAGTGGGTTCTGTTGAGCTCCAAGCAAGAAACAATGAAGTTTTCTAAAACACTGTGCTTTCTGTAGCTGATAATAGTAGGCAGTTTAATTGTCAGTCTTTTTCTAGTTGTATGCCTAGATTTCCACTATGGTGGGGCAGACTGTGGACTTGAAGTCTGGATCCTCAGCAAAAATGAGGAAATTACCTCCAGTGTTATAGTCAGAGCATGCATCCTGAATTAAAAAGATAAAGTAGCACTAGTAAACTTGAGTAGAGGCAATTCTTAAGAATAAAAGTAAAATTTGCCTATAATATTGACAAATTAATTTGTCTTGAAAATAATAAAAGAGGAGTTCTTAAATATTTAATGAATTATTTAGCCACGGGTTTGTGAATAGATTGTAATTTTAAAAATACTGAGAGAGAAGAGAATGTCTGTCAATGTCCCTGCTGTGTCCAGAAAAAAAGTGCAAACAAACATCAACCACACCCGAATTCATATGGGTCACACTCTTATTTTAGGAATCTTTTGGCTACCTGGCCGAAGCCTGGATTATAGGATTTCTTTTTTTATTGTGCCTCTGCTTTGTTTGTGAAAAGTACTCTTGTCTTGGAATGGTTTAAAATGCATGCTGTGCTTCCTATCTAGTGGTAAAATCAGTAGTATTTTTAAGGTGGGAAGGCCATTTGGAAATTTAGATAGATACCGCTTGTGATCTGAATGCTCTGGATAAAAATAACAGTGTAATGATGTGAGTGTATCAGCAGTGTTGTAATTTGCTTGAAAATGTGATGCAGTACTTCCAAAGCTTCTAATTGGGAGGTATATGATTTCATTAAAAAATGAGGTAAAACTGATGCCTTACTGTGTGCAAATACTTCCTTGATACACAATTACAGAATACTCCAGAATTTGCTATTAGTTTTCTTTTTTTGTATATACATATGGTGCCCACTTAAATAACATTGTGTGTGTAATTATGCAAGCAAAGTAGTACAAATTACAGTCCACATCCTAGGCTTTCTAAGATATGAACTGAAAATACAGGAGGGTATTATTTCTTTATACTTTTAAATGGTCTTTTAATCTAAAACCAGGCCTATTTCCCTTGTCAGCTTTTTGTTGTATCTGGCTCTTTTCCATTCTGCCTTTTACGTGGTTAGTTCAGTTTTTCCTGCAATGCATTCTCTTTTCACAGCCTGCATGTTCAGTTTAAATCCCAAAGCCATCAGATGTAATTTAAAGAAACAAAGTATTTGAAAGGAAGGAAATGCAAACCTTATGGCTCATATATAATTTTAATTTTTTTTAATGTGAGCTAGTTTCCTTTCCATGTTTCTTGGTGTGAATGGATCTGGCAAGCTTTATATTTTTGCTGTGTAGTTGTCTGATTTCATTTCTTAATAATAAGATTAAAAATTCTAGAGTTAAAATTAATTTTGCTGCTTCTGTCAGAAATCATGTGAATATGTGTTATAGATGCTTGATTTACCTGTGAAACTTGACCATGGCAAATGGATTAAGGTTATTATTATCATGTCTTTTTCAATGATACAGTTTATAATTGGGACAGCATAAATTTTGTCCTTTGTGATAACTTCTTCCTGTTATATGTCCACTATTTGTGCCAGTGAGTATTTATTGCTAATGTGCTTAGTGCAAAGTTAAATCCATTAATTATTGGAAGAAGAGATTGACATGTATTGTTTGTTTCTTAAACCAGTTTAACCATTACTGGTGTTCAGTACATGGTTGCTTTGAAACTGGAAGACATAATCAGTTCCAAGACCTTACTATTTGCAATTCTCTTCTACAGCCTAAGGGAGAAGTTTTCTTTTTCACTGGAAGGTGGTAGAGGGTTTTTTTGTTGGTTTTTTTGTTTTGGCTTTTTTGTGTGTTTTTTGTTTTTAGGATGAACTGTTTCTCATTAGTTTTCTCCATTAAATTAAACTTCTGAAAAAGTAGTGCCTGTGTTTTTTTCCTTTATAAGCAACATCTAATGTGCTGGTGGACTAATCCCCATATACCTTATAGAAGATGTGTGTCATACATTAGACCCAGTTATTTAGTGGACTTAAAAATGAGAGTTTTGTAAATAATTCTTATTGTTGCTCTCATAATTTGAAGCTCATTTTGGAGTTTTTCAGGCAAATGGCAAATACTGGTTTAGCTTCAAAATTTGCCAGACTGTTCAACAGTAAATTCTGAATATGTGGAAAGTTAACGTCCGGATTTTAAAGTTTGTGCTATTTTCCTGCGCAGGGAAAGAGTATGGAATAACTATTGAACTGCTGAATTGTTGTTGTCAAGGTTTTTCCTGTGTGCAGTGTGTGTTGCTTTTGCATGCATGGTTTGAACTGAAGAACCTGTGGCTATTTTAGTTTTTAGAGGATAAAAGGTGTGTCCACAAAACAAATTCAGAAGGAATAGTTGTGCACTTCAAATTCACATCCTAAATTATTTTGCCTGTGGAGACATGTCTTATGTGTTCCCAGCAAGTGTTATTTTTGCTGCCAGATTTATCCAGAATATCAAAAAGCTAAATTTTTAAGAGATGGAGGTGTTAGGCAACAGAGGTTGATTGGAATATGTCTGGGAGTCATCTACCTCCTCTGGGTGTCTGAATGGGTGTGAAGAGAAATTTGGAGGTACGCTTTTGAACAACTCCAAGGGGAAGTTCAAGTTTTATGTATAAAATTTCACTTTCTCTAGACAAATAGCCAGGGTTGGTGTGATGTGAGAAATGTGGGATGGTTTTAATGATGACTTGTAAAAAATTTGGCAAAAATGGGGCTTGAAACTTTTTGTTGCTGTTCAGCTGTTTGGAATTTTAAAATGTTTTACTTGTTTGTTGAGCCAAATAGTCTTACCTTGTGCATGTAAATAGAGTTAAAAGTATTTATACATGCAGATATCCCAGTGAAAAGTAAATAGTTGCATTACCTGCTGCATGTTGATCTGCTGATGTTGCCCAAACAGAAGTGAAATGTCAGTCGATTTCAGTTAGTGCCAGTTTTGATTTAGTCTTTAATATAAAATACTTCATTATGATCTCCCTGTTTTCTATTCTTCTTCCCCCACCCAAGTGGATGAGTACTTGAACTTCTTATTTTTATTTCCAAACGAGTATTTTTCTAAAAGTATCCAATGTTGAAATGTGCTGGAAGAAAGTGGTAATATAGGGAATTTAGTAACTTTATGTGAAATGGGTTGCTCTTAATCCTTACATGGTATTCAGTAATGATTTAATGTCTGTTTTTGTTTCTCTAAATCCTGAAGTAGGGATACAGAAAAGATTTCTTTTTTTTTTTTTAAGGGAAGAGTAGCTTTGAAAGTTGCAGGCTTGCTTATACAGACTAATGGATCACTCCAGTAAGGATTTATCTTTTTCCTTTAAAGACTGTCTGAAAACAAATTCTAATACATTAATTTTTTTTTTATTACTTGTTTAAGGAAATGTGTGGAAATTAATTATTTGTATTGAAATCGTATCCTCTCGATAAGAGACATAATTTTTACTTTACTGAAGAGGATGAAACTGAGAAACACCCATACCACTATTTCTTGATGAGTAAATGTTCTAAATGAAGGACTCCCACAAAAAGAAATAATGTGAAAATATATCCAAGGGCAGTGTAGTCTTAGGGGAAAAAAGAAGTCATCAAACTGATGACCTCCTTCTTTGTCTCATAGAAAACCAGAAATAAGCTTGATTTCTGAAACAGTTCTGCTGTTGAATCTTGTTCAGGTACTTCATGTTGAATCAACCTACAGTTAGTGCCAAAAACTTTTAAAATGACTGGGGAGTTTTGTCAAGGCCAGGTGAATTGTGGTTTTTTTTATTTTTTATTATTTAAATTTCTGAAGGAGATTGGTTTAAGAAACTGATACAATTTTGACTGCATTTTCTGAAGTACTTCTGGAAGTTCAAGAGTTACTTATGAACTCTGAGTTGCAAAGTTTTTAACATGGTGGCAGACAGGGTAAGGGATTTTGAATACTTGCTTTGGTAGTTTTCTAACCTGGAAAAATAAGATTCTCATTTAAAACCAGCAAGCAGATAAATTAAAATTTCTCATGTTTTTCCAGGAAGGAAAAGGGATTAAAGCATCATTTTTTCCGCTTTAATATCCAAGACCTCCATCACTCCTCATTCTTCCCTTTCTTTCCTCCTTGTTCTTGGGAGTTTCTAATATCTGCCTAGTCAGTACATAATAGTGATAGAAACTCCTGAGAAGAATTTTAAAGCAACATAGTGTTAAACTGCCTGTATGAATGAACTGTTAGGGGAGAAGGCAAGAAATAAAATACTATGGGAGTCAAACTAATTTTTATATTTGAAAAAAATAAATGGGGATTGAAGAAAATGCGAGTTCTATGAGCCCTAGAGTTGACATGTTTCTTTCCTGTCATGTGTCAATAACCGAACTGCTCTGACTTACAGTATGAGGTGAGCATTTCACTTAATAGGTGGTATGAACTAACTGCTACCAGAAATTGATCTGCACACTTAGGCATTTAGTACTGTCACAAGGAGCTGAAAACTGAATCCCTAAGGCCATAGTTCAGTGTGTCTTTAGGTGGGGTCAGAGTGGCTGGATGCTCACTTCTCTTCAGTCAAAAGCAGCAAGATACTTTCAGCCAGAGGATTTCCTTGCTTCTGTAAATGTCTGGCTGCAAAAATGCTCCTGCTCTCAGGAGGGAAATGATAGCACAGGTGCAGGAATAAGTGGCAAGTAAAAGTGCTTCTTTTTGTAGCAATGTTGGCATAAAGCAGGGGTGATGCTTCCGAGTCAAAGCCGTCTAGTTCTTCATGCAGTTTTTTCTGGTATGTTTGGGCAGTAACGAGGAACTGTGTTTGAAGAGGTTAATTTGTTAAAAACAGACTGGAAACAATAATGGATGAAGGAAAGTGCATGTTGTGATCAACCCAAGTCGAAGTCAGGAATTTAAATTTGAGGAAGGGAAATTTCTAATATCTAAGATAGGAGCATTCCGTAGCAACATCTAGGCATACAGTGCAGGGTTGCAACTGCATTAAAGTACTGTATATCATTATGTTACATACTGGAGCAGAGAACAGTGATGGTGAGTCTTCCAAGTTGTGGTTAGCTGCAGTGGCATTGCTTGGGTAGGGACTGTGGTCTGTTGACACATCAGTGTCTGCAGCCCTAAATGGTGTTTCTCCCTAGTAATTTTTTTCTCTCTAATTACTTTCCTGATTTTCATTGTTTTTATAAAATATATGCTCATGCTGAAGCTTTTCATAATGCCAGAGCACTTGTAGTCCTTCATGAAACTGTTGCAGAAAACATACATAATTTAGTGACATGTAAGCCATGTCATGTTTAGTTTATGTTTGCCATTTGCATCAGAAGTTACTGTAGAGGTTGTATGCATAAGGGTGCATCAGCCTTTTTATCATAGGAAAGCTAAAAATCAGCCATTGAGGGGAATTGTTACATTAGTTAGCTCAGATCCAAGGTATTGCCTGTGTTATAACAATCTAATAACCACTCTAGCGGTAACTAGTTTTAGTTTGGGGAATAATACTGCAAATAAATATAGTCATTGCAGTTAATAAGCTAGTTTCATAGCAGTAGTACTATACAAATAAGTAGTTTCATTGGATTAAGTATGTCATGAAACTGTACTCTTAGTTCACTGATAGCCACTCATACATAGCTGTAGGAGAAAAGGGTGCACAGAGTCATTTTGTTTATGATAGATCAAGGTAGCATGTGATGATCAGATGTGAACTTGTCACAAAATGGGGATTTCTTTTTTCTCTTACACTTGTTTTGAAATAAGCTGAAATTCTCACTCAAAAAATACAGATAAGCACCTCAGTAATCTTGAATATTTTGAAGTATCAATTGGGAGCTATTAACTTAAGGAGCTGCTGGGATAGTAATAAGGTCCAAAAAAACACTGTGTTTGGGAAGTAATAATTGAGGCTGCACATCTTTTGAGTTTCAAGAAAGCAAGTAATGAAGTAGCTGCTTATTGCAGACATCTATACCACTTGACTTGCTTAATGATTTCTTCTAGGATATGTGTAAGTTTAGAAATGGAAAAAAAGGAAAGTGGAAAAAAATCCCTAAAACCAAAAGACAACCAACCATTTAATGTTCCAGAGTAGAGATCAGGCTTCTGATCTTAAGTATACCAAGTAGAAGGTAAATCTGTAGTCACTTAAATGGCAGAAATTAAAAGGTTTGAAAAGAGTGACGCTTCAAAGGCACAAAGGTTGGGCTATAAGAGACGCAGAACCCCATTAGGATAAGAAGACACCTAATTTAAAAAAACCCCAGTCCTTTTATGTGTGTTTTTTTATTTCCTTTAAGTATAATGTTAAGTTTAAGCACTCCAGTTGGACTACTTTCTTAATTAGTGAAGAGCTTTCTGATCTTTTTAATAATTTCTTTTCTGATAATGGTTTCTAAGAGAAAGAACTGAAGGCTCCAACTGTACTGTTAACTGGACAAGATGTCTTTCAGGTGAACAAACACATGGAATAGTAGTGGGAAGGAGTGAGTGAACTACCTTGTTGATGGAGTTGTTAAAGGAGACTAATATTACAAATGTTTTTACTGATTGTAACAATCAGTGGCTGCACACCAAACTGAGGACTTCAGTCTGATTAAGCTCTTAAGTATTTTAATTCCCAAATTATTGTTCCTTTAATAGTAGTTTAGTAGTCCTTGAATAGTTGTTTTTCACATTGTGCCTGTAGCTGATCGAAATCCTAAGAGTGTTAGGATGCAGTGGTGATTGTTTTCATATTTCGAAATATTGAACTGGAATTTAAATGGCAAGTAAACACCATAGCATCTGCTTTAAAAATACTGTGGTCCTTGGTTTTGAGATGGTGGGCCCAGCTGAGAGGTCTACTGACTTGTAAAATAGTTTAGACTGGCAAGTACATCTAGAAGTCATTTGATCCACTCCCCCACTTGAGTAAGGCCAACACTGGAATTATGTTTTCTAGACAACTTTTAAAATGTTTTCAAGAATGGAATTTCTAGCGCCTCTCTGCTTAATACATTCCTATACTGGACCACACTCAGTGTGAAGAATTTTCTTCCTGTACTGAAATGAAATCCCTTGCTGAGTCTTGTCTGTTGCCTCTTGTACTTTGGTTTTAGCACAGATTAGCATGTCTCAGTAGAAGGGCTAGAATAGTGCTGAAATTCTTTGATTATCTGGGTTTAGCTCTGACTTGTGTAAGAAAGCATGCTGTTCAGGGAATTAATTCTTTTATATAATGGTTGAAATTTTTGGAGTGACTCATCCAATTTTGATCAGGCCCAGAAACAGACAAAAGCACGTCATATTCTTAAGAGTATGTTCAGGCTACCAGTGATACTCTAGAAGAATATTGATAAGAGCAAATAGAATATGCCTTGAAGCCTTAGACTTGTGCTAATTCTGGTTGGCCACTGATTTGAATTATACCCAAATGGTATATTGGTGTGACTGACTGTAGTGGGATGTGTGAGACAGAACTGAATTGAATGAACCTACACTAGCTGCGCTTTTCATTTGTCTTGCACCGGCAACTAAAGTCGACAAGTTACAAATGGGTGCTGCTATTGTTTGCCACTCACTACATTTTTCAGAGCAATCTCTAGTTGATCAAGAGGTAGCAGGAAACAGCTTCTTGAAAGCTACTCCTGCAGAAGTACTTAACACATTAACTGCTTTGATTGTGCAAAGAAGACAAAGCTACATAGTGTGAATAGTATATTTTACATGGTATGAAAAAGAAGTGTTCTAGTCTAAGGCAAGTGAATGGTGTGCTGTAATGGTTTTGTTGCTTTCCCATGACTCTGGTTTCATGGTTCCTCTTCTTCCTTGACAGATTGGGTATTTGTTGTGCCAGCATGAACAATTTTGCTCCAGTCAGGAAACTGCTTCTTTTGAGGGCAGAAAGATATGGTTTGATGTAGCTGATCAACTCAATTAAATTTATTATATTTGCCATGTAAAATCTGTCTGAGATGCTAAAGTAGTGTAGAGAGACTATGAAGAGAGGAAATTACTGCCATTTTTAAGATCCTACTTCCTTTCCCAGTCCTAATTGAGAAGTACACTAGGATGTATTCATCATCAGCTTCCAAGACAAAATAGGCGAGTGAATGTGCTACTAAGTTTTGGTTAAGACAAAACGTTGTTCTACAAAGCTAAATTCTGTTAGGGAACTGCTAGCATACTAGTAACCATTGATTATATCAGGGAGGAGAAAGCACACTGGCCTTGGATTTGACAGCTGTTCCAGTGGAGGAAACATCTTCGGGTTGTTAGTACATAAACAACCCTACAACATTGTAGCGACTGGGCTGCTTTTAAAAGAGATGCTACTAACAAATATATTTTAGTGTTGCAAACAGTAAGTGCAAGTAACTAACTGCCACAATAATAGGAGCTTAATTGTTAGAGACTACTCATAATTAAAAGCATTCCTATTTATAGCAGCAGACGTTCTGCTTTTGGCACTGCCTTATTACCTGGAAAGCCTATAGCTGCCATCAGTCTGTGTTGGTGTTAGGGCTGACAGTAAAATATCTTGGATCTAATTGTTACCCACACTGCAAAACAGGCTTTTAAGTCTACTTGCAAGCCAGGGGTTTTCTGCTGACTTGAAGAGGAAATATTCTGAAACATGGGCATTTGCTTTCACACAGTTCCTCAGTTTGCAGTTGGCATTTGTACATCTGAGGCTGTTGATGGTTCTCATCCTTACATGAAATTTATTAATGTTAATAGTTTTGTCTTTGACAATAGCTTTTATAACAGTTTCCATCTCTTGACTAATCAAGAACATTCTTGCAGAACATGTATTGTTGTTAGAGTTGATCATGAGTGTTTTTTTAACCTACATGATCCACAACCACTGAAGCCTGTCAGAGTGAGGAAGCACAGATGAGCTGTTTGGAGTTGCCTGCTTAGATCAGTTCCCAGACCGATCCTTTTCTTTTAGAAACTGCCAAACAGAGCCCAGTATTTTTAGGCAAATACAAGCCTGTTGGCATTTATCTGCCCAAGGAGTGGCACAGCTCGTTTGGATGACTTAGTAAATGTTTCCCATTTCTGGTTTTTAAGAATAATTCTTCTATACCATTAAAACTGAGTGTCAGAGGGATGGCATGGTTTGACACTTTTGAAGTCTAAACTGTTGCCCTCTCCAGTTTTAGTTCTTTGCCTCTTGTTTCTGCCCCAATATTGCCCTCCCATCCCTTGTGTGGATTCAAGAATTCATGGCTTGAAAAAATTCGTGGCTGCTGAACAAACCAGCATGTGGAGCTGATTTTGTTGAAAAGTTGTATTTAAAAACCAAGTTTGTTCATTTTTTGGGCTGTTCAGGCAGATTTTTTTTGCCCCGACCTTGTTTGATTACAGACTCATAAGCACTTCAGCTCTCACATTAGAGAAAGATGTGTAGAAGTGGAAATGAGTGACCACTTATACAGTGGACAGATGATGTCTTTTTCAGGTAAAACTGACGTCAAATAGCATTTGAGGAAGGTAGTTGAACTGATGGTAGCATTTGATGTAAGTTCTCTCTCAAAATTTGAACTGCCTTTATGGTACAGTATTTCAGCATATGGAATAATAACATGATGTAATTTTTTAAGCATATCTAAGTGTTTTTAGGTATTTCTTGTTTTAAAATAGGTTGAACTGCACTGCCAAGTTAAAATGTCACATTTCTATAGCATAAAATAGTAAAAAAACACACACCACAGTTTACTCCTATCTATTTCTCTGTGACTATTTCTGTAAAAGGTTAAATGTGATGTAGTTGCTTTTGTAGTAAAATATTATTGATAAACTATGTTAATCTTTCCTATGTTGAGTGTCAGAGATAGAGATTTTTGTTGATTTGTCTCATTTGGTATCTGAAATACCCAAGCTGACACCGGCCTTGGGAATGTTTTTCTTCCCATGGAAATGAGAATGTGGTATTTTACACAGATAAGTTTGAAAGAAAACTATGTTTTGCTTTGCTTTAGAAAATCCAGAAAGCAAAGTAGCAACTGCAAAACTTCCTGGCATATTTTTATGTGTCTGCTAATAGCACAGGTAAAAAGCCCTTTGAGGTTCTGTGAGTGTCATTTTTCCCCCCACACATACAGCTTGCATAACTTAATGTGGAAAGAGTTAGCAGCTCTGTAGTCACAGCAGTGAACAATTTTTCTTACTTAGTGCAAGAGAATAATATTCTTTCTTGACCATATTTTTTCTCCATGAATCTCTCTCTACTGTTAACACAAGTTTGATATAAATGAGGGAGACAGATTTGGCAGATTACAGCATTAAGTTATAATTAAGTTTCAAGTTAGTTTTTTTTAAGTCTGGAAATATGCATGTGTTTTATTCATAGTTTATTTTCAGGTTCTTGATAGTTGTAACAAGAGTGTGTTGGAAACTGCTTACTCTGGAATGGTTTAGGATAGATTCATAGAGAGTATTATCTTGTTTTGCATTTAGGATGCATGAAGTAAAATACTAAAAGGAAATTTCCAAGAGTTTCTACGCAGTAAAGTTTAGTGTAACAAGCTTGAAAAATAATTAGCTGCAGTTGAACAATCATTTCATTGTATTGTGCTGTGTGAGATCCTGTAGCAAAAAAAATTTGAGATTTTGTGAGGGAGTTTGGGAAAGTTAACAACTTTAGATCTAAACTTAATGCATTGGGTTTTGATACTTGAAATACATAATCTTTTTTGTTTGCTTGTTTGTTTTCTAGTAAGTACTGAACTTTTTTGCTGGCTTATGAAAAAAATCTAGTTAATCCCTCCTGTTGCTAAAATTCTGCTTTTTGAAGTGAACATGAAAGTTGTCCTAAACTGTGTTGCCCAAGCAAACATTTTTTTTGTTTGTGAAAAAACACAGAAGGTTGTGGTGAGGTATGATTGGTTTTCTTTGGTTTTGTTTGTTTGCTTGTTTTCTTTGTTTTGTTTTGTTTTTTTCTGTAAGTTTTGTAGATGCTTGAAGATCAGTGTTGACTTCAGATAGGATTTATTATATAACGATTTGTCCATTAGTAAGATTGCATTAGCTCAGACTGAAAGGCCTGTATGCTGTCTGGATCTGATAACAACTTACAGCTAAAGAGCATGCCTGCCACACCAGAGCAAACTGGTGTATAAAACCAGTGCCTGTTTGTGGTCTCATTGCCTGCACTAGCTGGCCTGATTTTCTGTCAAATTCTTCTTGCTTTATAGGTGTGCATAGGAAGCCACAACTGGGGATGGGATCATCAAACTTATTTGTGTTTCAGACAACAATCACAAAAGTGAGCTTTTATTTATCCTTGGTCAGCTTAATCCAGTTTATGGACAGTACTGGGGTGAGAATAAAGAGTTGGGAAGGGTGGGGTGATTGTAAGGTGCCATTCATTGCTTTTTAGAAAGTTACTTTGATGAGTAACTTCATTATTTAATCTTGAATCTAAATTAGTAAGTTTACAGTATTTGAAAGGAGAGTCTATGAAGCCAGCTCAGATGCATGCTTTGGCCTTGCCACTGTTGGCAGGGGTGTGGGCATGCTGACAGCAAGGTGGAAGAGCTCAAGGAACAGTGTGGTGTAGCTCACTGAGCAGCCTTGTGCAGTTAAATACATTTCTGTAGAGCTCGAGGTTTTGAGAGGCAAATGTGAAAGCATTTGGCTTTATGAGAGGTAGAAGCAGTACTTCCCCCCTCTCTGCCCATGCCCATTCTGGATGATTGTAGTCCTTCATTACTCTTCCATTACTTTAGGCAGCAAAAAACATTATTGCTCATTTTATTGTTCTGTTTGCATCAGATTGAATATGCATTTTCTCTGTTGGGTTTTATAATCTCCATCCTCACTGTCCTCCAAGGGCCTGCATTGAAACTGTTGATTAAGAGTGCTCTGAAGTGCAGCATTGTAGCAGTTTATGCATATATTTAAAATATATGAATAACCTCAAGAGTGTAGATTAATTCACAAAAAAAGAACTGATAAATTATACTGTACAAAATATGTTTTAATTCAGAAGTATATCCAAACAGGAATCCTGAGTAGAGGGAAGATAACTTATTTCTACAGCTTAAAATGTTGTGTAATAATAAGCACAATCACCAATTAATAGCATTCTTTCAAAAGGGCAGACCCCCACATTTGTTCTCTTGTGCTTTTCAGTTGAAAATTTTCATTAATTTATTTTCTTCCTGAAATTTGGCATGTTAGCCAGAGGAGCTTAAATATAGTTTTTGACAGCCATATGACTGTTTCAATAGGCTGCCTAATTTAGAGAATTATCTGTGTGCTTGTCTGTCACTGATGGATATCGCCAAAATGATCAAAGAAAAATAGGATGTTGTCTTTAAATAAGGATATTTCTACGTTCTCTAGGCAAAACAGGAGCAATTTGAACTGAAATTGTTCTACACTTCTTTGTCTCTTGTTCTGAATCCTAGATGTATTGTACACAATTTGTCTCCTGAAAATAATTGTTGGCTGATTTAAGCTTATAGGCATGAATTTTCTTAAAAACTTACTATAAGGAATGTGGATCATGTTCAGAATTGTGAAATGCTCAGCAGGGTTTATTAAATGCAAATATATTTGCTGTAAGACACTGCCTTTTTTTTTTTTTTTTTTCATTTCCAGCTAGGCAAGGATGAGTAGAAACTGAGAAAAATATCTATGGCTTTGTTTCTATTTTCTTGTAAATTTTTTTTGTTTTCTTAAATCAGTGGTTAGGTGGCTTCAGTATGTCTCATTCCTAAAAGCGTAGGTCAGCCCCTGTACTGTTTAAAAAGAGGGGTTACCTTTGTTATTTTTGTTGTATTTGGCAGTGGTCTGATTGGAATTACATTGGTTCTCACGTTAGTATAGTTAGTTAATGTCCAGTGCTACCTAAGTGCATGGGTCTGCTCTGCAGCTTGGGGAATGAGGCAGATGTAATAGGACAGTAATGGGGCAGCAGGGATGAGCCGAGGGCAGTGAGGCTGAACTGTGCAGGGCAGTGATCCGGGGGGCACAGCACAGCTTTGGACCCCAGGTGTGAGGTCTTGTTGTTGGAGTGTGGCTCATCCATCTCCTGGTGTGCTGGGGCATCAGATGACGGCCCAGTGTGGAACAAGATAGTCTGTCAGTCTGTCTCACCAGGGTTCCAGGGGTTTCCTCCTCTGCAAAGAAGGTGCAGGGAGATGTGTCAAGGTTTCCCTTTTCCGTGTGCTGCCTGGTGAGATCTGTGATCCACTCAGGCTCTGCATGGAAGCCATTCCGCCCTCTGGGAGACGAGCTTCGTCTGGAAACAGTGTAACTGCTTTGGGGTTGTGCTTAGTTTCTTTGTATCTGGATTGGAGATGTCATCAATCCGCCCATAAATTACCAAGTTGTCTGCTACATACTTTCTTTCTCGTGGATAAAACTCTCAGGACTGGGACCTTTGGCAGCTAGGTGGTTTCTGTGGTCCCTTTTTATCAAAAGGATAAAAAAAATGGGAAAGAATGAGATTTTAAACCAGAAATGTTTAGCAGGATTCAGAAGGGGAAGTGGGGACAAAGAAGAGGGACAAGGCCTGGGCGCTCTCGGAATCAAACCATTGCACTAAGACAATCCAGTATCATGTTTTATTTCTTGAATGGAAACTGGTTAACACTGTGCAGTCATAAGACAGGCTTAACTATTCTTAGACAGAGGGGATTTATCTTGCGCCACTTTGGCTACTGTAGGGGATATTTCTTAACTTTATATGAAAAGTTGGCTAGTTCTCACAAATTGATATTAACATTCACTAGCTTCTCTGCTCTGCAATCATAGCTGACTCCCATACAACATAATTCATGGAAAATATACAGGGTTTTTTTCTTGTCTAGCAAAGTGAAAACCGTATAGCTTTTTACAACTCAGAGTACTTTCATCATTTCTACTGTTCACATTTGTAAGGAAGTGATTCAGGAAGGGTTTTTCTTACACACAGGTACTAGTGCAAATAGGCCAATAGTAGGCCTGAGACAGGATCCACAATCCTGATTTTGCCCCAGAGATTGAGTTTATATTGGTGTTTCCCTGAAGTCTTAATTCTCCAATTCACTTTTGCTTGCAGGGGTGGAGGTAATGTCCATCACTTCTCTTTAAGAAGTTATAGTTCTGTCCCATTTTTTGCTCCCCCAGCATTGGCTGTTGTTGCCTGTGAAACTTCTTATTCCAGTTTCTCAGGTTTAGCATCATAAATGTTAAGTTTTGGGGACAATCTTTGAATTGATATTGGAAATTGCCAGAGGAATTTGTCTGTAGTCCTAATGTGAAGATGATGGACCAATTTCACTGTGAGAATTAGCTCTGTCCACTATGAATATGCTTTTCTTGTCCTACCCCCTGCCTTAGTTTTTGGTGTGGGGTTTTTTTTTTTTCCTTCTCTACTTTCTTCTGAGATTTGGGACAGGAAAACAGTTATTTTCTACCATAACACATGTTAGCAATGCTGTAATTCCACTTTGGTCATGTTTAACTGCCCAGAAACACAGAAACATGGTTCACTTGGTTTGAAAAACTGCTGCTGAGAGTTCATTGATATATTCATGTTGAAAACCCCTGAAATTTTTTTACAAACATGCATCCTGTATCCAGGACAGTTTTGTTTTTTTTTCCTAAGCTATAATTTTTCTGTAACCTATCTATGCATGTTTCCTTTCCACTCAATGCTTTTTTTCATAATGTGGACATGCCATTTAAAAAGCAATTTTTAATTTATACATGTTTGACTTAATATATGATGTACATCCCACTGACTGCTGGACATTAACATTATTGCTTTATCTAGAAGAACTTTCTCTTGCTATAACTTGACATAAGCAACACTGCTTTTGTTTGTTTGGTTTTTTTGTTGTTTGTTGTTGTTGTTTTTGTTTTCTTCAAAGGATTTGTTTTTTGGTGCCTTGAGCATTAAGTCATTGTCTATGTTTTGTCCCAGATAGGAGCTTGAAACTAGTGGAAGAGGAGTGTTCCAATAAATCATGTTTGTTTTCAGATGAATGACCTGAGTGTTCATAAGTTATGCTGTTTTAAGAAGAAGGGTCTTGTGAAGTGTTATTTTTCTACCATTTTAATACAACAGGTAACAGTGATGTTCACTACTGGAAAATTGAACAGTTTGGATTTTCTTATGTGGTGGAAATCTAATTCTCTTGGGTCTTAAATCCTTGTGGGGTCTTCTTGAGGCTGTATTTAAGTTTTATGGAAGTTCGGTTTTATCTGTTTGTTTTGTTGTTTTTAATCCAATTATGTATGATTTCCGTATAGATCTGCTTTTGATGAGCAGGGCTTATCTGGCAATTTAATTGCAGTTAAGAAAGCTTTTTTTAAGTCTGAGTCATTTGTTATTCTCCAGGAAACTAGACTAAGAAGGGCTGTGGTTGATACAGTATAAAAGTCAGTAAATGTAATTTGTGGTTTTGTTTTATGGGCTATGTTACTTCAGTATTGTCAGCTCAGCTTTCATTATCTTTTGAGTTTGTTGATACTATTTCCATGTCTTTTGGCTGAATCGTAACTGAAGCAATTTTGGTGTTCTGTACTGCTTATGAATTGAGATTGTCTTTTATTTAGTGGCACTTTTTCTATGTCTAATTTATTTATGGTTAATGGGATGGTTTTCTGTATTTTTGCTTTGCTTAGTTTAGCATCTAATATAATGTATTTTCTGCACTTCATAGTGCTTTTATGCTGTTCTGTAATCAATGTCGTAGTGCACTTTGAATCACTTTGATTGTCTTGACTGTGTTCTAATATGAATAGTCCAGAATTATTTTTTAAATTATTATTTTGTTTTTTTAATCTCTTGTAACTGCTGGTGTTATGGCAAATAGAATAAGGTAGATTATACTTGCTGCCTTGTGCATGGAAGCAGAGTAACCATGTTTGATGCTTTGCTCTAAGTTTACCTCCCCATGCCTGTTTTCTGTCCTTCCCCTCTGTCTAGTCAGGTGCATTATGTGGTAATTATTTGTATTCTGTGTCTTTTTTCCTTAAAGGTTATTTCCCATGATTTATGTTGGCAGTTCTGCCATTTTTTTGTAGATTAATTTTCATTTGATATCTAAAACCCTAACACTTTTTCTTACAAAATATGATTATTAAGTCTTGCATGAAAATGGGTGTCAGACTCTTACAGACATGTTCCCTTTTGTTCAGCATAAATGAAGGTGTAATCTTGAGAATAAAAAGGTTCTATATTGATTCCCTGCCTCCCATCATAAAGCCTGATAGAACTCAAATCTGACCTGTACACAGCTACTGAAAACTGAGCAGCAAGCTTTCAGTAACCTGGATAAAGCTGTCAAGGGGGCTTGTGGTGTGGGACAATGAAAGGTAATACTGGGCATTTGGCTCGAGCCTGAAGTTGACACCTCTGTTCATGCTGGCCTGCCTTGATAATTAGAAGGGCTGGAATTGTTTCTACTCAAATTGATTATGCTTGTTTGAGAATGTATTAACCTTAGGCAACTGGACACTTCAACCTTTCATTCACAATGGCTATTGTGAACAATATTTTGAGCTATTTAGTGAAATGTTGTAGGTTGTTACAGTGCAACTCTTGGGGGGAAGCCAGTCTTTGATGTAGTGGTTTAGTTTCAGGATGCTGTCAAAATAGTCATTGCCAGCATAGTTGCAGCATACGGTCCTTGATTTGGAAAAATACTGAGCAGGTTGGCACATTCTAGCATTGTGCTTGGATTATAGTGTAAAAATACAACTTCACTGCCAACAGTCCTGTAACACAAATATGAAGCAGTTGGCACTTGGAGGGTGATCAGCAAAAGTAGAATCAGTGGACAGTTTGGGGGTTTATAGAACACTTGAGTAAAGAGCAAAGCCTTTTATTCTGACTGTTTCAAAACTGTCTAAATTTATAGAGTTTCTTCATGCTTGAGAGGTTGGGTAGGAGTACTGTACTTGGAGTGCCCCTTTGTGCTTGAGGTCAGCTCCAGAAGCTTATTGTAGCAGTTGGTGTCTTAGTGAAGAGGAACACTCCTGCAAAAAGGAAAAGGTTTGTCTGCCATGAACATAGATCTCCAGAAGTTAATTTACAAGGCTGCTTGTAAGGATTCGAATATGTATCTTTGCAGAGGGAATCTTGATTTATTCCTCTTCACCCCTTTGAATCCTTCAGGGACCTTTTTGTAGAGAGGTATTAAAAGTGCTTAAAGCAAGTGTGAAGGGTCCCACTGATTTATAGTTACAATTGTGGTTTTTTGCTGTCTATCACTTAAATATTTTCCTTTTTTTTTAATTGGAGTGGTATCACAAGTGTCTGATTGAAAAGAATTAGAGGAATTAGATATGAAAGGTATTAAAGGAATATCTCTGTGCTACCTAACTTCACTCTGACTTCTTCTGTAAGCATTGGCATCGGTTTCGTACTATTAACATGACATTGTCTCTTGTAGGATAATCATGGGTCAAACCGGAAAAAAATCTGAGAAGGGACCAATTTGTTGGAGAAAACGCGTAAAATCAGAATATATGAGACTGAGGCAGCTCAAGAGGTTCCGACGTGCAGATGAAGTAAAGGTGCTTTATCTTTTGTTCTATTGCTTATGAAATTATGCAAGTATTGATTTTCTTCTGAAGTATGAGGTGACCTGCACTTAGCATCTGCTATAAGAATTTCATTGAATACTTTGTCAACCTATTGAAAACTTGTCATATAAACAGATATGATGCATTTATATGTGATTGGACCAAGAATGTTAAGTATCAAAAGATACTGTGGAGAGCAAGTATGGCAACTCCTTTAGCTCCATACTCTTCAGAATTGAGTTACATGCTAAACCTCTAAGTCTCTAAATGTGAGAATGTGGTTTGAATAGAAGAAAGGGATAATGAACCGTATTGAATCTCACTGACATTTAAACAAAATCTGTATGGTTGAGTTTTGAGCCCTTTTTTTTAACATGTCTGGTTTTGTTTATTTTTGTAGTAAATGTGCCTTAAGATGCTAGCAAGTGAATTTAGTGTCTTTGATTTATTTGTAATGTTGTGATTAATTTTTAGAGTATGTTTAATTCTAATCGTCAGAAGATACTGGAAAGAACTGAAATCTTAAATCAAGAATGGAAGCAACGTAGGATACAGCCTGTTCACATCATGACTTCTGTGAGCTCATTGCGCGGGACCAGGGAGGTTGGTTAACATGTGTTGTGGTAATTCCACTTAACAAGGTTGTTAGCACATTCTCGTTTTATTACTGGAAAATTGGCTGTTCTTTTTTTTCCTTTTCCAGCATGATACGGCTTGGTAGCTTAATATGTTTTGTATGAGTCTCTTAAAGAATTTATTTCTGATTTACTTTGATCATATGACTTCTGGAAAACAATAAATATGTAGCAGGCTACCTAGTTTTAGATGACACACAAAGGGGAAGCTTCTTTATTTCTGGTAATAGTTGGATCATACCTCAGCATCCTTTAATCAAACTGTTTTGTCTCTGTGATATTGTGAGTTCGCTCCTGCAGCTATTAGAGTTTCCCCCCCAGTTGTACAAATGAGTGGTTACTTCGGTTCTTCCTGAGTTAAAGCACATGAAAGCTGTGAATATACCCACTTGAAAAAGTCTTCTTTATATTAATTAAAGTCATTTAACCACAAAGATCCTAAAAAGAGTTAGGTTGATGAACCTTTGTCTTGCACAAGCAGACTGGAAGCTAAATTTTTGAAAAACATTTTTGTAACTGTGGTGCAATTTGAGCACCTAAACTGGCTTTCACAGAACCACCAAATGGGTAATGTTGGAAGGGACGACTTCTCTGATCGAGCAGGGTCATCCTAGGACATGTTAATCAGGATTCTGTCCTGTGTCATGTTGGTAGTTTCAACAGTGGTTTAAGCTCACTCCAACTTTCTGTATTCAGCCCAGGTTAATTTATCTTCTTTCTCAGTTGCTCTTTAGGCACTTCTTCAAACTAGGCCAGTTTGAAGATGTTTTATCTGAATCTGAAAAGCTAGGATGAGAATGAAAAGATCTTACTGTGAATAGGTTAAAAAAAACAAAGTCACTTTATCTTCAAGGAAATTTGCAGAATTTCCTTTTCCTAAAAATTTGGTGGAGAACTGGGAGACAGGAGTGTGTCACAGAAATGCATTTATGTGCATGTGTGTTCAAATGCAAGCAGATAGAACCTTTGTGTGTTCTCTTTTAAATGTTCTCGAAAATGCAATTGCATGTACAGCTCCATCACTATTAAATGGCACTATGGGATCAGAACTTCTGATAATAATTGGCTCAGGTACACATCCCCAATTTTCACCTCTTTTTTGTTAATAGAAGTTCATTCCTCACAAATCCTCTTTATTTTTAATTTTATTTTTTTGTAAGCTTGGTGTTCACTATTCTTTGTTACAGTTTCCTGTCTGTATTGATAGAACACACTAATTACTGCATTCAAATCCAGTCTCTTGTCTCTCTAATGCCTAAGATTGCCATAGTTTATAGTGAGAGAAGTGAGACAAAGAAATGGTGGAGAATTTAAAAGATTGCTTTAAAATCTTCTTTTCTTAATATGCTGAATTTCTTCAGAATTGTTAAGACACTGGCTAGAAATTCAGTGACTTGATGGAACAGTTCTACGAGAGCCTTCAACCAGTGACAATAACATGTCCTGTGCTAGTGTACTAAGCATTAAGCTGAGTTCATATACCAAAACAACTGGGCAACATAATTGAGACTTGGTGCCAAACATTTTGAGTCATTTTGACATAGCCCATTTGTCAGCCTGAGACTTTTAGTTCCAAAGATAAAAGGAATTAGTTTTTTTTACTTTTGTATTTTTCTTTAAAAATACATGAAAAATATGCTAGATGGCTGCTAGCTAGAAAATTAAACATTAACCTGAAATGGAAGTAATGCAGTAGCATAAGATAGTGTCTTGAATATTAATATACACAGCAGAAATCTAATTTCATTTACTGCACATTAAAAAGAAAAGAAATAAATCTGGCTTGTGTCATTCTACCTGGGTACTGTCTCTGTATACTGTTTGTTACACTATTTTGTGTATTTCTTTAGAAATGTGAAGCACTGTTCATCTTTCCCTTCTGGAAAGGAGAAAGATCTTTTGTCACCACTTCCTTTTTTCCTTTCAGGTAGCTATGATAGCTGTTCTAAACTTTGTTTTACCTGTCTCCAAAGCCCCTTTCTTGTACTTCTAGCTTTGTATGTTTCTGTCTGCTTTTGTTTCTAACTTTGTTTTCAGTGTTCTCCATGCTGCTGTCCAAGTATTTGAGAGAAGTTGACCTGTGTCTGTTAACTGTTGATTAGATGAAAGAATAACCTAATGTTGTCTGTATTTCTATGGATTGTTTATCCTTTGGAGACTACATACATTTCTTGAATCTCCAGAACAAAAGTCCTGTAGCAGAAAATCTCATTGACATGTCCAGAGTTGCTTATTAAGAGTTAATTTTCATTTTTTCTTTGTAAGCAGTGAGCATAATCAAAGGCTTGAGGACAGGATGAAGATAAACAGACAATAATGGGAAAACAAGGCAGGAGTTAACAAGTCATATGGAGGTTTTATTTAGATAAGGTGTCTTGCTGGCATTAAAGTAAAATTTTATTTATTTTTGTAACATAAATAATACATGATTTCTGCAGTGTGTTGATATGAAGCCAAGAGAATTCAAGTTGGCTCTCAGATGGCATGAATAAATACACTAACATCAGTGTAGCAGCAACAGGTACTAAATCTGTTTTGAGATACAAAACTCAATTTGTATCATAGGTTGAATAGTTTGAGTAAAATACTATCATAGCCACTTAATAAAAAGTGGAAAAAACCTATAACGATCTATTAGCAACGGTATTGACATGGCAGGAAAAAACCTCAATAATTATTTCTAAAACTATTTGTACTATTATGCCCTAAAAAATGATGCATTTCTCAAAGGTTGATATGGGTAATTTTGAGAAAATCTTTGAATTTTGTACCTTACAGAGCATTCTGTGTTTTATTTTTGTTTGGGTTTTTTTCTGGTGTTCCTGTGTAAGTGTAACTTCAGCCTCCTATTTCAGTGCTCTGTTACCAGCGACATAGATTTTCCAAAGCAAGTCATCCCACTAAAGACTCTCAATGCTGTTGCTTCTGTGCCTATAATGTATTCTTGGTCTCCCCTTCAACAGAATTTTATGGTAAGTCTAAACAAGTGCTGGGAGTAGAAATGTAGGGGAGAAAAGGAAAGTTAATTTTAGAAGCAAACCAGCAACCATCTATTGCCAATTACACTCTTTATCTTTGGTATTGGTAATAAGGCAGTAATAATCTGAAATAAGATCTCTCCCCAAAATAAAGAAAAAGGTAACTTTGATTGCAGATTAAATTTCTATCCTCAATGAACCGAAGTATCTAAAATCCTGCTGTACATTTTATTTAATTCAGGTGACCTATTGTCTTGTGTGGCCTTTACGAAATGTTGATTTATTTGAAAGTACATAATTAGTGTAATGAGATATGTTTTCTGAGGGGTATGAATACTTTTTTGTAGACAACCAACCAACATACCTGTAGCAGAATAATAGTTCTTATGACATAAAGAGAACTTAAATAGTCTCCCCCCACGCTGGTCATTCTCATAGAGCACCTGAGTATAACCTTTTATTCGGATTAGCTTCACTGTATGCAGAAGCCGTAACACTAGATTTCTGATGTAGGTATTGGACTCATTTGAAAAGCTTATCTTATTGCAAATCTTTGTCATACCATTTTGTTTATTGTCACCTTTGCTGATTGGTTATTATGATAATAATAGTAACATTTTTATCAGTATATGTACAGAGTTCTCCCCCCATTTTTCTACTTGCTTTTAATTCATCGATGTTTGGATATTTTGGACTGCTGCAGAATCATGACCAGCAGGAATGTTTATGTTTATTTTCTTATAGAAGGTTCTTTTGTAGTATTGAAAGCTGCAGCTAAATATCAAGGTCCGTAAATTCTACTGATAGAACATGGGAGTATTAATGCATTTAGTCTGTACACAGACAAAAAAAAAGAAAAGACAGTGGAGTTCAGATTAAATTGTTAAGCATGTTTCTCTGTTTGCTGTTTAGACAACATGAATTTAGAATCTTTGTAGCATATTTTCTTATCTCTGGCAAAACAATGAAGGGATGGTTTCCACTGTCGTTTCCAGCAATAGTGTAGAAGAGAAGAAGGAAGGGCGAATGAATTTATCGAATGCAAGCTTCCCAAAGCTAGGTAACTTAATGAGTTTCTGTAGTAGAAGCTTTGTGGAAACACTCTGATAACCTTGAGATCAGGAGCTAGTGTTAGTATTTTGTGCCACTCACCATGAGTGCAAAAAATTGTGCAAAAAAATTGTGCAAAACATCAGTGATGGTTTTGTTTGAATTTTTTTTTCTCCAGTTAATGGTGAATGTGCTAAAGCAGTGAAGACACCTAGTCAACTGTGATAGCTAGACCGCTGTAGATTGTAGAAAATAGCAATGCCAAAATGGTCACTTGAATATGCAATTTAAAAGCGTTTCATTTTAACTGTTGTTCCTAGGTAGAGGATGAAACTGTTTTACATAACATTCCGTACATGGGAGATGAAGTGCTTGACCAGGATGGTACCTTTATTGAAGAACTGATCAAGAACTATGATGGGAAAGTGCATGGAGACAGAGGTGAGCCCAAACACTCAGGTATACTAATCACTTCTTCCTACATGAATAATTGTCGTAATGTTGCTTGTTAAGGCCTGATGCTTGATTGTTACAGTGATATCTCTAGAATCTCTACATTCTGTAAATATTGGGTATAACTGACTTCCTTATTTAAATGATTGCTTTGCATTTTCATAAGGCTAGGTGTTAAAGTAGTAGTATAGAGAAATTAAACACATTAACTTTTCCCTGTACCATAGAGTAGTTCTTGGTATTCAGTGTTGTGCCCAGAGCTTTCAAGTAAAATACTGTAATTTCCCTCCATGTCCTGCCTAGCAGAAAGTGGCAGGAGAAGTATGCAACACTCTGATAATGACATTTACAAATGCAATTCAATTGAATAACCTCTTGCATGTTTGTGGTGGTTTTTTTGCGTTTATTTTCCTTTAAGGGACTTCAGCTATTTAAAACCCTCCTCTCTATAAGTCAGCCTACAGCAAAGTTATATCCTTCTGTTGATACGCTATATATTTTTTCTTGGTGCAGTTTGCCTCTTCTCCCACATGGGTGCTGCACTAAATGCAATGTCATCTGTGTCTTAGTTTGCTAAAGTCTCAGTGAAGTGGTGACCTGCTTGATCTGTGCTCACTCAGAATCGGCTTATACAAGCCTGAACTTTACAGCCGTAAAGGTTTCTTTTGACTACTCTGGTTCCCCTTTCACAGAAACACTACCCACCCACTCTACCCCTTCACTCACATAGGGAATAGTTTCTTAAAATTTATTACGTTCCTGTGAATGCTGAAGTGACTAAGAGAACTTCTTGAGTTCATTAGGTGCTACTCATGAAGGTTAAGCCTGTGATTCAGTAATAAATGCTACTTAGTCCTACATTAGACTTGTTAATATCCTCAGGATAGCTGGTGCCTTTGTATTTCATAAGGAACATGAAATCTTTCATGGGGTTTGGCCTTTGGATGTTATCACAGATTTACTTATTACTGATATCCTTGTCAGAGAACTAATTATGTCAAAATTATTATGTTAGTAGTAAATGTCTTCTATGATTGATTTAATATTAAATGAGTCTAGCTTTAAAATTAATCCTGTGTGAATATCTTGAGACCCAAGTTTATGATGGCAATTATTGCTATTATGGGTTATTCAAAACTATATGTTGAAAGTAGAAGGTCTTCTTTTAGTTTTCCAATAACTAGTATTCTTGAGTGACTCTAATTAAATGTAAATGCGGTGGGGATCTGTAATCCAGAGGCATTCCTGTGTAGAAGTCAGGATTCTAAACTAGCTTTATAATTGGATGTTTGGGAGAGAAATTTATAGCAACCTGTGTGTATATTAAGGGTTCTGTTTAAACACCCAAATGGTGTTTTCATTGTCTAACTAGTAATAAAACTATTAGTTTCTGTCAAGTTATTTTGACATCCAACCCCAGTCCAGATTCAAAAGGACAGTGATAAGCATTACATTTCCTACTCAGTTCATGGTGATTTTTTCAAAAAAATGAGCCTCTGTCAACATTAACGATGATTTTTCCTGCGTGCGTGAATGCCTTATTGTTTAACCTGTTCTGCCCTTTGAATGTCACAGTAGAATATAAACTAGTAAGTAGATAGGTGCAGCATTTTATCCTTCATTTTTCTCTTGAATTTTTGCATATAACTGAATTCTTTTTTGTCACCCCGTCAGTGGGGTCTGTAGTGGGGAAGTGGAAGCTAAGGAACTACCAACCAAAAATCTCTATGTAGATTGCCTAGCTGTCTAAGGATTACTTTATAGACTGTTAGCATGCATTTCCAGGCTAGCTTAACTTACCATGTTGTAACTGGGATTCTGGTATAAAACTGCTTCAATAGTCTAGCTAGTAATACTTTTTTATCTTCCAAGGAAGAGAGATTTGTGTAGATGTACTGGTATGAAGCACAGGGAGTTGGAAAAGGAAAAATTTCCTTCTCACCTTCCCTGTTGTCAGTCTAAGAAATGAGTAATGAGTGTTTTTAGCTCATCTTAGTTCGTACACTGAAACTAAGAGGGGGGGGAAATACAAAATCGTTCTTATAGATGACAGCATTTTCTATAACTTAAAGTGTAGGGAGGGTTAAAAATACTTCAGGTATACTCTGTGCTTTTGTGTTCACTCCCAATTTTGCTAAATTTCAGAATGTGGATTTATCAATGATGAAATATTTGTTGAGCTGGTCAATGCCCTTGGTCAATATAGTGATGATGAAGATGATGATGATGGAGATGACAATCCTGAGGAAAGAGATGACAAGCAAAAAGATCGGGAAGGTAATAGGATGTTTGTCTGCAGATGTTAAAAATTAGAACCAAAACTTTTTATTTAACCACTTTATAAATTTATTCAAACCCTTGTTTATATGATATAGTTTTCAGGTCTAAAGTAGCATGATTTTCATAGTTTCTTTGTCATTTGATTCAAGAGTTGTACAGAGAATACTGCAAAGGGTACTCGAGTCAATTTTTGTTTGTCTACCTATTAAGGCAGTCAAATGCTACAAAAATCAGTAGGGTATCTGTCTAATAAATGCTTTGATACTCCTCAAAAACTGAAATATCATTATTTTAAAGTAGGAAGAGTTCTGAATTGCCATCTCCATCTGCTGGTGGAATACTTGTTTATTCACATTTTATTAGCAGAGTTCTCTTGGCAGGAAACATCACTTAGTCTGGTTTAAATTGTCTGTGATTTAGAAATAAAAGCCTTTACTTTTTTTCTTTTACACATTAGAATTTTGTTGAAGTCCCTCTTTCTCTGAGCGCCTTCTTGAAGTAGCAAAGAGTAGAAATATAATTTTCTTGTTTTCCAAATATTTTGCTTCCTTGGCAGAGAAAGAAAGCCACCCACCTCGGAGATTTCCTTCTGACAAGATATTTGAAGCCATTTCCTCAATGTTTCCAGACAAGGGTACAGCAGAAGAATTGAAAGAGAAGTAAGAAAGTATTTCTTAGCGTATATTGCTGTGTTGCTCTATGAAACAAAGACTCCTCAACTTCATTAAATGTTTGTTGATTAGGAATGACCTCCTTTGCAGCTGATTCTGTGGCAGGTGTGGAACTTCTGCAAGTGCTACTTGAAGGGCCATTCCTCCAGAGTCAAATAATACAGAGTTGTTTATTACCCTTCTTTTTTAAGCTATTGAAAAATGTGTACTTGTATGCCTTTAATAATCTATGTTATTTTTGAGGTGGGAAAATAAAAGCTTCTGTTAAAGAAAAAAAAAATCTCCGTTTTGGAGTTAGCAAGTAATATCTGTGAAGAGATGATATTCTGGAAAACAAATGCATTCTTTCTGAGCCAATTTTATATTTGTTTTAATGAGAATGGAATGAAAAACTTGTGTCACTAGCAGATTCACCTTTTTAAATGGCACATATTTCTTAAGGGTTTTTTTAAATCTGTCATTGAAAATGCTGGAATAAAAAATATATTTTAAAAAATAGACAATGAATAACTTCTATTACTTTCTTTTAAAGATACAAAGAACTGACAGAACAGCAGCTTCCTGGAGCTCTTCCTCCCGAATGCACACCGAACATAGATGGACCAAATGCTAAATCTGTTCAGAGGGAGCAAAGCCTGCACTCTTTTCACACACTCTTCTGTAGACGCTGTTTTAAATATGATTGCTTCTTACATCGTAAGTACCATTATAATGTGTTCATATACATCTTATTTTTGCAAGTCAGGAAACTTAAAAGAACCATAAGATACAGTGCAGTGGGAAGGAATGAGAAGAAAAAATAAAAGCATCAGTCTCTGAAGTTTATGAAAGCAGCTTCTCCATGTTGACATTATTTTGCAGTGAAAACTATACCTCAAAAAACCAAATGCACCTGTGTGGGGTAGTTTGTTATCCTTTTTAGCATTTAGGACTTCATATAGAATTCCTGCCTTGGAGCAACCTGTAACATCACTTCTCATTTTATAGTCTGCAAGAAAGCTACATTATTTTCTACTATTTGTGTCTTATACTTTCTCAGTTTATGCATGGAGAATGGATTTTTTCATAAAAATTTCAGACTATTTATCAAACTTGTTTCAGTTTCCAGTAGGGGGAATGAACACTCATAAACAGTTTTATCTTTTATTCTCTCAAGTTTCGTTCTAGCCACTGTACTTTAACCTGGTTATTTGAAGAATTGTTTCAGAGAGTTGATTTTAAAATTGTGATATCTTTTCCACTAAATTGCTTTCATGTTGCCCCACTCTTTTGGGGGAAGGATTTAACAAGAGCTTAGCAATGATGTCAGTTTTCACTTGCAAAGTGTGAAGAGTAAGAGAGATTTATGAAGTGCTACTTCAGACCAGAGTCAAATGTAAAGGGGAAACTAACAGTCAATTAGGAAATGGTTTTGACTTGTAGTGGAATACTATGATGCCCACAAAGTAATTTTTATTTTTGACTTTACTGTTCATTTGCATGTTCCACTGTGAGTGTGCATGCATGTTCATTTGGAAATCTTTGTGCTTTGTCAGCAGCTCCTCATCCAGCACACATGCAATCTGCCTGTATTTGTACTTCACACTGAAGGCTTTGCACAGTGCTGCTGCTTTTTAGTATACCTCAACTGCCTTTCAGTTTGAGGAGGAATTGGAGTTGTTCTCAGATCATGGGGAGGAGGGGAGCTTTTCATGTTCCTAGTTCCTGTAGTATTTGCGCCTTTTGGAGTTAGGTCTGTTAGTTTCACTCTCTCCTTATCATCTGTTGACAGCATTTGCTTGAAAATACAAAGAAAAAAATAAAAGGAAGCTCTTACTTCTGAATAATGTTTAAGAACAGTGTAGCTGCTGCCTTGTCCAGCCAGCTTCAACATAATGTGTTCTGTGAATCTGTAGGTTTTGTAGTATCTTAGTCACCTGGATGACTCATTCCAAGAAGTGCTGTGTGCAGCCTTAGTCTGTAGGCTAGGGAAGTGAAACTGTATGTGCCTCTCAGCAGTCCATTTGTCTGGCAGGGGTTGTATGAGTTGTTGATATTCTCCATAGTTTAGCAGAGAGACTGAGTGCCATTTTAAAAGGATTTTGATTTTTAAGTCAACAAAAAACCATTGTGTGGACATAGTGAGAACAAACTTTCCAGTGGCACCTTTGAAGACTTCAGGTATTTCTGCAGCAGTGGTTCTAGGTAATTTTTCTCACTGATTTTATAAACTTCTAAGAGTTTTCCAGTGAAGATATGGTGGTTTCTCTAAAATACACATTTATTTCATTAGTCTGTATAAATTTGCTGTTCACAATCATTTTAGCAGATTGACAGAAGTAGAACTGAAAGGTTCTACTGACCATGTGTTGGTACCTACTACTCTGGGGAGCCTGGTATTACCAGTTCAGTTTTGAGGCAGCAGCTCTGTGAGACATCTGTTCTTTAAGTGCTGTGAAAGATGGTTTCACAGTGTTGTACATTTTGACACATTTTTGACTGCCAGGTTCAGCCAGTGTGAAAGTCCAGAGTCTTTGGCTGAAACACTGACTGACTGAAGGATCTCAGTTCTCACCCTAGCAGCATCCTTTAAGCCAAAAGCTCTGTGTTCATAACCTTGAGATGGAAGACAAAGTGTTTATGCTGAAAGATTGCCTAAGTTCTTGTTGCTGGTGAATTTTGATACGTCCCTTAAACAAGTCCCTGTTTTATCCAACATGGTGTTATGTCCAAGGCTTCATTTAAAATGTGGCTTGTACTTAAAAACAGCCAAACTTAAGTCATGCCTTCAGGATTTCAGGGCCGTAGCAGAAGGAGGGAATAGCACTTTCACTGCGAAGGCATTGAAGATGTACCTTCGTGCCAAGATGGACTGTGAAATTACTGGTTATGATAATGGTCTTCATGACAGCTTATGCAGCAGATGCATTGTCACTGCTAATGATGTATTTGATACTTGGTCATTGCAAAGAGATCTCTTGAAGCTTGATTTACACATTCACTATGCAGCCTCTACACTGGACACTGAATGTAGTGAACTGATGCCTCAGTCACTATTCCTTGAAAACATACCCAAATTTCACCTCAACAATGACTGCTCACTGCTTTAGATGCATCGCTTCCTTTTGCTTTTGTCCATAGCAACACCAAAGAAAGAGGATTGTTGTCTGTCTTTGTCTGTGTGCCTGTCTAGAGCTAGGAATTTGTCTGTTAAAAGCTGAGAGAGTCAGTTGTATGACCTCCTTGCTTTCTGTGAAATTTTAAGACTGTTGATCAAAACTCCCAAGGCTTATTGCTGAGAATAAGTAACTCATCAAAAAAAAAAAAAAAAAAAAGACTGCTCTGGTCATTGGAAGTCTGCATTAGCAATTTTCAGTGTCTGTGCAACAATTTAACAATTTCACTTTCAAAAGAAGTTGATTACATTTCTACAGTTTCCACTGTTCCGTTTTATGCACTTGCCAAGTGCTGCAGGATGATGTCCTGGCTTCTGCAGATGACTTTTTTGATGAATTACTTTCATAATGTGGTGGGCTACAGTGATCAGATTTGTACTTTGAAAGGTGCAAATCTCTGGAGAAGGCATAGAGAATTAAAAATATGCAGGAATTCTATTGGATCTGGTTGTGCTTTTTGTAATTTCCTCTACTAGATTCCATTTTTGTTAAGATTATCCTCATTTTATGGAGTTTCCAATCTTTGTTCTAGAACATTTGAGTTAAATATAGGAAAAGTTATCATTAGATTTTTAACATGTCAAGTCCCCTTGACGACCTGGCGATCCCTTTATGTGCAGGTGATGACATTACTGAAAAAACTTGTGTACCGACTTCATTTGCTGACAGCAAGGAATTATGCCTAAATGTCTGGACTAACAAAGAATTTAGAAGAAGGAAAAGTATCAGGTAGGGAGAATTTCCCAAATAGCTTGACTGTGAAGCAGATGTACATTTCAGGCTAACCTGTTGCCTGTGTACTTTCACATTATGAAAAATATGAGAGTCGAGCCCATTGGGGATGAGACAGAGAATAAATGTCAAAGACAAAAAATACACTCAGTGAAGCAGTTTTAGAATGATTTTCTTAGGGAAATTATTAAAGAAATATGGACTTTAGTTATTTAGGAAACCCCACAAGGTCTTCTGTGATTTTATTTTTGAAAAAAATTATTACTGATATTTGAAAAATTACTATTACAGCTATACAAATAGTTTTATACTTGTCCTGGGTCCCTCCTTTGGAAAAAACTTTCCCTCCAGAAAAATTCCTGGTAGATTTTGACTATAGTTGTCTTTACTGTTTTGGGTGTTTTTTAAATAGTTGAATACAACATATGAGACTATCATTAAATATCAGATATAGCCTATTTTTGAGGTCTTGCTGATTTAAAAGTATCAAAAGTTGATTTGTTTCACTACATTGCAAACTTAGCATTTCTTCATTGTCTAAAGGAAAACAATTTTTGAAAAAGTACTCATTTTAGGACGTCACACAATGAACTTGTGAGAGAAATGTTTGCAACTGCAAGGACATGTAAAAAGAGTTTTGATTTCTGCACGTTGCAGCACTCTGATATGGACCATGGCTTACAAATGTTTTACTGTTGTTTTACATTGATGTAAAATTATTTTCCTTGTGGTGTGAAGAGAAGGTAAAACAGTTATATGAAAAAAAAACCCCAAATGTAATGGTATAGTGTGCAAAATTAAAGATGAAGAGTTAAATAACCTGGCATTAAATTGCTGGGTTTCTTTGTTATGTAGCATATTTTACCTAGGGGAATGTATGAACACTGCAAGGATATGTGAAACATGAGAAGTGGCATACTACATAAAAGCTTTTAACTGGAGTCTCAGGGAAGGAAGAGTTCCAGTAGCAACAATGTGCGTAAATTACCTTCCTATACTTGTAAATAATTTTTAAACAGATATATGCCCATGTAAAGAAAATGGAAGCATTTTTATTTCCAGACTTATAAAATGTAATACATTTTGTTGAAGAAAGGGATGCAGTATTTAAAATATTTAATTAGTGATACTTTTATATTGTTTATACCATTTTAAGAATGCCTTGGAAGAATATATTGCTTCTCTGGAGTCCCCATGTGCTGTTGTCATTAATACAGGCATAACGTTACAGAATTTAAGATTTGATTTTCAACCTGACCTCCTTTATGGGAGGGGGAGCATGTAGGGATGGTTCCAAGACAGTGGTTTCATCAGAGAAGTTCTCTTAAGAAGTGCTCGCCACCACAGGCCACCCTCCCCACTGGTGCCAAAACAATGTGCATGCAGAGCTGTGCTGCAAACCAGATCACTGAAATGAAATTTGCTTTTAAAAACTTTGTCTGTGAAGACATATTTGGGGTCTGTCCACATTCTTTAAAGGGGAAGGAACTGCATTTAAAAAGCTCAGTCTTGAAAGCTTAGTGGACATACAGTGAGAAACCTCATGCATGATGTGAAAATAAGGTGAGTAGGAAAGCCTGTGGTGGTGGTATGGAACAGCCTGTTTAGATTAGTATGGATAAGAGGGGAGGGATTTCTTCTTTCAGTTTGAACATTAGCACTTTTAATTCACTGAATGTTTAAAAGCTTCACTGTAAATTACAGTTGCCTAACTGCAGCTGAGGTGAAACTGCCATATAAGTGCTTTTACAGAGCTTGGAAATCACACATTTTCAGATGAGCATATTTTCTAGGCCTTCATGGAGACAGACAGCTAGCACTGAGTAGTCTCTTTTTTTCTTATGAACTTCAGTGCATTCTCAATTTTTGTTCCTTGCACTTCTGTATGCCACTGTTACCACATTTAGAGGGACAAAGTATTGATATGTATCTGTCTATATATAAAAAAAACAAAATAATTTTTTCTTGAGCACAGATGAATGTTTTTAAAGAATGTTTTTTCCTTTATAAAAGCAAATTGCAGAAAACTAAGGATAGTGTTTCAAAATGCTCCTAATATAATTTGGAAGCATGAGTATGTGGGTTTTGGTGAGAGTCTACTGGCAGGTTTTCCAGGCTTCAGTTAAGTAAGTGGTGTGGAGAAGTTCACAAGACTTCCAACAAAACTGTGACAATGTCCTGCTGGGGTGCAGAGATGGCATGGGAGGAGAACAGGCTCTGGCAAGGAGAGGGCTGTTCTAAAGGTGTTCGTGTTGTGTGTGTAACATACACAGTTCTGCTCCTTTCTGAGTCACCGCTCTGCAGCTTATACAGAGCTACAGAGTCCCTCACATATATGAGCAGACACTTCTCTGCAAGTTGCAGACTTAACTGTGGTTGTTCTGATCCATCGGGACTGTGTAATGCTAACTTATTTTTATCCTGCAGCTGGGATACAGGAACTGAAATCTTACATCGTCAACTTAGTTGGATAACTAAGCTGATAAACTAATAGAGGAAAAATGCTTTTGTGTCTCCTCCTCATCGTGGAAAATGTAAAGTGGGTCCATTACCTTTCCAAAATGTGTGTGGGGTTGCATTTTTGACAAGATAGAAATTGAACAACTGAATCTAACAGATTGAAGAGGTGATCCTGCATTAATAGGAGTATTAATAATAATACTGAATAATTCTGTTTAACAAGACAACAAAGTCTGTTCTTTTATCAGGAAGGGAGACATAACAAATCTTCCTTGATATATGAAACAAATGTGACATTTATCTCTGCTGATGTAAATGGGCATAATGTCTTTAAACTGGAAGAGGATGGGTAGATTTCCATTTGATATAAGGAAGGCATTCTTGACTGTGAGGGTGTGCAGGCCCTGGCACAGGTTGCCCAGAGAAGCTGTGGATGCCCCATCCCTGGAAGTGTCCAAAACCAGGTTGGATGGGGCTTTGAGCAGCCTGGTCTAGTGGAAGGTGTCCCTGCCTATGGCAAAGGGTTTGGAGCTAGATGATCTTTCAAGTCCTATCCAAACCAAACTGTTCCATGATATGTGAAACTTACCTCTATGGTGTCTCTGTGTATTTAATTAGTAAGTCACTATGTGGGTTCATTTTGTGGGTTTTTTCCATTTGTTAATTTTATTCTGGTTTCAGTGAAGTCTTGGTAAACACTGTGTTTTGAATACTGTTTGAGGTCAGATATTTAATGTGTTTTTATATGAAAACTTAAAAATGTGATGTTTTGATTCAACAGCATTCCATGCAACTCCTAATACTTATAAACGAAAGAATACAGAAACAGCATTAGATAATAAGCCTTGTGGACCGCACTGTTATCAACATTTGGTAAGATAATTTTATATGTTACTGTTCACTGACTGCTAGTGCTAGCTGCAGTATGGCAGGATACACTTAATATGAGGACACACTGGATTTAGGATAGTGCATATACTAGTGGGCTACTTGCAGTAGGTTATCTTCAGTGGGTGTGAAAGAAAGGATTTAACTTCCAATTGTCTTAAGCAGGAATACATTTAGATCTATTAGACATAGCCTGAGATATTTGTAGAGAAGAAATATTACTACTGTCATGTCCAATCTAGTCAAGGAACTGCAGATTTAGGTCTCTTGTAAATTATATTGCAACTGAAAATTATAAAGGTTTTTTAGTTTGCCAAAGGCAGGGTCCATCCGGGACTTGTGTTCTTAAGAAGCAAAAAGATGGAAATTAATAAGGTGAAAACTTTAGTAATATAATTTCAAATCTCTCTCATAATTCCCCTAAATTTTTTAGTATGAGAAACTATGATTTTCCAGTCTAAAAATTTGCTACACATCATACGCCTTTCTGCTAGAAAACAAATTATGAATGCTTGCATTCTAAAAAACGCAGAACACATATTGCTGAAGTGCCATGTGCAAGAAGAATTCTTGTATTTTGATGGGCATTCTCTGTAGGAAATTCTCATTTTTTCTGTCATCTGGGAAATTAGAAATTTACTACTGAATTATTTTTCACTTGGCAGCAAAAATAAAAGGAGAACTGGAATACTGACATGAGTATTTTTTAAATGTAGAATTTTTTTTTCATAGCATCAGAAGTATTTTATGTTTCTTGTTTCAAATGGAGTCCAGGGTTGGAGTACATTTAACTGGAATTTCTGTGCACATGATTATTTTATAGAATAACACAAAATTACACAGTATGCAAGTAGAACTGTGCCTCCCCCAAGCCCTGGCCACGGGTAAAAATGCTTTTTAAGTATTTTGGTACAAATTGTACCATTTTGTGTTTAGGAAGGTGCAAAGGAGTTTGCAGCTGCCCTGACTGCTGAGCGCATAAAGACGCCACCAAAGCGCCCGGGCGGCCGCCGGAGGGGGAGACTTCCAAACAACACCAGCAGACCCAGCACACCCACAATAAATGTCCTGGAGTCAAAGGACACGGACAGTGATCGAGAAGCTGGAACTGAAACTGGAGGAGAAAACAATGATAAAGAAGAAGAAGAAAAGAAAGATGAAACATCCAGTTCCTCTGGTAAGGCTGGGCAATGCTTCTAGTCAACTAGCTGTAGTGCTTGAGGAGATACAACAGAGCCAAACCAAAACAGAAAAGCCCAGCAACAACAAAACCCACCAAAATAAGCTGAACTATGCAGTCCTAGAAAACATGGATGTATGGGACTGAGTGAAAAGACAGAATAATAATACGAGTTTAATCAAACAAAACCCTGTAAGGAGATGCCCACGTTGTAACAATTATATGTAGAGATCATGTAATTTGAACAGCTATTGTTAGCTCCTGTAAGAGGTATATGAAGAGTGCTGGTGTTTTTGTGGCACTTAGGAATAATCAACAACAAATTGGGATATTTTTAACTGCAGTTAATAATTTGACATTTTTATTGGCTGTATAAAATTTTTGAAATTCCCTTACTCTCGATTATTTATTACAGAAGCAAATTCCAGGTGTCAAACACCAATAAAGATGAAGCCAAATACTGAGCCTCCAGAGAATGTGGAATGGAGTGGTGCAGAAGCCTCAATGTTTAGAGTTCTTATTGGCACCTACTATGACAACTTCTGTGCAATTGCCAGACTGATTGGGACCAAAACATGCAGGCAGGTAAGAAGGGAAGCTACTTGCTAGGGGTGATAGCTTTTTACTTTTAAAACTTGAAGAGTAGAAATGCCAGTATTGATTACCAAAAGAAAAAATTAATTGATTTTCTTGGTTTTCCCAAGAATGCTACGATCCAGAATTCATACCACAAATTCATAAAAATTAGTTTTAAACTGTTTTAAATTAAATTTGCAGGAGGTTTAAATTAGACTGTCAGTTCTTAAATGACAAAAATAATCAGCTTTAAATGTATTGAAAAGAGACTATGACTGGATATAATCTGTAAGTTGTTGGTTGAAGGAAATCATACTAACATAGAAAATGAGCAACTTTCTACTAGTGAGAGATTTATCGTGGATGTATTATGGTATCTCTTGTTAGGTGTATGAGTTTAGAGTAAAGGAATCTAGTATTATTGCACCAGTCCCTGCTGAAGATGTTGATACTCCTCCCAGAAAGAAGAAAAGGAAACACAGGTAAATCTGTTACTAAATAACCTTAGCATAACAATAAATTGGAAGGACAGGGGATCAGATCAGAAAGTGTTTTGGAGGAAAATTCATGCAACTTTTCATTTGCTTCATAAACCAAAATTTGCAGCAATAAAACAAAATGATGTTTTGTTTTCAGACAAAAGTCTTAATGCCTTGGCAAATATAACCTTCCACTTCTCTTTCCCTCTCCCTTCTTTTTAAGCTCTTTAACAGCCAGAGTCTTGTTAGCAGATTCTTGTAGGTGTATTGCTGCAAATAGTCAAAACTCAGTTTAGACTAGAAATACCCAACACAGCTTGTTGGAACATTCAACATAGTGTGGTATAATTTTGTTTGCAGCAATGAACATTAAATTTAGAAGCATTTCAATGGGACTAAAAATGATTACATGGTATTTTTTAAATTAAAACTCATATTTTTTTATGGTGAAGTGTATTTCATTAAGATTCAGATGGTTAGTAAGCAAAAATGTTGTAGTAAACTAGTAGGATTGCCCTTTTTTTCTTTAGAAGACATTATTCCTTTGTAGCACCCCAGTTTCATTAGCAAGAACTAGCAAAAACCAGGCTAACAAGTTATTATTTGAATTGAATCTGCAATGAAGAACAAAATCAAGCCTTTTGCTGGAGCCGCGAAAACCATCTGAAACCATTTCTGTTGAAATTTTGAACTCTGTGGCTACTCTCTGTCAGTGAAATACATTTTTCTTTGACAATACTGAGATTGAGAATATGCAACTCTGCATTGGTTACTTTTATTCCCAGGGATAGGAGATAAAAAGCTGACTGAAAATCAGCAGGAACATTTCTTTCAGCAAACAATAAGTATACCTCTTTCCATATAGTTTCCTATTTCTCCCTTTAACCTCCCCTATATTCCCCCAAGTTTGTTATTCCGGTTCTTCTCTCATCAATTCTTGCTTCTGTCTTAGCTTGTGTAAGCATATTTATTATTTCCAGGCTTAGTGAAGTTCCTGATACTGGCTCAAAGATGCTGTTGACATGGAATAGAATGTTTCTGCTCTGTAGCATAGAGACTGGCAGTGTGACTAGAAAAAGATTCACTGAGCATCTGGAAGAGATCCTGTTCTCAGTAAAAGCTGTGGATTTTAATGCTCTTGGCACAGTTTTCAAGTGCTTGGGCATTTGGTGGGCTTGGCTGTTTAAGTTTAGGTTATTAGCCACGGTGCAAGCTTGGAATATGCAGCTGGGAATTATCCCATTGTCAGATTCGTACAAGTTCCTATAAAAGTGGTGCCACCACATCTGTTTGAAAAGAGCAACTGAAAGGCTCAAATGCATTTTGAAGCTGAAATGGCTTGTATGGTTACCAGGTTGACATTGTTTTGGAGGAGTTTTGAGACTTTAATTTAGGGGGTTTTTTCCAAGTAAATAAAAGCACACACCATTTCATGAGGTTTCTTGATGGTATTTTATTAGTTGGCAATATAAAAATTTTTATGGTAGCAATTTTGTTTTGAAATGCCCTTTAATTCTTTTAACTCTCATTGAAGAAAGGAGATAATTTTTTTATTTCCCAGAATATGTGGCAATCAAGCTGTCTCCATTCTTCCTTGTGCAGTAGTCTTTCAAAAAAGGAAAATAATTTAGCCTGCCTAAATGTGTCTGTAATCTGAGCACTCTCTAAAGATGTCACACAACCAGCAATTGGGAGAAACATCTGGAAGTCTTTCTCTGTTTCCTACCTTCCTTTTAGCTGAGTTTACTCACTCTTAGAGTAAATCCAGTCCTAGAGCTGCAGAGGCCCTTCTTTTCCTTTTGCTCTTTTCCATTGCAAGGGTCTTACTGCTCTGCAGGTTTTCCACGTGTGTGTGTGTGGCACAAGCCTTGAGCAAAAGCAGCATTCACTGAAGGGAAAAGCAGGGGCAGAATGCTGCTTTTAATGTCTCTTGGAACTGATTTGATAGCAGATTGTCTTAGAAGACTTTGCCTATTTCCCATGTCATTGTGGTGCCTATATAGGCATACTGGGCAACTAGCTGGCAGGATGACACCCCTCTTGGAGAGTGAAATACATTGTCTCCCTCTTGCCTGTGTCATTTTTGTTAGATAGCCATAATAGGGCTGATTAATGAGACAAGGCGGCTTTTAATATAGTTGCTTGCTTTCTGGAGAACCAGTAAGTGTCAGAGCCTCTCCTATGTATCACAGATTAACCTGGCAGTTTGGAAAACTGTGCCTTCCTGAGGAGTACTTTGCATAGAAGCCAATAAAAAATCTGAACCAAGAAAGAATTCCAAAAAGCATGGATGTATGCTGGAGGGAGAGTACTTCAGAAGTTCAGTTCATTCTTTTCTTCCATTGCTGGAAGCTGAATTGTATTTGCTTTAACTAATCAGCACTCCTTCCTCTATTTTGGTAAAGATTTGTTACTGATTATAAGGTCATGTAAAGCTGCTTCTTGATTATATTGGTTTTCCTCTTCCCCCTCATCCCCTTTTCAGATGTCTCTTAGTAAATTTTATTTGAAAATATTTTTTTTTCCGCCTACTTTCTCATTTTCCTCCTCCTGTCCCTACCTTCTGCTGGACTGCTGTTTACTGCGTGTGTTTGAATAGCTTATGTAGTTCTGCCAAGAGTTCAGGATGCCTTTTTTTATGGATTTAAAATCTCACTGTTATCAGGCAAAAGGTGCAGCTGAGGCATTGGGACAGATATTCCTATGTGCCACCTGGTTGGAAGGCTGAATCTTGGAGTGGCAGGCAGGCTGTGGATAAGATGATTTAGAAAACTGAAGTCTTTGAGTGATGCCAGAAAATCAAACATTGCAAAGACTCAACTACATATTTGAGATAATTGGCATGTATTTTAAATTTTTGATGCTCTTTCTGATAGCAGAGTATCCCTGCGCAGAAAACAAGAAATGGTAGCTTCTTCCAAAGAATGTTTTTACTGCCTGATTAGCTGATACTGCTGCCTCCTAAAACCACTGGCAAAGTCTAGTAGGTTGTTAGGAGAGATGAACCTTATTTTTGACAGCTTCTGTCATGCTTCTGGGAACACTTGTTTTCTAAGCTGGCTGTCCTGGAGATGTACAAATCCACTGGCTTGCATGGAAACCTGCCACCGAGTTTCCAGTTCACTTTTCTTTAATGAAGCTTCAAGCTGTGAGTGCTTTCTCTCTTTTCCTTGCCTTTGCTTCCTGGTGAATGGGACCAGATCTTCCCTTTTGTTTCTGTTTGAGATGGCAGATAGAAAAATTACTCCACCTTTACTATGGTACTTATTCAGGTTTCAGCTTTGTGCCCTAACCAGGGGAACTTCAGTGCTTCCTGGCAGTTTTGGAAAGCTACAAGCCAATGCAAGCTATTTACTTGTGCTAATCAAAGCTCCTGTGGAGCTGGTCAGTGTTGGCAACTTACTTTGTGTTGTCTTCTGTCATCCCTGACCGTTCATGCTGACCCTGTGTGCCTCCAGCTCCTTTCTCCCTGGGCTCTCCCCTCCTGCGACCCCAGTCTCCTGCACAAGAGTGGCTTAGCAGATGCCTTTCTCATCCTGACTGCCATCTGTAGTTTGCTTTCTGCTTTGGGTTGTTAGCATTAATGCTTTAGTGGTGGTGGCGTTTCACACTTAAAGTATTAGGATAGTGCTTACCTTAAGAAAAAAACCCCTACTAATTGCTAATGAAATGGTATTTTGAGAAGTCTAGCCACCCATCTAGAAGGGTTTGGTATGCTAGTAGGTCCTTATTATCTTGGGGTGACAGACAAGTTTCTGTGAAAGACTTTTTCAAAGGTATGGTATGTTACGCTACCAAATACCAGACAGACAAAAAAGAAAGTAGTTTGATATGCATTAGAGTAATGTAAGTCAAAATTGCACTCCTCCTTTCAACTATATGGGAGCAGTCTTCTTACAAAGAGTCAATGTCTCGTAATTTGTAAATACATGTGAGTTGCCTTTTTTCCTAGGGTGAGTCACTCTTCATAGGCATATCATCTATTTACTACAGTGCTCTGTAATGCTGATAGCCTGTAGTTTTTTCCCTCCCCTCAACCTCAGTTACTTGGACAAGTCTGCCTCTGGGGGCTTCTAACATGTATGGGCTCCTTCAAATGCTGGTAAGAAGGCTGGTTGTTTAGTTAAATCTTTGAAAAGACACTTTTATAGAGGATCTTACCTGAAGCTGTTGGGGGGCACTAGAAGTTTGATTGAAGTAGAAACTGATACTCTTTTATGAAAGAAGTAGCAGCTAAAAAGTCCTATTTAAGTAGTTACAGCAGGAGATACTTTTTCAGAGAGCAAACTTCTGAGTGTTGCATTCACTGAAAGGCAGAATAGCTTTCTAGGTGTTCTGTACTGGGAATTTTTGAGTACCTGTGAGTGTCTTGGGCTGCTCAGTAAATATGCAGAGAAGGTGAGGTAGCTCAATGCAGCTGGCAGTGCATCACTTGGCCAGGGCACGAGGCTTCTCCCATGTTGTCTTCATGTTGCTGTATGACATACTAGGAAAGTCCAAAATGTATAAACTTTGAAAATCCTTAAATAATTTTTTTATCCATGTTCACTGGAATACAAGTGCTAACTAAAATGCATAGAATTGAAGAAAAATGAAACAACTGATTTCTTCTTCAAGGCTACTGAAATTAAAAGTCTGGTTTTCCTTTTGGTACCTAAGGTCCAGACAGGTGTTTTTGCTTGATTGTGTCTGACATGCTGTTTATGCAACGGTTGACGTTCCGTGCCCAGAGGGCTTGCAATCTGAAATAGATACAAAATAGAGGGTAATTGTAACTTGCAAGAATGTTAAAGTATAATGAGTTACATTATGATAATCAAAAGAGCGTTATTCTTAAAAAAACCCCAAACCTAACCAAAACCCAACAAAACAAATACAAACAATAAAACCCATCACACAACAAAAGCACCATTTCCGGCAAAGGGTGTGCTTTGCTAAGTTGGCTGGAAAAGGGGACACTGAGGGAAAACTGTAAGGACCTAAGAGAAAGGTGTATAGAGTTTGAAACAGAAGGGAAAAGGCTTAGTGCAGTAGCACCAGTCAGAAAAACTGGGGGAAGTCTGTCCAGCCAGAAGAAATACTGAGGCCACATCATTCTGGCTGTGCCAGACAGATGCCATCATCTGTTGTCACATACTTGGAGCTCTTCAGGTGAAGGGCAGCACCTGCCTGTGATCTGTAGGTGACAAGCAGTGCTGGGGACGAGTCCTGTGAAGCAGCTGTCAGGCTTTCACTCCCCTAGTCAGACATGACCCTCCACATCTGCCATTCCATGTCCTTCCTTCTGCTGCTGCTTCTGCCTGCTAGAAGTGGCTCCAGCAGCCTGCCCTTTGCAGGTTTTCCTTCCAGACCATCTGAGTCTAAGCATCTCTCTAGCCTGGGCTGGGTGGGGACTGCTCGTCTGTATGATCCTGGGACTAGAGAAATGGTTTGGGGAGGGGGGAGCAGCCTGCAGAGCTTTGATCTTTTCAACCCTAAGAGACTGGGACAGGGTGTTTCTGCTGCAGCCACCTCTGATTTGTGTGCAGCTGGCAGATGTTGATGTTACCAGAAACTTTCCCATCATAAGTCAAGTGTGGGTGCAAGATGCAGCTACCTTTCCCAGCCCACTGCAGGAGGAGTTCCTGTCAACCTTCTTGTTTGTTTTGTGTTTTTGCAGGTTGTGGGCTGCTCATTGCAGAAAGATACAGCTGAAAAAGGGTTAGCATCTTTCCATTCAATTTATGTCCTGAACTTTTAAGATTCTATTATTGCTTTTTTGGTTTTATTTTTGGGGGTTTTGTGTTCATGTGAGTTTTTTTGTTGTTTGGTTTTTTTAATGCTAGGCCATTATATATGCGTTCTGTGAGGAGCTAGAGATTATAGGGGAATAAAAAGAAAAAAATGTAAACTCTCATTACAGATATTGTAGGGACAAAAGGTACTCTTTGGTTTACATACCTGGAAGAGCTCTGTATAATTCAATTAAAAGGGAAGGAGGCTGAGTTTACAATCTTTTCAGTATGGCCTCATTGAAACACAGGTAAAAACGGTATTAATAGTTGGAACTGCAGTTAAAAGTGCATTTGTGGTTGATTTTTTTTTTTTTAAAAGCGGCTTATTTTAGAAATAGTTCTCTGAAAATTTGTTGAGAATGGTTGGGACTTCTAGCAACATAGATAATTGATCAGTTTCTCTCTCAGCTTTTTTGTTGCCGATTGCTAACTTGAGCACTTTTTACAAATTCACACAAACCCAACACAAGCTCAGGAGTATTAACAGCAAACATAAATTATAAAGCACTAAATTTTCCTAGCTGCTCTATAGATAAAGCTCTAGACTTGTCCCTGGTATTTCCTTTCTTATCTAGAAGATTTCAGCATTGTCTGTACTGGAAAATTGACTTGGGAAAGCACAGTGGTATTATAACCAGGTATTGCATTGGCAGTGTTAATCTGTTTGATAGTTGACTGTTGTTCCACTTTAAAAATGACTTTGCGTATTTTAGCAAATTTACTTTGCTGAATAATACCAGTGCTTTTCTAGAACATGTTCAGACAGGAAATTACACCACTGTAGTTTCATTTTTCAGTTTTCCACACTAAAGAGCTCTGAGCTCTGAATACTTGAAGCAGCTGAGTAATGGGCAGAATGAAGTGCCACCAGGAAGCAGGCAGCTAACAGTGTAAAACACCCCACTAATGCTACACTTCTGATTGGGTGTCTTTTGGGTTTTTAGCTCCACTCATTTGTAGGTTTGGGCTTTTTGTTCACATTTGGGACTTTTCTTAAATGACTAAAAGGGAATGTCTTCCTTGAAGAATGAGGGGAATTGTATATTGTTTGGTTGCAAGTTTCAACTTTACAAAATGTTGCTATTTTTATTCAGATGGGTCATCGAATCATGTTTACAACTATCAGCCATGTGATCACCCACGTCAGCCTTGTGATAGTTCATGCCCATGTGTAATTGCTCAAAACTTCTGTGAGAAGTTTTGTCAGTGCAGCTCAGAATGTAAGTAAAACATTTCTCTATATATTTCTTTCCCTGTCCCACCACCTGGCTCTGTACTAGCAGTCCGTCCATACTGCACTGTTGCAGGAGCAGCAAATTGTGTCAAACAGCGTGAACACATGTTCAGTTCAGTTTGGCCCTCATAACTAGCCATTGCACGAAGTCAGAAAGAGTCTTCAGCCTTAAAATTGGGGAAGAGTAAATTAAAATCAGAGAAGGAAAGAATTACAGTATTTCCGAATGTCCCATCCAGATATCAATGGCTGTGTTATTATTAATATCCTGATCTAATGTGCTATCATCTGCAGTCTAATTTTACACTGTCCTTTTTTCATACCTGCTCTTTTCCTTTTCCATGTATTCCTTTGCAGGCCAAAACCGGTTTCCTGGATGTCGCTGTAAAGCACAATGCAACACCAAGCAGTGCCCGTGTTACCTGGCTGTGCGGGAGTGTGACCCTGACCTCTGTCTCACGTGTGGAGCAGCCGACCACTGGGACAGCAAAAATGTTTCTTGCAAGAACTGCAGCATTCAGAGAGGATCCAAAAAAGTATGTCTAGCTAGACAGCTACATGCCTACTGCCAGCATTTGGAGGTGTTTTTATGTTTTCAAGCCAGAGAATGGGATGTCTTTGCCTTTGTGCTGTCAAACAGGAAAACAAAACAAAAAGCCGACCAAACAAAATAACAAGGGGGGAGGTAGCTGTCGTTTGTTAGCTTGCTTATGTGCTGCTGTTAAGCTCTGTGTACATTTTGTCATGTACCAATTAGTGTTTTCTGTGTAGTGCTGCTGTGGAGTATCTCCTCCTCCCCATTCATGCTTCGCTTGTAATTTGCAAATAAGCTGCTATTTTAAAAGTGATACCTCAGCAGTCTTTCCCTAAGTCAGCATAAGGAAGTATGTCTCACGCATAGCGGCTGTCTCTCTATTCAGTTGTGGATTCTAATGCACAAACTTGTATTTAGGCTACTGAAGACACCTTGAAAGCCCATTCAGCTCTGGTAAATAAGTCAATCAATGAATCAGCCAAAGTTTATTTCCACTCTGGAACATCTCAAGTAGTAGGCTTCTGTCTGTAGACCTTGTAGGTTGAAGTCTTTAATAAATGTGTTTTTTATGTAACACCCTCATTTCCAGGTTAAACTAAAAGTTTTTATGTTTGTCAAATACTTGAGGTAATTTTTCTTTTACATAGATCTTCTGATCCACAAAGTGTAATTTTAGTGTGCATTTGACAACTAGAAGAATCTGTGTTTGTCTACTCTCCTGGAGTCCCAGCATATACATTTCACTAAGTGATACAAAACAAAATAGAAAAAAAACCCTCTGAACTCAAATCTAAGCCAGGCATGTCTAAACTTTTTGGTTTTTTCTGCCCCCTAGCACTTACTATTGGCACCTTCAGATGTGGCAGGCTGGGGAATTTTTATCAAAGATCCTGTACAGAAGAACGAATTCATCTCTGAATACTGTGGTGAGGTAAGGATGAAAAACGCTGGTTTTGTTATGAGCTTACTTGGTGAAGTTTTGCATTGACAGGAACCAACAGATTGTCTGTAACCTGGTATCATGTTTAGACAGAGTGATGGGATTGACTAAGTGTGCAGATGCTGCTGTCAGAGACTCGAAACCCAGGAACTACACAGTTGAAATGTCACAAAAATTTGAAATAGGTTCTTATGAGAGGCTGTAATGTCAGTTTGGGATGAAATGTCAGTTCAGACATGTTTGGAATTTTATGCCAAGTGATTTAGTATAGTACTAAAAGTCAATAGGTGCTTTCATTGAGTTATATTCTGCATCAGTAGAACCCTGAATCAGGTATGCAGTCTTGATTTTGAGATGAGAAGCAATTCTTACTTTTCTTCTGCTCTGAAAGGATTTATTTATGCTAAGAGTAAACCATGAATGTTTGGTAAATGCAGAATGCTTGCTGAAAGCAGTACTTTACGTTTGGGAATACTTTCAATCCCAGAGAAAAGGAAAAAAATTCCACCTGTTTTCAGAATGTCTGGACGTTTTGACCTTAAGCTGCTGCAGTTATAAAAGGAAAGGGTATTTATTTTATGAAAGCAATGGTTTTTTTTCAGATTATTTCTCAGGATGAGGCAGACAGAAGAGGAAAAGTGTACGACAAGTACATGTGCAGCTTTTTGTTTAACTTGAATAATGGTATGTATGCATTAGTTTGCTACCCTTGCAGCATAAATAAAATATGTATGCTCACCATTTTGTTCAGCCCTGTTCTGCAGACAGAGGTAACAGAGATTTTTTTTTTCCTGCACATCTTTCCCTATCAATCAATGTGTGGATTCCTAATGTAGATAGCTACTGCTTTTTTTTCCCTAAATGCTAGTCAACTAGATGTAGTGCTGGAGCCTACTAGACAAGTAACTACATAAGATGAGTAGAAGTAAAATTTCATGGAGTAAAATTATGTGCAGGCATTAAGCAGACTAATGAATTCAAAAGACTTACCAGATATTGTCTGAAATAATTTGACTTTTTAAGTCAGCAGTAAGTGATGATGATAATTATACTGGAGCGGGGGAAAAAGCCAAACATAGATATGTGGTATGTGGCTACTGCCACTAGAAGAATAAAATACAGACTGTACTGTGCCAAGCATAAAACACCAAAAATAGTTGAAAGGAGGAAAAAACTGATGCATTATGTCAGTGTTGACTTCACATATTTATGGGGCTTGTCCTTGTGGAATAAAGGTAGGGAAGTTTCAGATGAGAAGCGAGGGTAGTGCCACTGTGGCAGGAGGTAAAGGGAGTGGAGCAGCAGGAATATTGCAGGATGATGGGCCAGCTCCTCCATGTAGGAAGCCATGCAGTTATCTTCTGCAGCTGTTGAAATCCAAGCACAGTAGGTATTAAACACAAAACTTGTTTGTATGTGACTTGTCCATCATTTGAGGGTTTTGTTTTTTCCACACCCCTAGATTTTGTGGTTGATGCAACGCGCAAGGGCAACAAAATTAGATTTGCAAACCATTCAGTAAATCCCAACTGCTATGCAAAAGGTAAGTTTTAAATTTACTTGCTTTTCAGCAGTATATGAAATGTTGTGGGATACTTATTTGGCATGCACATTTTATTGGTATTTGTAATAACACAAGCTTAAATTTCTTTCAAACAGTTATGATGGTTAATGGTGATCACAGAATAGGAATATTTGCTAAAAGAGCCATTCAGACTGGTGAAGAACTGTTCTTTGACTACAGGTGGGTAGATGGACTTTGTCACTTCTTTCTGTCCTAAGACTGGAGTAGCTTTCATTATCTCTGCCCATCTCATAGTTAACTACTGTGCCTGCCTGGTCCTTGCAACCTCTGGTCTCAGCTGAGAAGCAGCACTCCCTTTGGTTTTTTAAGCCAGATATTATAGTAAGACTGACTTGAGCATACTTGGTAGAGTAACTTGTATAGAGAAAAGTTTAGTGACAAATGGGGACAGACCTGCACAACAGACTAAGTGGTGGGGCTCTCTAGTACTGGTATGGGTTGACTATCCCATCATTCAGATGTGGGCAAGAAGTACTGCGTTATTACAGAGAAGTGCTTGCTAAGAACATATTCATACTTTCCTCTAAAATCATCCCACTTGAAGAAAACTAAGCTGTCCAGTGACAATACTGTGTAAGTCAACCTTCAGAAATGCAGTTGCATTCCACTGTCCACTGACTAAAATTAACTTCAGCTTTGTGAGATTCAAGGTGAAAAAGTGTGGAATTTTAGTAGTTTGTTTCCTCTTGATCAAACTTCTCTAAAAGTAGTTTCTTGAGTGGTCAGCATTGTTCTGCACCTGCAAATTCACATGAGGAGGAAAGGCCCCAGCTGGTGAGGAAACTGCAGGATATCTAAGTACGAGAGTATTCCAGTCTGTGGTACTGTTTTGTCATGTCAGAACAATGGAGCTGAAATGTTATATGAAACTGGTTTTTTATTTGTGGGTTTTTTTTGTTTTGTTTAAATTTCAGATATAGCCAAGCTGATGCCCTTAAGTATGTGGGCATTGAAAGAGAAATGGAAATCCCTTGACACCAGCTACCTCTTCTTTTAAACAAACAGCTGCCTTATCTTCAGGAATTTCTAGTACTGTGGGCAATTTTAGAAAAATAAAAATGATGCAATTTGAAATTCTGTATTTGCAAAGTACTGTAACAGTAATTTATAGTAACAAATTTTAAAAAAACCCAACTTTTTATTGCCTTCTCACCAGCTGCAAAGTGTTTTGTACCTATGAACTTTTGCAATAATGTGGTGTGGTACATTTTTCAACCTTGAATAAAGGATACTTGAACTTCTTCATTTTTACTGGAACTGAGTTGGAATTTTGTTGAGGCAGCAGTGTGAATTTAACTTGTACGTTCTGAAAAAAGGCAGCTCCATACTTGTCCCCTTCTGACACTGTTACTTCAGGTCACATTTAAGATTCATGGGAAGATTCAAACAGTGTAGGAGACATCAGTGAGGTTACCTGTGGTTCATGGACATGGTCTTGCAGATTTTGTGCTCCCCTGTCATGGCAGCTCTAGTCATGATTTCTGGAGTAATGGCTGCAGAGAAGAAACCTACAAGTAACCTTTACATCCTACATCCGACCTTTTGTCACAGGAAAAACTGCATTTCACCTTTTTAGTCTTTCTCATGCGTCCTTAGTCCTAACAAGTGCTCTCTCCATTATAAGTAGATGCATTTAACAGAAGAGAAAAAGTGTGTCCCCCCAAAAAATCCTGAATAGCTGTGATTGCTCTGACAAACACTACTTTCAAGACAAAGCTGTAGTACAAGATGTCCTCAGCAGTGGCTTCCCGAACCACCAAACTGAATAATGACTGCAGCAGTAATTACCTGTGCATTGTTCTTCTGTATATCTTGGATTTTATATATATATATATGCTTACAGATTATTTAGATTGCAGGTAGTTAGTCTGTCTGGGTCTTGTGCAGGGCTACAATACGTTTACTTCTTACTTGCCTGAGGAGTGTGAACTCTGCAGGCTGTTGTTAGATAGAACACAATGCTCTAGTCCAAACAGCTGGAGGGGGCGGGCAGGCCACAGGAACACCTGATGGCAAAACTGATTTCAAGAAATCCTGCTCATGATGACCGTCTACCTTCGGCACCCAGGGGCCCTGCTCAGCACTGCCTGCTGCCACACTCACATACAGCAGGTCCTGACCAAAAGTAAGAAACTTATTTTCTCCATGCTTGGGTAGAGCATGGCTCTTGGTCTCAAGCTGAAGAGACAGCACAGAGAGTACTGCTTTAACCAGCCCTGGGTTAAGGCTTGACTTTGAGGGGCAGCTTGGAAGAGGTGATTTTCTGGCCTTCCAGCTAAGAACATAACTCAGGTTATTTCTCTGTCATCATACCACTCTTACATCTTGCTACAAAAATCTACTTGCCCTGAACTTTCTGCAAGAATTGTTTACCAAAACAACACAGCATATTATACTACTACTACTGAAAGGAAGAAAAAGAGCCAACCCAGAAAGCATCACAAGCTCCACGCTTCCAAATTTCCAAAAGTAATTTTAAAACTGAACAGAAAGATCCTTCTATTCTCTGTCCTGGCAGTCTTCAGTGCATTAAAATTAATTCAGAACAGGAATAACAAGACTGCAAATTCTCAGGTGCAGATGAACCATCCCCCTCCCTCTTCCAAATCACTTTGGATCACACCTAATACGGCTCCATAATTTTTTTTTTTAAACCCAGATATTTTTGTAGGGCACAGTGCATTAGTTTCCCTCAAGAGAAAAACATTAGCAACACCAAACCTGGCTCCTTTCTCTTCCTGTGAGATGAAACACTGAACAAATCACAAATTGTAAAGGGAAAAAAGTGCTTGCCTGCAGAACCAAAGTTCTTTTCACCATCAGAATTAGAAAATATAAAATACCAAAAATGAGAATTGTGAGGATGGCAGCCTTTTGCTTGTAGCATGTGGAAAGCCAAGACTCGTTTCATAAAATGTTGTGAGAAGAATGGAATGAAGCCTGGTCAATCAAAGTATGTGAAGTAACACTCAAAAATACTTTAATTCCCATCACAGGTTGCATTTAATGGGAATTAATCTTTGGGAACACACTCAATTTTCATTTATTCCAGGCAGCATTTAAGGAAGTGTGATGCATTTTACAGCACACCGAGCAATATTAAAAACAGCTCAAATTTCAGATGACCATTGCCACATATATCCTAAGTGTTTTCTATTCTGCAGATCCTGTGAAATCATCACAACTTTCTTTTCTTTCCAAAGTGCAGACCTTTCCTCAAAGAAGTAACATGCACAGATGATTATAGATGACAATTTCTTCAGAGAACAAAATGTACTAAAATCACCAGAAAACAGGGAGAAAAAGCAAAACGAATTTCTAATAGCTTTCATAACCATTATACCTTTTATTTACATTTAGAAAGATAATTCATGAAACTTAAAACAATAAAACCCAATGCAACTTGTACAGAAATCTTTTAAATTTTTTTTTATTTTATCACACATTAAAAAATGAAACACACTATACAAATGGTTTTTCATAGCAGATTACACATGGGTCCATTCAGACTCGCTCTCCAAGTGCTGCCAACATGTATAAGTACTGCCTGTGATGGCAGCTGTTTATCATATAGCCAATGTATTGATTTAAATGCGTAGCATGCAACCCTTAAAGGAGAAGGGTTTGATTCCTTTCTGTTCTTAAATTAGGTTAAATGGCATTGGTGTCCATATTTACATACTTGAAATGTATCAATCCTGAGCAGTTCTGATGTAAATCTGAGACTGGCTGGTGGGAGTCCTGGTCTCAGTTTTTAAAAAGGGAGGTCCAAATGGCAGCAGGGTGGCTGCTATGAAGTTCTGTCGCTTTCATTCTTTCCGTCACATACCTATTTGCCAAGTGTCACACAGTCAAATAATTGCTAATAAAAATGTTAAGCCAAGTAACTGTAGGTGTCCTTCTCACCATCTACACGTTCCAAGTACTCCTTCTCAATAAGAATGTCGATGCATTTCTGCGGGAAGAACAGAGGTAAGTGGTGGGACACTGGCAGAAAAGCCCTCTCTGTGGTTGCTCCAAATGAATGATTTTGGAAATAGGCAAAGGGCACAAACCATGGCAGTTTACTCTCCTGTGTCCAACCACAGCCAAGTACAGGACTAATCCACTAAGCTCAATTATACTACTTGATGCTATTCCAGGGGAGTGACTGGGAGATCAACCAATCATCAGTATGCTGAGGACTTCACAGTAAAACAACAAATAAAGAATTAACCAAGATGTGGAGTGCTCACTGTAAGGTCACTACAGACAGCAGCTGCAGAAAGGAGCTGCCTCTGGTACCGCTTGACCAGGAGCATCTCAGCACTGGTGCCAGTTTATGCAACTACTCTTCCTGTTTTTTGCCCCTCCTATACCCCTGTCAGTGGATGTAAAAGCCACAGGTGAGCCCAATCAAACAAACTGATGAAATTAATAGACATTAATTAGTAATTAATATAATAAATATAATGATTAGTAAATAATTAAATACAATGCCCCCCATCCCAACATTTTTATCCTAAAAGAGATCAGAAAGCTGTTAGATCAAGCCCACCCAAAGGCTGGCTGCAGTCCCACAACTGGGAGAGCAGAAACAAAAGGTAAGCCTGGAGTAAAGGCTAGAGTAAGCTGGCACTGATATGAAAAGATGCAATCAAGCTACTATTTTACCACTGCCAACAATGTGAAACATGCATAATGCCCTAAGAGAAATGCAGTATTTCTGGTTAAAACATTTCCTACTTACAACTCAAAAAAGCTGTCCTTACCCATCCCATCTCCTTAGTTTTTCTTTTTAATTCAGAAGCACATGTTTTGTCTATACATATCTTCCTCAACTCCTGGAACACAGGTACAGAGATATGGTTCTCACATACCTTAATTACAGGAACTCGTGGCTTGAACCTTGAGGACAGCTGTGTTAACACTTCTCCAAGCAGTTGCTGGTGTTTCAGAACCTTCCTCATTTTCATGATTCTCACAATAGCAGCCTGCACAGTGAAGTCACAAAGGTGTGCTTAGCAAACTACTTGTCCTTCTGGATAAGGCCATTTAACTTCCCTAGCAGACAACGTCTACTCATGCAGCAGCAGCACCACCACAAACTCGGGTACCAGCCAGGGAGAGATGTGCCCACAAATGCCAGCTACTCACACAGACCTTAAGAACTCAGGTTCTACACAGCACAAGGGCATCAGAAGTGGTTTTGACACACAAATTTTAAGAGCTGTGCCTATGGTTGGTCATAAAAATGGCACCAACTGCTACCAAGAGCAACATGAAATTACTTGTATAACAAAAAAAGCCTTCTTTATATATTTAACCTTACTACGATGCTCTCTTAGCAGTACACCTGTATTTCCTTCCCCTGCCCTTTGCTTCTCAAGTGGATTTCAAATGAAATGATATAAAAACACTGTTAAATTCATACTACCTGGGTATTACAAATTTTCACCCAGGACAAGGTCTGCTGAGCATGTGCATCCATGGAACCCAAACACTTATCAACATCAGGTTAGAATAAATGTGAAGAACACATTCTATCTGTAGAAATGCTTTCCTCCATTTCCTATTACAGACTCCACCTTTAAAAGCATTTTAAATACATTTTTAACTCTAACACAGTGCCTAGCAGTGGCATGTTGTCTTCTAATAAAAATTAGGAAACCCCCACAGTAAGCTTCATTAAAGGATTAAAAAGCTCTAACTCTGAGATAATGGCAGCATTCTGCAATACAACTCACCTGAATCAGTAGTTTCCTATCTTCCTCAATATTTTTGTGTGTAGTTTCTTGTTCCTGCTTCTGTTCAGTCTTCATTGGCACATTGATGTTTACCCTTAATTTTTTGCTGTAAAAGAAAGCAGAAGTTAATAAAACAATTAGCCTATTTAAAAACCAATTAAAGAAACAAAAACAGCCGGAAAAATCCAACTCCAAACTAAAAGCCACATCACCACAATTACTTCACAACAAAAGCAGACTTTGGCTCTTCTGAAAATTTTAGACACTCTCATTCAAATTTAAAAAAACCCAACAAAACAACCCCACAAAACCAAAATACCTTCTTGATGGGTGTTCCTGTATTTCATGACTTACTGAATGCAGCTAGTGATCTCCCAGGTCTAGCTAGCACTGTACAATTACAGTGTATTTGAAACATTTCTGTGTTTAGCAAGAAGCTTTGAGCACAAGGTGCACAGGGCTCTGCTCAGCCGCTCGGCTGCACTGGAGAGGGGATCTGTTCTTTATTAAGCACAGTGCTGTGCATCATGTATTGGGAACCATCGAGCAGCACAATGCAGCAACACAGCTGTCTCCAGCACTGCATTAAGGTAACTGGCCATGGATTCCCAAACCTTTAATTAGGGGTAAAGGAGGATAGAACACAGATAAAGAGTGAAGTACAAGGAAAGGTTTTTAAACGGTTCTTGAGACCTTATTTTCAGGAAGTACTGAACTCCTCACTGAATTAATGTGTGTTTACATCTATGCTCTGGTAAGCATGATAAAGTCATCACAGTACTGTAAACAGTTTAAAATACAGGACTATTTAAAGTAGGTAATAAAACCTACTGAAAATCACGTTTATTAAGTCTTCAAATCACTGTACATTCTGTGGTTCTAAAACGAGCCTGATCTCATGCTGGCTCTAGGGAATGAACACTTAGAGCAGTGACCTTTGCTGGTTACTGTGCACGACTGTGACCTCATAAAACACCAAGTACTTTGCTGGGTGCATACACCTCAGTACAACTCAGCAGCACTATTTCTTAGAGAAATAAATTAATCAAGAATTAGACAAGAATCAAGGAACAAAAAGGACACATGAAAACAGATCCAGGCCTTGACAGACGTTATGCCAAAGTCAAAGTCAGACAGCTGAAATCCTACCCAGCCCCCCCACCTGCCAGCTCTCTCCCTTAGCACTGGTACACACTGGATCTACTTTGAATTGGCACTAGAACCCTGAAGCTTTCATCCCAGGTATATTAGGTTTTACCCAGATTTTGAAAGCAGAAGAGGATGCTACCCACTATACATAAGTGATGTATGCTGCTCAAGTTTTTCCTTACTTTTTGTAACCAAGATAGAGTTTTATTAAAGTATCTGGTTTTAACTCCACCTCATCCACATTTGCATTTTCATCTTCCAAAACCTGCAAGAAATAAGCAACAAAACAAATAAATAAATAAACAGTCATTAACACACTTCGCTGTCTGTTAAGCAGGTCATAAAAACAAGAGTACTTACAAGCAATTTTGATTTCAAAAGTATCTGTAGGACTTGTGCCAAGATATCCTACAAAATGACAGAAAATATTATCAGTGCAGAAAGACAGCAACTTTCTCAAATTTAAAAATTTGAAAAAGAATACACATATTTAGACTAACAACTAGTGAGTGCAGAACATTGCAAAATAAGGGGAAAAAAAGGCAGCAAAAATATAGTTCACAGAAATAAAATGTACTAAGGGCCTTTTTGGGTGTTATGACATTATCCCCCTTGTGGTCAGTCAAATAGTGTAAAATTCCTAAGACAGACTAATTCCAAACAACAGATCTTTCTAGCTGCTGATTTAGGAACTATTCAGCAAGCAGATTTATAACCTAAGAAATAATTTTTCCCAAACCATGCAAATATATATACCATGGCAAGCTTAAACTTCGGAAAGCAAGCACTCTCTGCTTTCTGATTAACATATTTTTCTTTTCTTTCTTTTACCAGGGATCTGTTCTGGCTACGGTCGATGTCCTGTGCAGGCTTGCAAAGCTGCTATTTTACCACAGTGAAAATCTTCTGGGATCCAAGCACTTGGTTTTCAGCTTTACAGAGTTTGATTCTGACCAAACTGTAATTGGAGCTAAATATTTAATTGACATAAACATATATATATCTCTGCAAGCAAGTCTCTATAATAAAGGGCAACCCCCTAAGACTTCTGGGTTTGCTGTAAACCATCATCAGCTGTAACTTGCTAAATATGCATTTCTAGAAGTAAGAGCTCACTGATTAGGAATTGCCTAACTTTCCAGAAGTTGGAGCAGGCTTGATTCAAACCTACTACCAAAGGTCACCAATGTCAAATAAGCTGTGGGCCATAAAGTCCACTTGGAAAGAAAAGGAGGGAAACTTTTCCACAGGAAGGTTAGCCAATGAAGCTTCAGAATTTGCTACGCTCACATACAGAAGAAGCCTTAGATGTAAAAGAACAAGAGATACGCAGATCAATCATTTAGGGACAATGCTTGTTTTTTTGCTACAATGTTGTCTTTTAACCTTAAAATGAAACACTGAAACACTGAAAACTTCCTACCGGAGCTCAGCAGGGAGACAGACAATTCCCTCCCCAGGAGTATACATACACTAAGGTTAAGATTACAGGGAAGTAAACCAGGAAAGCAAGTTGACCCATACAGCACATCTGTCTCCTTCAGGATAGAAACAACTCTGGCTTCAAGCACATGCAATCCTAGCTTCTTACGACAGCAGAAGACCACAAGACTTTCACAAGAATGTGGTAAAGTGTGCAAAATCACTACCATTTTTATTTGAGTACTGTCTGTCAGCTGCTGCACGGTATAGGCATCTTCTGTGTTGTACTGCAGTAAAATTGCCATCTGGAATGTGGATGCCTAACAGATGCAAAAACAGAGAATGAAGGGGAGAGAGGGGAAATCAGAGAATAAACAAACACTTTTTGAATCTCAACAGCCAGAAATTCACCAGTTAAACACAGAAACTGGAATATTTGGACAAGACAGAATACCTAACTAGTGCTAATCATTACACAATACAGAGAAATCTGATGTTGTTTATACAACCAGAACTCTACCTTCCAGCATTATCTAAACATAAACTCTAGGATTATGATCATTAGCTAGCTGCAGACACTTCATCAAATCATCTATATGGTGTCAAAACACTATTCTTCTACTTGCTAATATACTTTAAAATTATTTTTCTTTGTCCCTCCCTGACTCTTAACCATTTAATCTTTATTAAAACCTACACAGACTACTAAATTCATCCTCACAACTCCGAAAGAATGAAACCAAATTCATAAACAAGGCAGCTATCAGTGGGTATCACCACAGGGTAATATATGTTGATGGCAAGGTCAGAGTCTGAGATTATCTTGTTTCTTCCCACTGTTGTGAACTCCCCTCCTCTGTCTACTTTTTGAGAGAAAGCTAACAGGAAAGCATAACCAGCACGAGGTCCTACATAGAGAGGTTGCAGTTGTCTCACACAATGCAACTCAACACTGCATAAGACCACAGGCAATGTATTCCCTTTTCTAAGTCCATTTTCTTTTAAACACAGATCTTAAGTATCAGTACAGTAAATAACACAAACACACAGTAAGGGTTCTATCAGCTGCATCCAGTCCTCTGAATGCAATCATCACCAAGTGTTTTACTGGCATGATGTTGTCCTCACCTGTAATGTGTATCTGTTTTTGAAACAGTTGGTAACCAATTCCCCTTTGGACAGCTGATACAACCATGTTAATTTTCTTCCACTATGACGACTGGCATAAAATGCAGTAAATCTCTGATAGCTCCGTTCTAACTGTATAAAACCAACAATATTAAATAAATACATAATATTATTTACCACTGTTTAATGGTAAACATAATATTGTTTACCATTACTAGAACATGCTATGGAAGCAACAGAGGAACATCAACAAATCTGATCACCTTCAAACACCATGTTTTCTGAATAACACAAACAGAAATCTAAAGGATTCAAATACTGCAGACTGGATGAAAATTTTGCTCTGTGACAAGTTTCCCCTTTAAAGCATCATTAACAATACAAATGTAAACAAGCACTGAAGTTTCTTTCTTCCTTTTCATGATACAATAAGCATGACTAGAAAAAACATATTTCACACAGTTCCTTCTTACTGTTTTACTCAATTGTCTTGTTCCAAATATCCTCAGGCCAAATAAGCAAATACCAGAGACACTTCCAGTCGTCTCTGATACACAACAAGACAGAAGGAGACACCAGCCTTGTAAAACACATTTCTGGCAGGATCATTCCACGTTCAAGGGAACCAAGAGCAAAGTGCCTCACCTCAGAGGGCAGAGCAAACGTGCAGGACTGCTGGAACGGCCACGACCCAGAGCTCAGCACTTGGATGCTGAAATCCACTGGAAGAGAGACAAAGAGGCTGAGCTGCATTATTCCCCTTGCTCCTACCCTCTCTTCAAACACAGTCCCAGTTCTAACACCAGTAAGAAATGGTTCTGCCTTGTGGTCAAACTAATATGGTAGAAAACCATTAAGTAGTCTATTTTTTTCAGACCATAAACCAGAGATACTCATGAAAGATGTTGTTGCAGTTGGAGAGCTTTAGATTTACTGTGACAGGCACTCAATTTTCTTTAATTTGGAGAAGTTATTACCCAAAGTTAGTTTCCATCCCCACAATGGATTTCCCTGTTAATGTACAAGACTGAAAATTGTCAGTTCATCATCACACAACTGCAAGAACAGACCTTTCACATTTATACTTGTAAGGCATTTGGATAAGTTAAGTAAGAATAATATAAAAACTAAGTAAAATTTAAGCCTGACAATATACAACTCTAATTGTAATCCAAGAAATAATTAGCAGTTCTTGACAGAATTTGGTTCAACGTGCTTCAATAAAAAAGTATGTACAGAAAAGTGATAGGGCCATCTAACAACCTGGGACACAACATACTTTTTTCCTTAATACTTTTACACAAGTTCGAACTTAAGCCATGTTGTGTTCAGAATCGAAACTTTTTAAAGAAAAACATCAATCATTTTATTTTTTTAAAAAGGAAAAGCAAAATAAGGGACAGGATTAACTTAATTTAGTTATATACCTAAACATGAGCTGCAAAATCAGGAGGAGGCTACCCACAAAAGATAGAAAGTGCTATTAGAAGACAAAGTACAGACATAAAAGACTAACTTAAAAATCCTAGCTAATCCTAGCTCTCTTGGTCAGCAGAACACTGACTGTAACTTCTGGCAGCACAATGTCTTAGGCAAATATTTCCCTCATACAGTTAGCTCTGTAGAAATAAGAGGAAGCTAAACTATGGAACAGTAACTTAAATGAATGTATTACTTACAATCTAATGGTTCTGAATTGGTCAGGTGCTTTTTAAACTGCTCATTCAAATCCTTGCTTACACCGATATCTTGGAACATCCGCTGCAGCTTGGAGGTATACTCAAAACCACAAGCTTGCTATATTTTGAAAGCACAGATATTAACAGCAAGACACATTTTTGACATTGGATAATGAGAAGAACAAAATATCAGAACTTGTTTTCTTAAAAGATGTAGAAATTTCCATATTTCCCTTACTCAAAGTACTGATCCCAACTAGATAAGCACTTTAACTGTCATTGAAAACTGAAGAAAATTTTGTTTAACAATGAAGGAAAGCACAATGAAACAGAATTCTCAGAAGGTATTAGATCATACTTTCCATGAAAAAAAGTTAATGAAATTAAACTACTTTTCAGTAGTCATTCCCTTGAACAAATATATCTCTGTCATTCATTCAGATAAGAATAATGAAGTTTAACTCCATGAGACAGATATGCATCACAAGGTGGTATGGTTTAAAAAAAAAAAAAGAAAAAAAGAAAAAGGGCAGAAATAAAGATCTAGGTTGTGTATTTTTCTGTTGCACATAAAATAAAGAAATGAAGGGACATACATCAGTGCTTTCCAAACAGTCTGAAGAACTGCAAGGCAGTAGGCCATGGGACAGTCGTGGAATACTCACTTTTAATTTAGAGATCATGCTTGCCTCAGCATCATCACTAGCACTGTTCTGATGTACAAGTCTCTTTGCCAGCATTTTAGCATAGAATTTTTGAAACACATCTTTATCCTCGATGTACTTGAAGACAACCATCTGGAAAAGCCAAGATAGTTTGCAAGGAAAAAAATATTTAAACATTTGTCTTGAAAAAGCTGTAGCAGTAGCTACTTCATTTGCACCTAGATTTTTAAGTTCAGGGGCTTTTGTTTGGCTTTTTGTTTGGAAGGGGGAGAAGGGAGTGGTGGTATGTGTTTGTTTTACATGTTGATACAATTTGAACATGTATTTCACATGTGCAGCCTTATATATGTATATGTAATGATACAAAAAGATACTTAGAAATTATATCTATATATTACATATGTATATAAAGATGAAATAAAAGCATAGCTTCAATACAGCCACCTTAAATCTGCTGTAAATGGCTTTTTTAATACACATTAATGAAATTTTTTAATACACATTAATGAAATCAATGAAATCAAATTTGCAAAAAATTCTTTTATCTGCCTTGTATGACAATCAAATATTACTAACTTGTCAAAGCTTCCACAGAAGAGAACTGTATTTATAGACATCTTACCACTTGATTGAGTGTATCTTCCAATTCTGCTTCTTCCGGATTCTTTGAGCTGCAATTAAAGTGCATTTTTAATGAGTCCCAAAAGAGCAGAATTAAACCCCCATATGGATGTATATGGAAACTTCACAAATAAAGGAACACAGATCAGAGCAGTTCTTGGATCAGAGACTGTTTAAAGAGAAAACAGTGTAATGAAATGAACACTTCACTGCTCCACCTGCGAGCAATTCTGAAGGACACATTTGTTACAGGTTGAAGTCCTGGACCATGAGTTGCTCAGGACTCCTTGATACCTGATACTTCTCAGGATTTATGGGCTTAAACATGGATCTCTCTCTTCCTGATGCTAAATGCTATCTGCATTTCTTATCTTGCATAGTGCAGTGAGAAGAAAACAGCTCACAGAGCTCAGACTTGACTGGGTGACAGTGACTGTTTTCATCCATGGCATGATTGTCCAACAGGCACACGCCAAATTTACCCTGCAGAAACCTAGGAGTTACAAAGGAGAAAATGAACCCTTTGCTCAAGGAAGGAGGGAATGGGGAAGGTGAAAGTAAACAAGTTCTTCCATTTTTGGGTTATTTGGTGGTGGATTTTTTTACCTCCTCCAAAACAGTAAGACACCAATCTAGTATGAACTGAACTGACAACAACAGTGTATGAGCTGCTCAATCATTTGAAGCCAAATACCTTGAATTAAAATACAAACCACGAAAGGTTAGAAAGCAGGTTTTGTGCTCCTCAATTTCTGCCCAGATGGAAGAAGGTATAGAGAAAATAGCAGGAGGAAAGCAAGAGTTTTAATGGAAAAAGGGAATGTGTTTCTCCTCTTTACAACATACAATCCAACTCAAATGTTTTTTGGAAAAAAACCACCTAAAACCTGCTTTTGTTTTTTTTAAAAAGCAGAACTTATATTCCCATAAGGAAATAAAGGTTGTCTTATTTCCCCTTCTCTTCCTTAAAAAGGAAAAGTAAAGTCAACATAATCTTTAGGAATGATCGTTCTGAAATTTTTGTATTCAGAATTCGGTATAATTAATTTCTTGAATCATTAAGTTCTGTTTCTGAAGACACAGTGTAAAGCTTCACATGTTAAAACATTTTAGAACAAAAGCCAACACGAAATAATAATTTCTCTTTGAAGACATACCTTTTCTTTAGTAAGGAGTCACAGTACCGTGCCAGTAGCTCTGGGGATTTACTGGATGATTGAGCCATTTTTGTCACTGCATTATTATTTATAAATCGACCACAAGCCTATAAATCACAAAAGACAGTGAAATTTTGGGAGACAAGACACTGAATGGAAATTAAAAGAAGAAGTTAACCATATGCCACTCTATACACTTACTTTGTCTAGTGCAGCCACAAAGCCAGCATCGTTGTTGAATGCAGACATGACGAGAGCATTGTATTTCTTATGGACATCCAACACTGTCTGTACATACATTTTTGGATCCTGCAACAACGAGAGAATGGATTTTCCAACCTGCTGACTTTCTGCTTTCTACTTCCTCCAAAATGGAGCTACTCACTAGCCCAAGCAAGTTTTTAAGGGGGAAAGTATTAGAAATATTTTAAAGGTAAAATAGTATCCAGACTAGTTCAGGTCCTATGTCCAGGACTGACTTACATTAGCGCAAGTTTTCATTTACAGCAACCGGAGTCCAAAAGAAAGACCAAAAAACCCCCATTTACTCAACCACTGCAAACATTTTCAAAGCCTTAAGCCTAATTTGAACCATTATACGGCAGATGCTATAGAAAAAAACCCTCTCAAAATAAATCTCTGTAGTAAGAATGTAACAGGTGTATATCCAGTAGGTACAACTTAGTATAGAGACCTCAGTCATTGGCAGCTCTTAAAAATTATCTGCTCAACACCCAGTGACAGCCAAATGCCAAAAAACACCAAGTTCATAGCACTCACAGACTAAGTCCCATGTACAGTTACTGATCTTTGCATCTCAGTAAAGACAGAGTGGAGACAATGATGAGCAAGTAAAACAACAGGCACACAGGACAGCTACCATACCACAGACCAAAAAGTCTAAAAGTCTTCAATTTGGAGATAGGAAGTTTGAAGAGAGTGACTGAAAAGATGAATTATCACTAAAAGCCACATTTTGTAACTATTGGGCACTTGAGGAAAGTGATAGGAAACAAGACAGATAAAGACCATCTTTACATATAAAGTAGTGGACTTCTGGAACTTGCTGCCAGAGGAGGTTGTTGGAAGCAGATCAGCAAGCTCAACCAGACATGGCGTTAGTCCAGTACCACTCCTATCTGACAGTAACAGTCCTGGATGCTGTCAAAAAAATGACAGAGTATGGATAGGGTTTTATCAGAATCCTGAAAAACACTACCTGAAGATAGACTATGTTGACCAACAATCTAATGCTGTACTTGAGATAAAGAACTGAGATTACTGAGAACCTCACAGACAAGAAATGCAAGTGGATTTGAAGGACATTCAGAAAAGCATCTACTGATTACAAGGACTAAAAAAAAAATAACCAAAGGCACAAAAAGCAGCAATATTCCAATTGAAGAGCAGTCTCATTAACACAGGTAGCAGAGACTAGAGCACAACTCATCCTGCAGTACAAACTTAGAATAGGTGAGGTGAGTCAAGCTGGTGTGACTATTTCTCTGCAGGAACTACAGAGAAACTGAGAAACATTTTGCTCAGCTGATTGTCTATTTACATACAGCTCAGGTAAATGAAGTTGGGCAGAATCAATCCTACCTAGGTGTGACAGATGGCTAACAAGGCAATGATGAACAGCGACACAGTGGTGTGAGGGGTACTGGAGGAAGAGGCAAGATGGTTCCTATGGGAAACAGCCAAAGATACTGCTATGAATATGAAGAACCCATGTGCGGAGTGAGAAAAGGAACAAATGAGAAAGATGAAGAATTAAGAAAAGTGTCATGAGCAGGTACAGTCCTGTAAATGGCTGGAGTCAAAAAACTAATACATACAAATCTCGGGCCTCCTCTCTCTCCACGAGGAACTAATTCCTGGAAAAAGAGCTTTCTTTTTTTTTTCTGATAAATTCTTCAAGGCCTAAACAGAAAAAAACCTCAAGAGTTATGACCACTAGGGAGATGTGTCAAGCATAGAGTCTGATTTCAAAATTCAAGGCGTTGCCTACAAATGAAGCTGAAAATTCCTAAACTTGCTTCATGATTACTTCATGATTTATAAGAGATCAAGACTGCTAAAAAGCTAGGCACTTAAAACTAAAGAAATGAGCAACAGAAAAAAAGGTCAGCAAACGATTTAAACAACATCAGGCTGCCGAGATCCAACTCTAATCAATACAAACTTAGTGTAAGACAAAAGTCTGAAAATACAATTATGGGACAAAAATCAAAGAAGCCAATTACATGGCTAAATGATCACAGTGTTTCAGAAGACCTGACCTGCTCTTTATATTGTGACCTCTCCAAACATCTTAGTTCTTTCTTCCTCTTGTATTTCTCATTCTTTTCTAAACAGAATAAAGCCATTTACGAAAAATCTAGAGATGCTTTCTCCAAGCAGTCCTATCCAAGTCAGAATTCTGTAAGATGACAAAATAGAACACAGCCCACTGGAGATAATGCTTCTTGAAGCACTGAACTTTTAGGTGCAATTGTATTGTAAGTGTTGGGTATTGTATTTGCACAGCCAGCTTTCCAAGCAGCATGGCATCCTGACAGAGCTAAAACTCAGAAGGAAACTCACCCTTCTCTCCAAAAACAAAACAAAAAATCCACACTAAATCCGCTCCCATCAAACCAAATGAAACCAAAAAAACACACCCCAATACCTCCTCAAAGCTCAAAGAGTAATAGCAAAGTGATGTAACTGTTGTTTTAACCCTACTATGAACATTTGGGCATTGTCTAGTCCTTACAAAATTAAATTAGTGAGAGAGGAAACATAAGCAAACTGGAAATTGTATCAGGAAGCGTTCCCCATCCTCTAATGTAAAGCTGGAAGCAACCACACACACTTATTTTGATGAGATACTTGCATTTAATGCCGCTTCTCCACATTTCTCGATTGCTGCTAGACCTTGATTATGAATGTGGGTTTCCAAAAGCTTTTTCAGCTCTCCAAGGCCATCCTGGATTCGAGATACAAGGTTATACATGCGACCCAAGTCTGAAAAAGACAAAATGAAAGCTAACAACTCCTATCTGTACTGGTTATGACTCCAATTTCTCATTTACAAGCTGCCAATAGGAGTTAAATATCCACTGTCAACAAAAACATACATGCAACTGCTCCTGTAAAATGCCAGCAAAAAAACTGTAGTAAAAAATTACACAGTATAGCAAACCTTTGAACTCACCTGGAAAACTAACACTGGTAACAATCTGTTAATATTAAGATCTGTTTTACCTTTACCATGTGACAAATCTCAGGAATAAAAAACCCCACTTGAATGGTAAAAAATTTACTTCTGATTTCTAGTATTCATAGATTTAAAGCAATGATTTAAAAATGGTGAAGTGTTACCATGAATTAGAGACTACTACTACTGTTACTGCTGGCTGCGCTACAACATTCTCCAGCTGACTGCTGTCCTTTAAATCTTAATCTGCACAGGACAGTTCTCAGAGATCTAACACCACCTGTGGCCCTTTGCATATTAACACTTTTACTTAGGGCAGCATCAGTGGTAATGCCTGGAAATTTAAGGCAAAACGTTGTGTTTTGATATGACTTTAGCAGATAAACTGAAACATTATAAATCAAATTTCCTTCAATAAAGCACTGTTAATAAAAGACATCGCTTAAAAAAAAGGTTTCTGTAAGTGCTTGCCAGTAGAAACAAATGTACCTGAAAAAGGAGATTCTAAAAAGCATTACCATAAAACAAAATTAATAAAGGCAAAAATAAATTGTATGTAATTTCACATATTTCAAAGCTTCACATTAAAAGCTCACCAGTTTTCAGACAACACTTTCCAAATCAATAGGCAATTTTGGAAAGTCTAATACCGAAGAGGGTTTTGGTTTTATTAAGTCAGTTTCAACAGGGTAGATGCTTTGTACTTTCTTTTTAAAATAAAAAAAGCAAACTTTAATGTGGTCATAAACCAGGCACAGAAACCTACTAGTTACCTCTTGCAATCTTGCCCTCACTGAATAGGCACTCAAGTGAAAAGTAAACAATCAGATTATTTACTGTAAACTAATGAGGATATTTCACCTTGTCGAATCCATCTTCAAGCTGTCGGCTGCATCTAGCTCTTTTAAAGTGTAAGGATTTCTCTGAAGGGCTTATGAGCAATTTGTTACCACATGAGGGTTATCAGATGAAACAAAATAGAGCAATAAAGGAGCTAGAGCTCTACCTAACTCTGAAATACAACACACAGAGTTTGATCCCTTCTAATACTGAAATGATGACATCTCAATTCAGATCAGTTTCTCTATAACATTTTCTGTTCCTTAGAACTTTGTCAATGTTTAAACTTTGAGATTTGAAAAGGAAACGTCTTTTTTCTCTCTCTATGAAAACCATGATTGCAACCTGATGTTAATTTTATAAGAACATAAGAATACCATGCAGAATTTTAAAAAGAGAGAGGAAAATAATGCCATAGATATAATAGGCTGCTGCTAGATCTATCCACAAGCAAGCGTTCACAGGTTGGTCTATCAGGAAGTCTGTATTAGGTGAAATAAGGAAGAGATGCTACAAAGCCTCAAGGAGGATTTGCATAGTAACTCCACCTACATCATTACTGCCTGCTCCCAATAAACATAATTACTTCCCATAGGCATCATACTGATGTGAATGGGTGGTATGTGATTAATGTGTCCCACAACTTTTACAACTTTTTCATATATTACTTGCACAATGAGATTAAAAAGTTCCAGCACACCAAGAGGAGGGGCTTGTTATATGATATGCTGACATACAGTTCACATGGGAGGACTTCGAAACCAGCAGACTTTTGAGAGCAAAGCCAAAAATATTTTAATCAAGAGCAAGTTCCTATTATAAGTTTAGGATAATCTATAAAAGGCTATATTAGTATATCACAAATTTGAGAACGAACCGATTCTAGTGATTGATTATCAGATAATCTTTCAAAATAAATGTTTCTAATCTTCAGAATTCACAAAACTTAAAGGAGGGCCAGAGAACCACTGTAATTTGCACAAATGAAGCCAAATAAGAGAAAAAAAAAGTTGAAAAGGAAGAAAAAAAAATCAAGTGTTTTAAAAGGCCTAATAAATCTTAAAAATAACCCAAATGAAAGTAAAACCAAAGACATACAACTAGACAGTGCCCAAGACACAAAATACTTCTTTTTCTTTAACCCTGGCAAACTCATGGAATTACATCACTACAGTAAATGACTGTATTAAGGGCTCACATAACCCACGAGCTTGCTAAAGTGGAAAGAAAAGCCAGGGAAGGCCTCAGGAGTCAAAAAAATACTTTGTTTGTTCTGTTTTGGCAGAAGTAATTTATGAAGTTATTTATTGCACTTTCAAGTAAATATTTACAAACACCTGACTCTTAAATACTAGTACAAGATATTTACATTTGAATCAGCTAACTTCTGACCTACTAATCACTTTTCAATTTTGAATCATCTCTTAGTTATCAACATGACTATTACAGTAATAATTCATAGTTGCTATTTTGAGACTGACAATTAGAGTCATAGCTGCAATCCAAAACTCTCAAATGAACACTATCATCATTAGTAACTTAATCATAATATCTTTTAAATTCTTAAAAGCAGTATTTCAGCTACAGAGCCTTACTCTGACTTCAAATATAGATTTCATTAATTCCCCAACTGAAAAAAATCGGAAACATCACTCACACTTATCATCTGCACAATCCATAGGAATTACCTGGCCTAATTCTGACTTTTTTTTTGTTATGTAATAACTCCTCAAGAAACCCATAAAAACCAATACAACTGACAATTCCTTAAGGATACCTAAACTCTGATAATCTTCACTTATTTTAGCAGAACTGCTGAAGAAGTCTTTATTCTGTGTATTCTCAATGATGGTATAAACTTGATCCATTAGTAATACTTAAAGACTCATTTTCACAGCTAAAATTAACTCATAATTTAATAATTTTCACCCTTTCTTTGTGCTCTATTTTATGTATTTTATATAGTCTAGTTTAAAAGCTACTTATTTGCTTCTACTGCTCTTAACATTTACTGTACATAATTCTATACACTTTGGATTTTAAAATTCTCACTGCTGACTCAGAAAGATTCATGGATTAAACTGAATCAGCTGGTAAGAGAATTGGTCTGTTTTCCATCTCCCATCCCTCTCACACAAGCTTCAGCTTCTGCTGGAAGGATGGCTGAAGTGCTCTTGAAGCTCTTCCAACCACATTAAGAGAAATCAAACTAGTGATGTTCTGCCTTAATATTTGGGATTGAAATAGGCTCCTTGAAACAGTATCACGGACATCCCAATTTAATCAAAACCTGTTTGTCAATCACTTCAGCAACTACTTTTTCTCTTAGTCGAATTCCTGAACAGATCACTTTTAGCTAGCACCAGATTTTACATTATTCACAAGTCATCAGGGAGGAGAACTCTAAGCCTAAAGCCAATGTTTGTATCTCCTTACCTTCATTTTTATCAGCATCCAACAAATTCTGAAACTCTGTGTGAAATATCTCCAGGTGTTTTTCAATAAGTACTTGCTCACATTTCCGTGCTAACTCATCTTGTGTGCTCTCATGGAGATACACCTGAACTCTACGCTGTTCCTCAAGGAGGCGAGCTTCAGCCTACAGAACAGAGGGAAACATGAAACGGTATGGGAGGCTGAACACGAATCCAACAGCAGAGAGCAGATGACTGTTCAGCAAATTAATCTAGGGAACAACAACAGAAACCAAACCTCTCAACTAAAGTGGGGTTATGGACCACCTACTCAAGCAGCTGTTTTTCTGGAAATCACAACACATGTTTGGGATCGATGCTTATGTTGATGATAATATTATGTACTGTTTCAACGGTGGGGGAGAGTCACAGTAAGACTGTTTTCCCATTGCTTCTGAATAGGAAGTTTACAGATGAAAATCTGCTGTCAGAAAAAGAGAAAGCTGCTGATATGAGATGCTGGCAGTTTTAGAATCAGAAAGCTCTCCAGCTAGAGGTAGTTTTTTTTAAGACAAACATGAATGTATTTCATGCCTCCACAAAACTAAAAGGCAGAAACCTACAATGTAACAGTGTGTCTCTGACAAATTTGCTTGAATGATCTCATCTACATTCTTACACAAAAGAAGCTTCCCAATAAACTACAGTAATTTAAACTATAATAGCATTTAATTTGGCATATGAAACGCTACATATGTGTATCTTCCTGGCAAACTAAAATTTTAGATGTCACTTGAGGAATAGTACCTACACCAAAGTGTGAAACTGAAATTGTTTATATAACAATTATCTCTATTTTGTTTGCAAAGTGTTTAAAGATTCACTTTACAAGCCATCTGTAATTACAGCACATTATTAGGGAGAAAGTGTGTATGTCCTCTTATGAGTCCAAATAATTTAAATTAATGACGACACCAAGAAAATGAAATTAAGTTAATTCATTTTCCTAGTATGTCAGAATATCGACTAAGCATGAAAGATATCACATTATGGCCAATAAAAAAGGAATAATTCCACTGCAACTACACTGCATCATATGTAGACAGCTTTAAATAATCTTACTGTTAACTTCACTCATTTCTGTAATGATTTTACACTTAAGTTCCTATAAAATGATCCTAGATTACTGTTTCCTCGAGTTAAACAACCAGTACTGATCAAAATCTAGGAAATTAATGGTTTGGGAAGAAATATAAGCTCCTGCTTCAGAGTACTTGACAATTTCTTACCAGTAAGGAACAACAATCAACTTCCTTACTGACAGCAAATAGCAGCAAATTTTTCTGATGAACACTGGGACTAGTAGTTCTACTGATCTTACATTTAAGCAGTTCTATATTACTGTAGTTCAGGAAATTATGCTGCTTCTAATGCTACTTCTTAAAATATCCTTAGACCATCACTTTTAATGTTAACAGTCGACTCTCACTTTGAGCTCCTTCATGAAAAGAAATATTTACTCTGACTTCATGTTTGCTTATACTCTCATTTTTTTGTGTTCGTGTAACTCTGTTTTCCTTTTAAAGTCACATTTCAGAAACAAGGGAAAAATAATTAGTTCACAAAAAGCATCTCCACCTTTTTTAACTATAATGATCAAAAGTTCAGTTTCAGACTATATTTCAAGGGGCAGTCTTAAGAAATACTGACCTTTTTCCCTACAGCACATCAGGCTATGCCAGCTTTACTCATGAGTTTTGGCCTGAGAAGAAAAATTCACAGTCCTTCTAAACTCAGTAAGTCTGCCTGTATAACCATATACACAAATCCTAATTCTAATGGAGATTTTATTGAGTATTCTACAAGAACAATCACAATTCTACTATAACACAGTTACACTAATATTATGCTGTGTGAACTAAGGCACTCTAACTGGTTTCTTTTTATTTTCCAATGCTGTTTGTCCCCAGTCAGACCTTAATGGACAGTGCTTCAGTGACAATGTCAAGTAAGTGCACACCACGAGCAGATTACTCTGTTCACAGGTCATGCTTCCAACAGATTACTTTTAAGATCTTATAACCACTAGTCTATAAGGAGATGCCAAGACTGCCCAAATAGCTTGTATACATCTCTAGTATATTAATTTGAGCAGAGACTTACTTAAGGCTACACATTTTCTTGCTGAAGATTTCCCTGCCTTCTGCCATCTTTATACATGTTTTCAGCTTCAACAGCAGCTTCAAGCAGAGTGATTTGCTCTTTCGCAGATTTTTGAAGCCTTGAAGGTTGTTTGGGGTACTAATAAGTTATTTCTACTTGCCTCTAATCTCTAGTTCTTGAAATAGCAATGACCTTCAGACAGCTTTTACTGTCCTGTACCAAGGAAGCCTGAATGAGCCAGTCATTCAGGTTATGAATGACTGAAATTCCATTATTCTCTTTTTATACATATTTTGGGATTAAAGTTAACACAAGAAATTGAAAGGGAAGTAGCAAAAAAATAATTCAAAAGCACAAAAGTAAACATAAGTAGGTCTGGTAATTACTTGGCAACTATCTCAACAGACTAAAGGTATTATTTGTTTCACTGTGTTATTTCTAGCACTCTCCCCATCTTTTTTTTTTTTTTTTTGTAATTCACTACTTTAATGCCAAGAATCAAGAGAGGATGTGTTCTGTAGTAAAAAGCATTACACAAAGGATACTGCAGGGAGGGATGTGTATCTGCATATCACATACTCAAAAAGCTCTCTTACTTTTTAACTAAGCTGAAAGGGAAAAAACAAGCAGCAATTCAGAAAGTGAAGAAATATGCTGAGAAAAGCACATAAAGCAGCACTTGTCCAAGATGGAAGATGACCTATCTGTTCCACATTCAGTAAGACTGACCCAATAACTAGGCTAGAAATAGTCCAGGTTTATCCTGTTTGCTCTTAAGTTGCTCTATCTGGGATCCCCAAAACCACAGACTAGTTAAGAATTCAAATCTGGCCTCTATTATCCTAAGTACTGTGTAGGGCTCAATACAATGAAATATTCTGAGAGAATTCAAGTTCATTAATGATCTATTTCCTTGGCCAGCTTGCTCAGGAACAGATTCCAATAAATGTGCCAACACACAGTTCCTTGGACAGGAACAGTACATTTTTAGCTTGAAAGCAGAATTACTGTTTTAGTGTCTTGAAGTCTAACAAAACCTGATTTTAATATTCTCCTCTGTTTTAGACACTAAGAATATTTCAAATTTTCACTGTACTTACTGAAATGCACTAAGCAGACAAACATCACACCAGCTAAATACAGAAGCAAATCAGTACAGGACAAAAGAGTGAACTCTTTCTGTTAAACAATCAGCGTTTTAAGAAACGGATAATAAAAGCCTAGAATTTATAGGCTTTACCTCTAAAATATCTTTATCCAGAAAAAAACCCCAAAAAGCTGATTAAGTAACTTACCTTCTTCATGTACTCTGTGACTGGGTTCTGTTGCAAGAACTCAGTACTTTCTCGTGTGTAAAATCTCTCTGTGTCAGCAAGAAACTGAGATTCAAAGGATTCTTTATAGACAGTTAGTGTAGGTCCTTTTGCAAATGCATCATCTTCATTCAGCCCCAGCTCCACTACACGAAAAAGAAAAAAAACAAACAAAAAAGACCAAATCATTACAAAATTGTTTTTCATGAAGTGGTCTCCTGCAAATAAACCAAGTACATGCCTAACTTAGATGAAGGTAATTGATCAGGACTGTATTGACATCACCTTTAAAAACTTTTAAAAATATACACTGATTTTGCATTTACAAAATAAGCAGCACAAGACATTACTTACGTAAAATTGCACTTTTGGATACATTCTTGAGTGGATTATAGGATTTGGAAGACTTTACAATCTCAAAAGCTGGTTCAAATTCTCTTTCCATTTTTCTCCTCTTAGAGTTCCAGATTATGCACTCCTGTTTTTATTAATGAAACTAATAATCTGGAAGGCAAAACTCTCAATATCATGTGAATGGGGAAAAAATCCCCACTCTGCTTTGCACACTACTCTACTTCCCCCCTGCTTCCAAATTGAGCTCCCAAATAACTGATTTGTAAACAATAAACACTCTTGTCAATCAGTTGCACTTTCAAGTTCTACCAATACAGTCTAATGATCTGTCATTGTATCAAGTGTCAGTACAAACACAAAGTTAGATAATACATAACTGCATTTATATTACTGTAAAAAAAAAATCTTTATTGGACATCCAAGGAGGTGGGATGTTCTCCTGGGTTCTGATAGGGTACATATATTTACTTATTCTTGAGAAAGTAATGGAACCTTAAAGAAGTCTCATTTACCATAGGATTGTACAACTCCACTGATCAGCCTTGTATTGATAGTTTCACCATTTCTTTCCTTTTCAATCAATTTCAACACTGCGTTTGTTACCTTCAAAAACAGGAATTAAAAGTAAGTCAAGCACAGAGAAAGCAGCAGGCAGATCAAGCACAGTATTTAATAAGGAGTGTATTTTTTTGTTCTCAAGACAAGTCAAGCCCCTTAGGCTTGACAACATTTAAGGAGATCTGAACATATGAAATTCCTACAGAGTATGCTACACCTTTAAGTTATATAACATAATTACAGTCTGATTAATGGTGAGCTATCTATGGTTACTGAAGTGTTCAGTCTTTTTTTTTGTAATTTCAAAAAAGCACCTTATAAGCCAAACTTCTGTTTGTTTTATACTTGAAATACAAGAAAACTTTGTTGTAAGAGCTGAAGCAACCACCTGTTTTTTACACAAATAATCTTCTGCAACTACTTCATCATGAAGTACTAGTAAGTAAGTGAAAACAACGTACATACGTACCTAAAAATTGCAAGGGAATGTCTTGTTCTATATTGTGTTGACTCATTAATTTAACATTTGGTTGACCTGAACCTCCCAGTATCAGTGTAAATTTAACAATTCACAGTAGCATTAGAAGGGAGCAAAATCCCAGCCTGTCACTATCTGTTGTCACAAAATCTTGACTCTCAAACCTTAAGACATGACTGTCATCAGCCTGGATTCCTGCCTGGCTTAGAAACAGCTGAAGTTGCTACTTCATTTGAGTCCCCTTAGCTTTTTCTAAAAAAAAGACAAGGATCCTCTCAGCAAAGAGATGACAGAACAGTCTTGGTACCAAGGTATGCACACACAGAAAGCTATTCCCTCAAATACCTATCTTTATCAACATCACAAAGGAGAAGCAGAAGGTTCCCTTTTATTTTCAGGGTTTGAGCCTCTACCATCCTCCAAATTCTCCTTGAAGCAGTTACTAACAATATATAAAATTATCACTATAAAATAACATTAGAGTAATAATATATTTATATATATATATGCACATACTTGCTTATTTAATGGCCTGAATAAGCAGTCTCTCCAGGTCACCAAGGCAAGCTAGAAGGAAAGAAAAGGAGGTGAAAGATGGAATAAAAATATTTGTATATGCACATATACATGCAGGGTATCTCCTTAAGGAAAGCTGATATAGTATGCTAAATAATCAGAGCTTTTAGAATTATTATATTTTGGCACATAGCATTTTCAAGCAACAAGACTCTTTCACACTAAAATTACCACTTGCTTTATTACCAATCCTACCTAGGACATCCCCTTTTCTGACAGCAATCCACTGCCAGCTCTGCAAACTAACAAAACCCAAAAGTTACTTTGACAACATACAGCTTTTTGTGTTGGCAATTTCCAGGTTGACACAGTCCCTTAGCATTAGGCTAGTAAAGTTAAGAGGAAGGGAACTAAGGATACCAACTGTTTTTCTACCATATGCAGTTATTTTAGTGAAGCAGTAAAACAGCACATCACTTTCCTAATGCCTTACCAGCAAGGACAATAATTATCCATTATAAAAAAACCCCAAACAAACAACAAACTTTTAGTTATCTGAGAAAAAGAACTTCTCTCAAGTTCTTCTCTTATTTATATTAATGTACATTACAAAAAAATTATCAAGATCACATATCAGTCTTTCAGAACTGTACCAAAATAACTTGCACTACAAACCAAATGTTGACTGCATTTTAGCAGCTTGGATGCTAAAAAAATTGCAGAGATATATTAAAGTCATCAGAAAAAAACCTGCAATTTACTTCTTCATTTGGCATTTGAAATGTTTGACTGAATTCTAAGTGGCATGGCAAGGCCACACTGATGCACACAGATAATGGCATAAGCAGCAAATGAATAAGACAGATTGAACATCTGACAGGCTTAGACCCTCGGAATGTTTAAAAATATGGGAGTACGGAAAGGGGGGAGATTTTCACTTTGCCCACTTCTTCAAAACTTCTATGAACTTCCTGCAAGATTCTAGCAGCTATCTGCAGGATAATAATGAAAACATGACAGATGGAATGGATAAATAATGCCCTTCAGAAAGCTACTTACTGAATAAATTTCATATATTCCTTTACGACCTTCATCACACTCACGACGAACCCAGTGTCGATTGAGGTAGGCACATATCCCATTCAATACTTTGCTTGAAAACCTATAATCTTCCCACTGCTGAGTGTAGAATTTTAGCACACTCTCATCCATCAAATCTTCACCGTCCTGAAATAATAACAGTTTACCAGTACTGTTGGGTAATTTTAAGGCAAAATGAAGATTTAAGGGTGTACAAACTGACTGTGTAATAAATCCACACCATGCAAAGTATTTGTAGGAAACATAGTGCTAATACATTTAGTTCTACATTAATGAAGTACAAAGTCAGTATGAGATTTTGGAACTAAAATGCTAGGGAAAAAAATGCACAGCATAGACAAAGCTCCAGAAGATACCCCTGTGCCTCCTCTGGGAGAGAGCACGAGAGCACCACGTTAAAATCAGAGACACTGATGAGTGTGCCAGGTAAAACATGCCAGTGCAATGGTAATGCATTCAATGTGACAATCTCCATAAAATGCACCACCCATTCCCACTGCTGCTCCTTGGGGAGCTGAAACCAGTGAGTGTGGAAGGGTCTTCTCTAGGGAAAGAATAGTAATAGTAGTAAATGAAGCCACATATTCATGGAAACAGGTGTGGTATATTTGTTCTTGTTACAGAAAAGAAACCCAACAAACAAACCAACCAACCCAAACAAAAATATAAAAAGGGAAAATGATAAAGTGTTAAGGTTCAAGTATCTTTTCAAACCGGACCGCTACAGCCTGAATGGACAAGGGAATGAGTGCATTCTGGATAATGTTCAAGTACAGGACAGCTTCAGGTGGCATGTAACATTACTTCTATAAAACACAGGAACGTTGTTTTGGCTTGAAGGGGAAAAGCAGCTCACAGGTACAACTTAGTGACTGATCTATGCCTGCGGTAAAGCCTACAAAACATTCTAGTGGCTAATGGAGACAAAAGCAAACTTCAAGATCATTCAGTTTACTTCCAGTGGCTGCAGACACCTCCAGGTTTGCTGGTACAAGCTTATCTCAACCCAGCCCCTGTTACTACAAATGTACACTGATCTCAGGTACCATCTTACCTTAAGGAGATTTGTCAAGTAGTTCTTCAGAAATTCTTTTAGCCGCTTGTACAGCTCCAAGCCAACAAACTGAGCACCCCCAGGTGTCTGGCCCTTTTTCGATTTAGAAGGAGGCACTCCAGCTCCCCGTGCTTGATTAGACTGGTGTACACTGGTACAGTAGTTATAAACATGACTGACAGGAGAGTTAAGGAGCGTTTATGTACCAGCGTAAGACATTAAAAATACGAAGAAAAACAAACACTGATTTCAATAAACATTTATATGACTTAAACATAATACATTTCAAGATGCATTAGGCCACACCAAATCAAGCTGAAGTTAACAAAATTATGCAACTTTCAGCAGAATTATCTGCAGCAGAAACCAAACTGCTGAGGGCACTGACAGTACTGACCCCAACATTAAATTTACCTAACACTTACTTAACAAGAAGAAAAAGCAGTGGAATTTGCTAATAAGATCACTTTCAAGGTTTAAATGGAATTTGTTTTATGTATTAGATTAATCTTCTACAAATACATAAGCTTTCCTTTGAACTAAAATAAATTTCAGCACTCCCCTCAAGCAACACTCAGTAATTGAAAACACAGAGAATATTTTTGCATTCTTTCAAACACAATTCTTTACAAAAGATTTGCCCGCTTAACAGTGGCAGACAGGGAACAAACCTGGAAAGCGATAATGGTCACACATACACACATTTAAAAGCACACTGTAAGATTAAATAAAGAATGAAACACAATTTTAGGCTATAAGTACAATCCCAAAATGTCAGTCTAAAAATCACAGAATCATAGAATTGCTTACGTTAGAAAAGACCTCTGAGTCCAACCATTAACCTAGCACCACCAAGTACACCCCTAAACCATCTCCCTAGGTCTTTTAAATACCTCCAGACAGTGATTTCACCACTTGGCATACTATTCCATGCTTGACAACTCTCACAGTGAAGGAATTTTTCCTAATATGCAATAGAAACCTCCCCTGATGCAACTTGAGGCCTTTTCCACTTGTTACTTGGGAGAACAGGCTGACCCCCGCCCCTGTAAGGTCTCACCTCAGCCTCCTTTTCTCCAGGTAAACAAGAGCTGCTCCTCAAAGGACTTGTGCTCCAGACCTTTCACCTGTTTGTTGACCTTCTCTGGACACATTCAGCACCTCAATGTCTTTCTTGAAGTGAGGGGACCAAAAGAGAATACAGGATTTGAGCTATGTGCTGGATACAGAGGGACAACCACTGCCCTAGTCCTGCTAGTCACACTACTGCTGACACAGGCCAGGATGCCACTGGTCCTCCTGGCCACATGGTGGCTCATACTCAGCCAGCTGTCGAACAGCACGCCCAGGTCCTTTTCTGCTGGGCAGCTTTGCAGCCACTGTTCCCCCAGCCTGCAATGCTGCCTGGGGTTGTTGTGACCCATATGCAGGAACCTGATACTTCACGTTATTGAATGCACGGAGCCTCCTCAGACAACTGGCCTGAGCACATCGACCCAGCCTATCCAGATGTCTCTGCAGATTCTTCCTACCCTCCAGCAGATCAACACACTGACCCAACTTGGTGTTCTCTGTGAATGACTGAGTGTGCACTTGGTTCCCTTGTCCCAGTCATCAATGAAGATATCAAACAGAACTGGTGCCAGAACTGAGCCCTGGGAAGAACACTTGAGACTGGTTGCCTGCTTGCTGTCCATGCTGCATGCACTGATACAGATGCACTTGAGTTGGGCTGTTGATCCGACCACCTTTTTTTGGGTGAGAAGTCCTCATTCCTAGGCAACCAGGTGATCCTGTGGTTTCTAACACATCAATGACCCTTTGGTCTTTGCTGTCACATGGATCTCTATCCCTTACTTCCACCACCATGGCACACTGAAGGACCTCACTAGCATACCATCCCTCAAACATTGGTGTGCTGCCCCCTCGTTTTATCCCTTTCCACCTTCAAATCTAGTTTAAAGCTCTCTCAAAGAACCCTGCTAACTCCTGTACAAAGACACCATTCCCCCTTTGAGACAGGAGTATCCTGTTTGTTGCCAATAGGCCTGCTGTCCTATAAACCAACTTGTGATGAAAAAAACCCCTAAAATATCAAAATTCTGCCCGTGACACCAGGCTTGGAGCCAGGTATTGATCTGCCGGCTCCTCCTCTTTCTTCCCTTACCACTCCTCACAGCTGGAAGGAGAGAGGAGAAAACTACTTGTGTTTCTGATCCCTTAACCAGTCATCCAAGGCCCTGAATTGTCTCTTGATTACCCTCGGACTTCTTTTTGCGATTTCATTGTTGTCTACCTGAAAAATCTGAGGACCTACCAGGGTATGAAGTTTTCTCTTCATATCTTTAAGTCAGGCCTTAGAGAGAGGTAGCAGACGACTCTAAAAAGTGGTAGCAATATTTTACCCTCTTACACTGATACAGGCTGGAACTGTTAACGTAAAATTTCAAGAAAGCATTCTTTTTCCTCATCTAAAACCTTCAAATATTCAGAATTCTTTCAAAGTAGTAATGGAAGTCACACTATCCAAACCACTTCAAATAAGAAAGCACCCTGAAAGAAACTGCACTCCACAAGCAAAATTATCTGGGTAGCACCAAATTTGAACTTGATGTCAGATCTGACAACAAAAATCACTCTAATGACTCACAGGACAAACAAGCAGGAAAAAAGCTACTGAGCATTCATGCTTCTACTGACAGTCTAAGGGCAGGCTTTTGAATCACATCCCATGTTAGAGAAAACTGTATTAACCAGTCCAGAAGGTTTAATTTGGTTTCAGCTTGTGTTTTAACACAAGTGGACCCAGCTTTAACCACTAGACAGATTTCCTTCACAGTCTTATTACAAAATCAGTATGTTGCAGAGACTTGACTTTTATCTTTTCTTTCAGAAGGTCCAGCACAATATAGTTCTGCTAATACCTTCCATTAAATACCAAGAGAATTATAAACCCAAAATACATGATGCATTACAGTCATTATGAACAGACTTGCTTCTAGTATTTAAATAGCTAATATTTAAAAGCTCAAGTAAAAAAAATCTCTTACAATACCCAGTTAACTTGTAATTGATTTTAAAAGAAGCTTCACAGACAAATCATACCCTTAGAATAGATTTAATGATCAGAATATCCTGCATATCACCAGGAACAAGGCTCACGGTTTCCGTGTCAAACTGAAAGGCAAGCCCGCTCATGGTCTACATGCATATGCTTGTTCAGAGAGTCACTGCACTCTGTGTAAAGTAGTAATGCCCTTTGCCTAACATACAGCATACTTTCATTTCATATCTGCTACCTCATCCAGGTGCCGAATAACTAAATTTCCCATAGTATCAACCAGTAAAATAAAAACTTCATTTGTGTTGAATTGAAGCAATTGAACTTTTAATCGACCCCTTATCTCTATCAGCCACTGATTTCCTGGGTATTAATGATTTCTTCCACCTCCTAGTCATTTGTTTGTTCAGACTCCCTGGTACTGTTGCTGCTTTTGCCATCTGCGCTTTGATTTCAGAATTCCCTGTTCAAGTGAGGAACACCACACAGGATAACAACTTTTTTCTAGACACACAATTTTCTTTCTTTCCACAAACAAGAAAAGCAGGGCTTATCTCAGTTTAAAAGAGCTAAAATGTCTCTAAATTGTGTATGGAAAACCTCTCCATCATGATACAAGGAATGTGGGGCTGATTCACAAATACCCAGTTGACAGACTTGTCTCCTTCTTCCTCTGTCTCTCCCATCCCAAGTGGCATTAAGCAAGACTGAAAATAGGAAGACTGTCCAGATTCCTTCTAAAGTAAATACTGAGACAGATTAAGACCTTTTGTCCACACCTGAGAGTAATCAAATCGGAGCTGGACCAAAAGCAATACCAGTAATGCCCGTCTTTATCTTTTATTCTGGTTGGACGCTTGCAAGCCAAAGGGTTCAAGACAGGGCTTTTGAAATACTCTAATTTAGTTCTATGCAAGTCAAACTGAAGTCAGTTTGCCTATGTAGAATCCTGTTTGCAAGTGTAAGTAACTCTCTGACAAATTACACCTAAAAGAATGCTCCCTCACACTTTGTTTACAATCTGTGTCCCCATCTGCTAAAGCCAGCCACTAACAGAAAGACTGACAAGTTCAAAACAAAATCAGATTTGCACTGCTTACAACAAAGTATATCACAGTCCATCTGAGAATAACAAGGGAAAGCCATGAAAAGAATCCTTGGTTGCAGAAGGCAAAATAATCTCCTCAATGCTTCACATGCTGGAAGCCATACACATACTCAAATAGCTATCAGGAAACTTTTTTGTGGGTGTTTGCCCAATTCCACACAGCAATTTGTAACTACAACAAGCAGAGAAGTTAATTCATCAATAGAATAATTTGCACCACAGCAAAGTTGGCTGGTCCCCAAGCTTCTGGCTGTTGAACACCTGATTTGGCTTATCAGACAAACCATCTACTAGAGGAACAGATCAAGATCAATGTCTCCCAACCTCTATACTTTCCTTACCATGAAAGAGAAATTACATTTACTTACATAAATTAAAATCTGAGATAGCAGACTGCAAGGAATTTTATGAAATGGTTCAGCATTGTGTTGTTCAAGATGAAAAATCTATTTCAGAATTTTATTCTCCTATAAAACTCTTCAAAATGGGATACAAAAAATTGCCAAAGACAAATTAATTTTACTACTTCTGTCATCAATATAATTTGCACTACTTTTGACAGCCTTGTCTCAGTTTCTAATGGTGGGCAGATCAAAGGGGGAAAAAAAATCCCATGCTGCCATGACATAATGAAATTAAGGCCTTGCATAAGATCATTTCTACTTAAGGAAACAATCCTAACACACAACCTCCCTGGAAATCTTCCCTGCCACCTGGTTTTTCAGTAGCACGGGAGCTCACGCAGGCAATCAGTCACCTGGACTGGGGCAGCAACCACTACTGCAGCTTTGTCCTTGTCCCCGGACCCTTTGCTGAGCAGATCTGAACTGCTGTGTCCACGCAGGGGAAGTGAAACAGGCTCTTTCAGTAGCAGTCATGTATTTTTTGAGCAAGTATGCCATCAAAACACAAGCTCAAGCATGCCATACTCAACTCTAATCTGTCTTCCCAAGAAAAGTACCAAAGTACTCAGTACAGTTCTTTTTTTTAATATTTCCTCCAGGAGCCACTGCAAAAAGAAATTATGTAACGAAAATTATCAGTTTTGTAATTCTACACACAAGAGGAAAGCAGTCAGACTTTGCACTGATGGGTGCAAACTACCCAGTTTTGCACGAGTCCCTAAATTTTTTAAAAAGAAAACATTCCTGCTGAGGTAATAACTGATTCTCCTTTCAGCAGTACAGCTGGGACACCAGTTTTTCCATTTTGCTAAGAAAAATTTACATAACTGGAAGAAGTCTGCTTGAAGAACAGATACGTAAAATTAAAGGAACTGAAAGGGAAGCAGAATTAACACAACATAGCACAAAACTACAGTGCAGAGAGAAATGACAACAAGGCTTTTTCAAAGGAGGAAGCCCACAGAAGCATAAGCTGAACAACGCTCTAACCAAAATTTCTCTCTCATTACTTCTAGTCTCTTTATTATAAAGAGCAGTTTTAGGTATAAATTTGCTATTTCACAAGTCTTAAGCAGTAACTAACTCTATGCTCTATGGTCAATGGCTGGCATACGGGACTAAGTTGAGATTAGCTCCACTTTTGTGAAAAAATTATATTTTTTTAGATTACACCCAAAGGCATTGCAAGAACACCATACAGAAGAAAGTTACTTAAAATACTAATAGGAAAATTGTTAGGAAAGATTGTGAGTGTTTTGTATTCTTGTAAAACCACTTCTAATACAAACAATACAGCTTATATTTACTAAAGAAGAGCTTTAGATATTTTCTTCAAAATTAAAGTCATTCAATTTCTGTTGAAATCCAGAAGATCAGGCTAGGTGAACCTCACAAAGCCACCTCAGACGTAAGAAAAGCTGCTAAGAGAAGTGGACATACCCATGTGACTTTAATGTTTCATAAGCCAAACAGATGAAGGAATTTTGCACAAGTTTTTTAAATTATAAGGTTGTCAAAAAGCAATCACTTTTCAGAACAAGTGCTTTAAATACTCACATTAGCTTTGTAGGTAGCAGCAGTAAAACAAAATCCCAGAAACCTTCATTCTTTTCAGGGAGGTACCAGCAAGAGATTTTACGTATGGTTAGTTCATCATCCAGTACAGAAGGGTTACCCCCACAAAACAGTCCAAAGAAAAAAATTAAGATCCTCTCCCTAACCTGCACATTCACTTGTGCCACAAAGCAATAAAGTCTCCAGCCTCAACTGATACATGCAGTGTTTAGATTTGATACAGTTGCTGTTCACCTATCCCATTTCAGTCAAATCATTTCAGCCAGGGAAGGGCCGAGGCAGAAGCTGAAGGAGATATTACAGCATCAGCCCGGCAGCTGCTGTGAAAATTCAGGGATAACTCAACTCAGACACGTTTCTACAAGTTTGAGATCAGAGAAACTTCCAGCAAAAGCCATCTGAAGACTAACAGATAACTTCCTGTTTCCCTCTTCATGATATAAACTCAAGGGTATCACAGAGAAGCACCGAGTTTCAAGAAATACACATATTTTCATGGCCAAATGCATAAAGCGCACAGTCTCTATGTTGGGAAGTGTAAGAACCACCATAACTAAGGCTGCTTTTAAATCTAGCTTTCTTTGCATTGAGAGAGGTTGCTTTTGTATGGAATGTTATTGGCTACTATAAAAAGCAAGTAGAACAGCAAGCAATCACTATGGATGAGCACATAAAAAGGGAAATGATTGCTCTAATATAAAAATATACTGCCCTTCTTTCAAACTGAAGCTGCAATTTTTGTAAATACACACAAATCCATGCAATTATACCTACTTTTCCACTAAAGAAAAAGCACATTCAAACATGTAAACAAATACATTTACTTCCACCTTCATGTTTCACGCAAGCCCTAACTTGGCACATGATAAATGCTATGAAATAGGATATTGAATCTAAGCAGGACTAATACTAGCAGACAGCAGAGGCTGCTTTGATGCATCCAAAGTGACCTTAAACAATTTGACATTTAATTGCTTAGAGTGACAGAATCTCAAGAGAAAGTGGAAGTTTTCAAGATTTAAATAAAAAGTGCATGTCCCAACACCTCAGTGTCTTTTCTGTACAGAAAAAGCAAAATAATCTGTTCAGATTAAAAAAACACAACCAAGAATATACCATGCTGCCTGGTAACAACAGACTCATATGATTAGAAAACAAAAGATTTTCAGTTTTAATATGCATCTGCTGATTTAAAATCCTAATAAAATACAGGAATTCAAATGCAAGCCACTAGGAAAAGGATTGCAATAGAAGCAATTACAAAGGGATGCCAAGAGAAGGGCTTCATGGTTTTGCTTGGGCAATGTGTACTACTACTGGTGCTCAATCTAACCAGAGGCAAAAATAATGTTAAATATATTTATACATTCTATTTTATGAACAGACAGTTTATCCTTGAGTCACCCGGTATTTTTAAAATGTGAGCATACTACACTTAATTATTTAATGTTTAACATAGTATTCTTCTTCACCACTTGTTAATACATGAGAAAAACCCCCATTTGATAAAATGATTACAATAATCTTTTATATTTGGTCCGATGAATAGTCAGTAACTACCTCTTTGTTCAAACAAGTAAATAAGTAAACAAAATTGAATCACAATAAGCAAATTTTGAAACACTGAAAGGATTTTCATAAAATAATGAAATGTGAAAGAACAGCCTAACTTTTACCTGACCTTAAAATACTTCAGGCAATTATTTTGAAAAAAAAATTGCTAACAATGGATGATAACAGCATAACATGAGAAACACATTTGTAAAATCCAATGAGACTTGAGCAAATTTTAAGTTAGTAAATTCAGTCATTTTACTTCAAATTTTCACATAAGAGCTGTATGATAATTATGCCAAACAACTATTCAAATATATTACAGGAACTGTTGAAGTCAACAGTGTAATTTTTATATACATAACATTAGAAAGACTTTGAAAGCCAATCTGGACACTGCATTTTACATGTTACCAAAACACCCATCTCACATCTTCCACAGTATAGGAAACTCTTATCAATGAAAGATTTTAAGATATCGTCATGCAAATAAAAATCTGATTTGTTATAAATTAATGGCATTTGGAATCCCTAGACAGTCTTATTTTTCCCAACTGAATTTTCTTCAAATATTAAACTTAGTTCATGTCGAAAGAGGTCATTTTGGCATTTCAATTAAAAAGTACACACGTTCAAAATAGAAGCACAATGCTAATCTTTCCATTCACCACTCAATCTGAAAATTGCTAAATTGATGTGTGCATGGATGAAGAAAAGAAGTATTTTAGGAAGTTACTCAGTTTTTTGTCTAAGTTTCTGTGAAAAATTACACTACTTTAATAGTGCAGGAAAGTTTTCAGACAGTCTAGTACTTGGTCTGAGAATCTCCTTAAGATACATAAAACAAGAAAATTAACAAAATCCTTTCATTCTCTCCACTGCAGAGTTTTAATATAAATGTAAGTAAATCCCAATTCATCCTCTCATATTATGAGGCCTCAGGAAAATACACTGCAGGCTCACCATAAGATTAGTTTGAAAAACAGGTACCACCTTCAGGGTGGGGGGGAAAGAAAGGAGAAAACAACACAAGATGTGTGACTATTTTATCATTGTCTAGTGGAGTTAAGAACAGGTGGCCATAAAGACAAGTGACTTACTGCAATATAAACGAGTAAGTTGAGTAAGAATAATTCTAGTAACAAAGTTATTAATAAGTCTTCAGCTAACAATTCAAAACAGAAACTCGTAAGTTGCTACACACAAGCACAGTCCTCTCTTGGACAGTGACTGGAAGTTTCTTCCAAAGAGACTAAATGCTGCTGAGAGATGTTCTGACTGCATATACTGCTTCAACACTTACTTTTACAAGGTAGTGCTGTGGCTCACAGCCTCCAAACTAATTGCCACTAAATGGAATCACAGGGTAAACAGGCCCTTTGCTGCCAACATTAGCAGTGCTGTTAGATCTACTCTAAATTTTATTGACTGTTTCTCCTTTCTGCATGAAGTCAATGCTTGGCATGTAATTCTATGCCAGCTTGGAATACAGGCTGTCAGATGATGTTAGTTACTGCTGTAGGAGCCACAAGGCACTTCAGTACTAGAAATTACTTAATATCTGTGTAAGGAACAGAAAGCATCCTGATTTTATTTTCAAGAATCTCACACATGGGGAAAAAAGACCAAATACCAACAAAACAAAACACATAATGAATAAACAGATGATCATCTGATCTGACAAAAAAAGTATCCTGCAATCAAAAGTACAAATAAATTTAAATGAAAAAGTAGGAACGACAACCTTGGTAACCACCCTTCAGAAATAAGATTTTTGATTCACCTCCTCAGTATTCTTAGATCTAGAAAACCCCTGGAATAATCAAACTCTTTCTTCTCCCACTGAAATAAAGGGGAAAAACACCCCACCTAAAGTACAAGCTCTGGTCTGTACTCAGAGGTTGATTCAAGTGTCTCACAAAAAGAGAAACTGAACAAAGAAAATGAGTGCAGGTGTGATGGAGATACAAACATTTTGGACTGCATAACTATTCTAATTCTTTTTCAGATGCACTTCACCAAGGCACAATAAAAACTTCTGCATTTCCAATCAATTTTGACTGAAAAAATCAATAGCAGATACAGGATTACAGGTAGGTTTGCTTGTATGCATGGTTCTCCTCCTCTTATAAATTAGACGGATGAAATGGAACCCATTACAGAAGCAATATCCTGACAAAAAAAAAGAAAAAAAAGGGGGATGGGAAGGGAGGAAAAAGACAAAAAAGGAGGAGGAAAGACTGAACTGCCCATTGCACAAGATGTAGCATCCTTTAAGTAGGCTGATCTTCAGACCAATTACAACTGCAGCTGAAACTCATCTGCATCTGTTCTGCTTTCCAAATTAAGCTGTTGAATAGGCAGAGCTTCCTGAAGTCAAAGTACATCGATCTATGGGACTTGCTGTACACAAAGACTGAGTAAATATATTACAGTTACTGCATTTGAAAGGGGAGTAATCCTTTAAACAGAGCTTTGAACATGTGCACTTGGTATAGGATGCAAAATGCATTGTTATCTTCATAGTGGATCAAAATCTCAGCCTAACCAGTGTCAAATATTCTGAGTTATCAATTATTATATTAATCCACAAATCAAAGTTTACCAACAAAATTATCCTCTACATTAATTCACTTAGGAGAGTAACAAAAACAGTCGCTAGTTTCAAACCCAACAACTCCTTGAAGTAGCAAAAAGAAGGAGGTGAGTAGTTAGTAGACAGTATATTCCTTTTACAGCTTCATTCCAAGAATATTTGAGAACATCAGGAGAGGAAAAAAAAGCCAATATTTTACCATTATCATTATAATTAGCACTTAGTCTTCAGCTGACCTGCTTAACAGATTTCACAAACAAGAATATATTAAAGGTGCTCAGAAGAAAAAACTCTGAGGTTCTACTACATGTCGAATTTCTATCAGACATTCAACTTTTGTAGGCTGGTTTCATTGAGTCAAGAACAATGTTGAACCCAGCACTGCAAGAAATCAGTAATTTTAAATTTTAAGAAAAGTTCTGACCCTGAACAAATGTTACTACGTCTTCCCATGGCTATTAAACTAGTATCCTAGAAACACTCAGCAGACTGATCAGTGGGTTTTTCCCACTGCCTACAGGAGCACGAATTCTGCAGGCAGAGAGAGAGAAGACTACACACTGATGCTGAGATTACATGTACAGAAAAACTTTTCTACGTCCTTATGAAGTCCAGGGAACTACAGAATTGATTGCTTTACAGCTGTCAAGCATCTCGTTCTCTTATAAAAGTTCTGTCCCTTCAAAAAGATTAACACAGACTAAAATTTTATATGCTGTACTTGCAAATCAGTGCCAACAAGAGCTTTAGACGCTAGTTTATGTATCAGAATAACTTTGTTAAAATAAAAGAACTCTAAAAATTGATAAAGAAAAATAGCAGAACTACTTAAAGATATGATTGAGTCATCATTTCTTCTATCATATGTCTACACACTTTGCTGCACCACCACCTTCTTAAGCAGTACTTACTCTACTGAGCAATACAAGGTTACAAAAGTCAACACAGAACAACAAATGCAGAGCAAAGGTGGTTCCTCACCCCATCCACTTACATGCCACCATATAGGGGGAATATAAAAGAATTTCTTGCTCTCTAAATGAAGTCCTGAAGTAAAACACTGAAGCTATAATACAGCACGAGGCACGTGTCTCCTTCAGGTTAGTTATAAAAGATCCTGATGCACTACCTGACAGAAACAAGGTTCCTACAGTCTGTTCCAAACAGTACCTTGGCACAGTCACACAAGGATGTTAACATCTTGTAACACCTCTCAGAATGGGGAGATGCTGGGAAACAGCTCTCTAATGCAAGCTAGGAACTAAAGAGGAATCCACTGGTGTTATGAAACCAACTCAAGAGTAAAGTACTACTTTAAGGATGACATTTGAAAAATTTTTCAGGTAACTGGACATTCTGAGTTACCTGCAGGATAATACCAGAGACTAACATACAAAGGAACAAGAATTTCTGTTTTCTTTGTGAGTACTGTGTACTCAAAATTAGGCCTATTAACAAAATAACTTTAAACATCTGCTCTGTCAAAAATAATAGTAATCAAACCTGAAATACAGAGGTAGTCAGAATAATTATGGAAGTCAGTTTTTCAGACCACAGAATGTTCCTGCTTATTTGCCACTCATATTGAGTGGAAAAGGCTAATCTTCAAAATAAAAATATGTATTCTTAAAAGCCATTAAGTCAAATAGTTCTGAAGTAATCTTGAGTTTTGAAAAGTTAAAAGCTACCTCTAATCTACTACCAGGCAAAGTACTAACTGCCACAGACATTAGGATACGTGTAGAGTTCCATGTATCTGGATTTCGCCATACTTTGTCTGGTGTAAACCTGTTGAATTCCAGCTCTAAGGTCATCCCATATCTGGTCAAGACCAATCTGTTTAAGTCCATGTGGGTTCTGACTCCTATTCGATGACATTTTGTATTTCCTGTAAAGTCTTCCAGTGCAGCAGCCTGAGATCAGGTTATTCCTCCATCAGAATCACAAGTCAAGTAACATTCTACACTCAGTTGCAGCAACTCAGTCAGATATTCTTTACATGCAAAAAGTGGTGTCACCCAGGAAGATAACCTGCAAAAAAAAAAGAAAATATATACCTTATATGACAGTCTGAATTCATTCACACTAAAGATACAAAATTATTTTGTTGACACAATCAATTATATAGAGGAGGAATCCATGATGACATCTGAAATACCAAAACCAAGGACCGTAATTTTTCAATTCAGTAGAATGGGTTGGTTCCAGAGTGCCCAGAGTCATCCAAAGGCTGTAAGTGTTTAGGTCAGTGCAGCTGACAGCAAAACTCCAATGCTAATAATAAAAAATAACAGGAAAAACCTTTCCAAGCAGCAGGCACTATCTTACCAAAAAGTGTTTTCTCCCCACACAACAGCAAAACTCCAGCATTTCCAAGCAACTCTGGGTAACTGTGGTTTGTTGTTTAACAAACATCCTAATGGACATCAAAGATTAACTAGAAGATATTACAAATAACTTCTCAAAAGAAATGAGTTATCAATTACTCTTCCAGAATTGAGGTTCTATTACAGGTAACCTGAAAGTTCAAGGTATTTTGGAAGCAGAGGTTTTTTTCCATATGGTAAACACATATTTAAATTAATTTCTTTGCTAAGTAAAAGATCACCACTTCCTTCAATGTAATTTTAACAGCAAGAGAACAAGCAGTCAATAGTGGTGAGAAGAAAGGACTACTAATGGGACTACACAGAATAAATATGGTGCAAACTGTGACTGAAAAAATCAGAAACTAAGAAAATGCACTGCTCCCATGAGTCTTAAGTGCACAAAGTTTCGAACATACTGAAAAGATGGTTATCAAGCTCATGAAATGACAGGGTAGGAAAGCAATCACCTGGAATTACCACTGAAAACATCAAGCAGAGAACATTCATTTTTACACAAGTCCATAAAAATATTTTTCCAATTTTTACATGTCTTATCCAACAAAGCAAAAAAATTGATATAAAAAAAATAACAAAGATGGTAGCACAATTAAAATAAATAGCCCACAGAATTTTAATAAATCAGAACCAACTTAATCTTACTGCAGCTTCTTAATTTATATAGGGAGCTTATAAGAAAGACAAAGACTTTTTACCAGCAACTGTAGTGACAGGACAATGGTCAATGGGTCTAAATTAAAAGAGGGCAGATTTAGACTGGATAGAAGGAATAAATTCTTTATTGTGAGGGTGGTGGTGGGATACTGCAACAGGCTGCCCAGAGGAGTTGTGGGTGCCCCACCCTGCCAGTGTTCAATGCCAGGTTGGATGGGGCTTTGAGCAGCCTGACCTAGTGGAAGGTAACCCCACCCAAGGCAAGGAGATAGGACTAGATGATCTTTAAAGGTCCCTTCCAGTACAAACCATCCTGTTACTCTGCACCCTAGAGCTCACTGACTGAAATACTAAAAACACAGTGAAACATAATGTTTCTCCATTCTTCTATAGACAATACAGCTTTGTGATAAACCAGTTGTAGTGGTTTTAGTTTAC
>WBMV01006720.1:0-23229 GCA_013396655.1 Campylorhamphus procurvoides
GAGGGAGGGAGGAAGGGAGGGATTTAACAAGTGTTACAGAATTATTTTAGTATTCAATCATTTTACTCCTGTTTGGAATTTAAAGCAGCACTCCCACTGAAAAGATATGTGCTTTACAAGTAAAAAAAAAACCAACCAAACAATTATGTATCACAACAATTAAGGGAAAAAGGAAAGGAGATAACTTCTATGGGAAACCTATATCTATGGTTGCCACATTGGCTTGACAATGTGATTTTTTTATTAATTAGCATCCTTACAGACGTGAAGTTTGAAATAACATCCATAACACTGATCTGTTCATTATTGTGTTCATCAGTAATCTAGGTCAGAAGATAGAGATCCAAAGTCTATTCTTAAGAATATCACATTTTTAAGAAACAGTTAGATGGCTCATTATAGTATTCTTTTAGATCAGATTTATAAAGACTCTAATTAAAACACAAGTGATTGTATCAATGTATTCTATTTTTTTTTCTGCATAGTTTTATACACAGAATTACTTGAGCAATTTTATTTGATAGGCATTACTATTAAAAGTGGACTAACAGCCATTTTTGGTAACGTTAGTTCAGCCTTTGCATAATGTGAATGTTACCAAAGACTTATAATTATACGGTTTGATGCAGAATTTCTGTATCAAAAAATTGTCATTATTATAAGAAGCAGTTTCTCAAAAACTGTATCCTGTCATTATTAAAATCTCAGACAAGAATTTAAACTTGTAGGTTTTGCTCAAAATATTTTTAGGACTTGTTTGAAAGCACAGAAACTTTTAACTAGGTATATAAAACAAAATGAAAGACATTAAAAATGAATGCACCGTATTTTATTCTGCACATATGAAAAAAGGCCCAAACTATTATTTTCTCCATTCTTTTTTTTTAATTCTTTTGCAGGGGCGTGGGGTAAAGCTTGATAGCACAATGATGGGGAGAAAAAACATCACAGATCCATAAAAAAACTGGAAATGTAGTAAATGATCCATACCTGTGCATAATTTCTTAATTAATTTTCTTAATTTTATTGAGTATTGACAGAGGCTAAGAGATGGTCATGCAATAATAAATGCATATTCTCAAAGGAAGTCACCTTACCATTAAGTGAAGATCGTTATGCTACAACGACATACAAATCTTAATTGCCAGCACAGTAAGTGATAATGTTCACTGGAAAAGGGAATATGCACTTTCAATAGACAGAATGCAAAAGAGTTTGTAATACTTCTATACTTTTTCAGAGCAGTTTTTAACCTTTTTTTAAAGAATGTAAACAAATTATCAAAAATTATTAGTGGTATTGTAGTATATTAATTTGCTAGTTGTTTTATTGATAAGGTGAAAAATCAGCCCAGTTACGTTGCAATATTTATGTTAAGTAATGTAATATTTTATTCACAGCACATTGCATTCAACCACTTTATCCACTAATTATTCCCTTTTACTTTTCAAATAATCTAGTATTTTTTAATAACTCAAACCAAATCTCAATTGTTTCTCTGTAAGCCAAACAATGACACCTTTTAACTAAGACACTATTTCATTGCCTTTTGATTTTAGACTCGCCTGATTGAGGACTATTAGACACACTAGGGCTTGCAGTGAGTGTTAAGCTGGGACTGTCTCAATTTAGGTAAATCAAAACTGGTATTTTAAAATTATCACCCTCTTACTTCCTACAGTTTTTCTGGTTTTTACAAGATTCTTAATAACCTCCAGAAACTCCATAAATCAGATGTACCTGAAACCCTTCAAGTGAATGGAAAAAACTTAGCTAACTTCAGTTATCTCAAATCAGACTCTGGAAGAACAGCAAGATCAATTTTCCATCTACAGTCCCACCCAAAAGTGTTGTTCCTTAAATCAGCAAAATGGAAAAAAAACAAAAAACCTGAAATTTTAACTAAAAATATAATGCAAGCATATAACCATGCCAATAAAATTTTCTTTAAAAAAGTCTAACATAAAAATAAAGAGTTTTTTTTTATATTGTCTCTTTAATCAATACTTTCACCTTACCAAGTTTCAATGTGCCACACTTTGTTAACAGGCATCTAGATTTTTCCCCGTTATAGTAAATCAATGCAAAATGTATAATTGATTTCAGGTAGAAGTGAGGGATAGCAGGGAGTTGAGACATAAAAGGGCAAAGAAAAGAGTTAAACACATTTGTTTTATTGATTATTTTTGTCTATATCTGCAAACCCATTAAAAACTTGATTACAGAAGAAGGGGTCTTGATTTTCTCCTCATGTTGAACAGAAAAACAGAGTGCACAGAAAAGGGAGACAGTTACCAAAATGAAAGGGTCTTGCAGTAATTATATTTACTGAGTGATAGACTTATATAAGAATTTGCTTAATGTAGTTCAGCTTTTCAAGTATGAATATACCTAAATGCATGTACATCCTTCAAGAAAAAAGTTAATATTATAAGGTGAACTGTTAATATTTCATTAAACACGACTATTCAACTGCTCTTCATTAAATGAAATTGTTGAAGCTTAATTCACACAAAGTAGTTATAGTTCATGTGATATAAGTACCAAATTAAAAGTTCACAAAAAGCCTAATAAATTAACACATTTAATGATGCATGTGCATTTTTATTTATTTTTATTTCAGAAGTTAAAATATCATTGCAGATCAGAGATTACTAAACTGGAACCAGAGCAGATATTCAGAAACAAGATTTAAAATCCAAAAAGTAATATTTTCTTGCATGTGTAAGTGAATGGAAGGGGGGAAAAACACTTTTATTTTCTTGTTAGGAATTTTTAGTTGGTATTCAAAATGCAGTCAGAGTTTGAAATTAGGTGAAATGTTGGTAGAATTCAGGTGCAGTTTAGAGATTACTATCAGTACATTAGTGAAACAACTCAGGAGAAGATATATTCTATTTATCTGTATTGCCTAATGTACATTTGTTCTGCAAGAAGAATTACTACTAATATTATAGGATTTCAGTAGTTTAAGGAATATAACCAACTTCTCTACACATACTTGGATCAGTAGAAATAAATGCTTGAAGAGACTTATTTTTCCAGAGTAGAGTGTGTACACCCTAACTTCAAGTCTTCAGCTTAAGTGTCAAAAAATGAGCTCCTAAACATAGTGGACAAGAATCCCTCTCTGCTCTTACTCAGAAAGATGAAACAGGAAGGCATCGAATATACCCTCAATGGCAAAACTTGGGGTTGAAACCCCTATAGTTCGTATGCACTTGCTGTTCTGGTGCTCCATCACCTATCTTAAGCACTGTCACACAGCTGTACAGCTGTGCCTGCTTATGTGTGAGGTGAGCCTATCCTGAACACTAGAAAGTGTAAGAATACAGGATTAAATCCAGAAGGTGCCATAGGAGTGTCTTTCCCTGTGCTCCAAAAATGACATATAGCAAAGCACAGAAGACTGGAACTTCCAAACCATATGTGCAGCAAGATACTGCGAATAATCCAGGTCTGGACTATTCTCAGTAACTGAGAGACAACAGGCTGCTATACTTCACTCCTTTGCTGCATTTGCTCCTGTTGTACCCCATGTAACCCTGCTTCTATTGTGCCATAATGTAGAGAATGATATGGTGGGGTCCAGAAAAGCAAAAGTGACTTATTCCACTTGGCATGGCTGAGGGAATAAATGGGTATAAGGTAGGTTTATGTTCCCATAGATTCTGAGGCTACCTGAAGGCAACTCACCCCAGCATTAACTTGAGCAGCATCAAGTCTTCAGAGTTACAGCACCAATAATAATTCCCCAGACACTCTTGTAGCCACCAGAAATTCTCAAAATACCACCAGCTATTGCCTATATACCTTCCTTTTCTGAGAAAACCAGAGAGGCAGAATGATATGTAATAGCATCACAAAATCACTAACCTGGCCCTAAGCCCAAACACACCTATTATAATTTCAGCAGTGTTTCCAGTCACTGTGTTGTTATTTCCCATGACTTTTGCATTAAAAAAAAAGTTTCATCAGTCTGCTTTTATGCAAAACATTTCTAGTTCCCTACTTGAACAGCCCCCAATAGTGCTAGGACAGAAATATACACAATGTCATATGTCAAAGGAAAGAATGAAGCCCCAGTGTTGTGCACACGTGATACACACAGAGGCATCTATGGTGCATGATAAGCATAATTTTATGACACAGGCTGAACAATGTGGCAATTACAGCAGCCATCCTGGAATTCACAATCACCACTTGAGAAAACATTTTGTATACACAGTCATGCTATTTGGGAAAGAACTTACTCTCAGAAGAGATAAGAGCTGATTGATTGAATTCTCTTCTGAGAGTATTTTAACCAAGCATGCTTTATTACAGTTTACTGCACTTTAGTTTGTGTTTATGAACATGAAATGCTGAACATGCCTTGATAGACAATGATGATGTCTCTGTCTGACATTACTGTTACGATACTGTGACTTTATTAGCACATAAATATTTTTCCATTAAATTTTTTGGATCATATTCAATTCTGATGCCACTCCAGTGGTTTCACTAAGAAAAGAGGCAAAATAATGCTCTGCAGTCTTGCCTGATATTAGCCCAAAACTAAGTAAAAAACCTTGAAAATGGGATGTTTTCTACTGCTGAAATCAATCTACTTGTAAAATGTAATTTGAATTTAAAGTTATCTTAATTATCAAATTCACTTAAAGTTAATTATATTTAAATCCACTTAATACTCTGTAATAAATGTTATATTTGTAATGGATAGGCTCAGCTCATTATAGCAATAATTTTTTTATGAGCAAGATGAGGCCAATTTGAAAGAAAATTAATCTGTGGATGGAACAAGTATTGAATTCCAATAGCATAATATCTCAGGCACAATACACTCTTACCAAGGGCACCTCCACCACTATGCACCATACTATTCTACAGTACAAAATACACCAACTTGGAGAGCCTTTTTATTCCATTACTATGGCTTTATGTTAGTTGGTACTTTAACATGAAAAACAGAAGATGAAACCAAATCCTCAAACCTGAGAAGTTAATTTTGGAAACAATTGGGTCTGATGTCAAAAACTTCCACAGAAAATTGACAGCCAGCTCTCCATGTAATTTATGTCCACACTTTCAAGTGAAGCTTGTGTTTCTAATACATTTACAGCACACAATGAGCTTTCAGTTGCAATTTGCATAAGCAAAATCATTTTTAGGTTACTTTTTATGTAGGTATTAATACTTTTTTTTCCTGGCAAATTTCCAGACTCCATGGAAAAATGTTAAAATAATTCAATGCATCACTCTTGCCAATTCATCAGTTCTCTCAAGACTAGCTCCATTACAAAGTTAAATAAATATTTCACATTTACAAATTTGCATTTTTACTACCTAGCTCTTCTCTGGAGCTAGCAGCCAGGTATTTCACCTGCATTTAAAGTTGGTATTATATATAAAATTATACATTATAAACCTTATTTAAATGTTACAGTTGCACAGCCAAACAGAATCAAAGCTACCATGTCCATATATTTCAGTTTCTTGATGCATATGTATCATAGTTATCTAATGAAAATTAAAATGAGAGTCCATGAAAGGGCCAAGTAGACATCTCCATAATACAAGATTTCTGTTCTATACTTTCAACACCAAAGAATATTACTTCTTACCTTGAAACCTTCTGTCTCACTCACTCTCATCTCTTGCTCATCTTCAGTCCTGTCTTTGAACAAAGTCATGTTCACTGAGTCCCCCAGCAGACATTCTTTTCCTACTGATGAGTTTCAACCCAAAGCCTTTAACCAGATTTTGGTTAAGATATTATTTCACAAGAGAAAACATTACTTTCATTCAGAGCAAATTGGGAGCACTGAATGACTGCTTGTATAAAACTACATTTCTCATTTTTATCCTAAATCCAGATTTTAAGTGACTGAAGAACTCCTTCAACCCTTGGAAAATGTTGAGACATATTGTTTTCATCTTATGACTTTAAATATACATTTGTCCTAAGAATGCTATAATGATCAGGTTTAAGTATTTGGGCTGGAAGGACTGCATACTAGAAGGTATCTGCATACTTTACACCTGAAGCTCACCCTCCACACATTAACATACACACAGAAATATGTATTATGCTAGAACAAGCATGACTCTTATTTCTTACTGATTAACATACTCAAGAGAGGAGTTCCACAGCAGTCATTTCTGAATCTGTTTAAATGAGTTAAAACTAACCATGATTCTCTTGTTTCTGTTGCCTTAAGGAAGGGGGAAAAAACTTTCCAAGACAACTTTATGTAGGTAAAGCAGAGAAGAGTTCTTTTACTTATCGGATTTTGAGGTACAGAATATAAAGGAGTATAAAAGAGAATATAAAGTATAAAAAGTATAAAAGAGTACAACACGTGTTGATAAGTAACAGATAGAAAACAGGTGCTAGGATGAGCTCATGGCCTCAGGAATACCATGTGACCTCTTTTCCATGCACCACCGCTTCAAAACATGCAGAGTAAATTAATCCAAAAGGCGTCCCTTTCATTTAATTCCCGGCTGTTTCCAGCCAAACCCCCTGAGCCACNGCAGCATGCTAATTTTGTAACTATACTCAATTATCATATCTAAAGGTCCTATCCAATCTAAGATATGTCCATGCCCAGAGCTTCCCTTGGTTCCGCCTCATGGCACGCCTCTCCTAGAATTGAGTTGGAGGTCTTAAGACCCCTTTGCCTTATTGGAGCTTCTCCAAGGTTGCTGGGCTTTGCTTTCTTGTTTTGACTAACATGGTATCTAGTTGCCTTAGCTCTAGTACATGTTTTCTTAGCGCAGTGTTCCAGCTATTATCTGACCCTTAAGACAGCTAACATACGGTTAGAGGTTGTTAGCTATGCTATATGTGAGAAGTATACCTAGAAGTATAAAAATCCACAAATTCATGAAAACCCTGAGGCAACATTTCAAATGCTAATTTATTTAATGGTAAAGACTATATTATTGCTTGTTAATATGCACATAAAATACCAACTAATTTCATCCTAGTTATCCTCTTTTCCATTCCTCTTCCTTTTCAATCTTATCCATAGGTAAAGCCACTAGATAGCACACATAATGAAATATATTTACTCTCCATAAATAGAAGTTTCATATCACACATCTTAATTCCCATACAAGTACAAAGGAGAGGAAATTAAGCCTCATTTTGAGTTTTCTTCCCTTATATTCCGACAGTAATAAAGCTTAGCTAATAAAACACTACTACTATTAGGGCACTGGACAGCTACAAATCATCCCAAACTGACTTAAGTCAAGCTTTGTAGAATCACATAATCAGAGTCCTCCAAGTAGCATCCAGTTATTGTTTTGATATTCTTCTTTAATAATATTTATTTAGTAATTTAAAATGGGGATGTTATAAATGTTTCAATGCTAGAAAACACAAGTATTAGGAAGAGAATCAAATTACAGAGTATAATCTTCTACCTGTACTGTTTATGAGTGGTGTTTCTGCCACTTTTCTGACTTTCTTTTTTCTTGTTCTTACAGTCCTTAAAATGTCAACAAGACACACATTGCTACATATGCCAGAATCAACAGTTTTATGTTAGATAGAAAGTACTTGGACAGGAAAAATAGAGCTAGAACATCTTTCTCCAGAATTTGGTTTAAACCAGACCACTTATGTTATCAGCTGGATTCTTACCCCTGCCTGGAGTGGGCCTGTCCTTCTTACACTCGAAGGTTCAAGTTATAAAGTTACTCAGAATAATAATGTCAAAGCTCAACTGTGATGACCTGTGTAAGTATCTTATGAATGGTTTGCCAATAAAATAACTCACAGAATTTATTACAAAGAAATGTAAATTCTTTCATATTGCTGCAAAAAAAGAATGCTAGCAATATCTAGGACAATAGAGTTTGATATAGTCATTACCAATTAAGGATATCTGGCTTATGACAGCTAGTTCCATCAAAATATCAGATGAATAAGTAGTCTAAATCAGAATCACAAGTCACACACGTTTAGACCTGTGTGCAGTTCTGGTCACTCCTATTAAAAAAAAAAAAAAGCAAACCAACAGAAGATATTTGATGAGAAGAATACAAAGGATTTTGTACTATGAGCAATTAATTAAGCAGGCATTTTCAATAAAGAGATGATATAATGTCAGCAGAGGTGACACAAGAGAGCTTTTAAAAATTACTAGTTTAGATGTGGTGCGTTGAAACTGACTATGCATCTTTTCCAAAGCAAGAAACAAGAGGTTGGTTGAAGACAATTTCATAACAAGTAAAAGGGATATTTTGTGGAATAATGCATAGAATTGTAGAGTTAATTGATGCTGCAAATGTTAAAAGTTACATGGATTTAGCACTAAAATTTGACCAGTTAATGGAATCTGATGATTACTGAACATGCAAAAATGACACTGCAGTTGAATGTATTAAGGAAATGTATTTTTCTTTTTCTTGCTCTTCTTCAGGCATTTATTTTAGGTAATACTGACAATGGGATATGGGGCTTCACAGACCTTTTGGTCTGACCTGGCATAGCCACACTGGTCTTTGTGACACATTTTGTCTATATGCTATGATCACAGAATCATGGAATCACAGAATGATTTGGGTTGGAAGGGACCTTAAAGATCACCTCATTCCAACTCCCCTGCCATCGGCAGGGACATCTTCCACTACACCAAGGTGCTCCAAGCCCTGTCCAACCTGGCCTTAAACACCTTCAGGGATGGGGCATTCACAAGTTCTCTGGGCAACCTGTTCCAGTGCCTCACCACACTGCAGTGAAGAATTTTGTCCTAATACCCAATCTCAATTTACCCTCTTCCCGTTTAAATCCATTCCCCCTTGTCCTTGTAAACAGTCCCTCTTCAGCTTTCATGTAGGCCTCATTTAGGTACTGGAAGGCTTAAATCTCCTCTCTAGGGTGTGTTTGAACCCATATGCCACAAGTCAGCCTATCAGATAAGGTATAAAAAATGACAGACAAAAAGTATCACTCTAAACCAATTACTGTGTTAACTTTTCTTTTCATATTGCAACGTAGCAAATAGGAAGGGAAAATTTCAGATATGTGTTTTGTGCTGGATCACCAAGGGATGTTTATTAAATAACTGTAATTTAAAAATAAAGCACTATGATATTCTGTTTTGATTTACTTAAAAAAATCCTAGTTATTTTACAACTAGAAATTCCCCACGCTTTTAACATGGAAGGGAATAATTTCCCTCTAATACTTCCATGGATAAATAAAAGGTGACAGACGGTATAATACACAATGAAAATTTCTATTAGGTTCAGAATACATATTACACAAACAGTCCTCATGTACATATATTCCCCATGGCCCTAGTCTAGATCTTAGTGAAAACAACAAGACTATGTCCATTAAACCTGGTGTATAGCATAAGAAATTGAACTGTTTTCCAGTTATTTCATACTTTTAATTAAAAAAAAAAAGAACAAAAATTTATTGCTTGTATAGAGTATTGAAAAGCTTTGATTTTAATAATTTATGGTCCCTCTTATTGTGTTTATGTACTGCAGCCTGAAACCACTCAATTAACCTAACTATATACATAGTTAAGACAGCAAGAATATATAAAATAAATGTAGCAATGCAAAGGAAAATGGTGCTTTCCTTTTGGGTTGACTTTTGTGCATGCATTCACTCCATAATGCCCAGAGGAAACTCAAAACTGTGGATCAATAAAAGAACAAAGAAATTAGGAAAAGTCAAGTATTACAAAAAATAATAAAGAAGGGGAAAAAAGGATATAGTTTTAGTTGTTGATAAATGGTCTAGCTCTAAGAATATCAATTGTCTACAGAATTTAATTTATCAGTATGGCAGATTCTATTCTTCTGGGGTTCTGTTGCAGGTAGTTAACTGTAAACTAAATTTGATTAAGAAATGACAATTTGCAAGAGAATATGCATGAGAAAAAGAGATGTGAAACTGTACTTTGATTTTCTACATGAAAAGTAGCTCTAGTCCCAGTAGAACTTAACCTGACTAGGGCCCTAAAAGACAATTAAAAAATGTTTCTATAAACACATTAGCAACAAAAGGAGGGTTAAGGAGAATCTCCAGCCTCTTTTGAATGCGGGGAGAAACACAGCAGCAGAGAACAAGGAAAAGGCTGAGGTACTTAATGTCTTCTTTGCCTCAGATTTTAATACTAAGACCAGTTGCTGACTGGATACGCAGACCTGAGAGTTGGAAGACAGGGATGAGAGCAGAATGAAGAACCCAAAATCCAAGACAAAATGATCAGTGACTTGCTACACTGTTTAGACACAAACACATGGAAGTTTATGGAGCTGAATGAGATCATGGAAATATAGATTCCCTACAGTTTGAAGAGACTTCTAAGATCATCAAGTTCAACCAATGACTCTTTCACAAACTCAGTCAGCATGGGTTTATGAAAGGCAGGTCTTACTTGAGTAAACTTATCCCTTCTATGACAAGATGACCCACTCAGTGGATGAGGAAAAGGCTGTGGATGTTGTTAACCTGGACTTTAGTAAAATCTGTGACACTATTTCCCACAGAATTCTCCTGAAGAAACTGTAATGGTGGTGAATGGAGTTACAACCATTGAGAGCGGGCCACGAGTGTTGTTCCCCAGGGCTCAGTATTGGGCACAGCCCTGTTTAGTAACTTTACCAACATTCTGGACAAAAGGTTGTGGGCACCCCCAGTCAGTTTGCAGATGACACCAGGCTGTGTGGGAGTGTTGATCTGTTGGAGGGTAGGAGGTCTCTGAAGAGGGATCTGGACAGCCTGGACTGATGGGCCAAGGCCAATTGCATGAGGTTCAAAGAGGCAAAGTGCCAAGTCTTGTGTTTGGGTCACAACAACCCCAGGCAGCACTACAGGCACAGTGGCTGGAAAGCTGCCTGGTAGAAAAGGACCTGGGGGTGCTGGTCAATAGCTGCTGAACATAAGCCAGCAGTGTGCCCAGGTGGTCAAGAAGGCCAATGGCATCCTGGCTTGCATCAGAAATGGTGCGATCAGCAGGACCAGGGCAGTGTTTGTTCCTCTATACTGGTAAGGTTGTGGCTGAGGGAACTGGGGTTGTTTAGCCTGGAGAAACAGAGACTCAGGTGACACCTCCTCACCCTCTACATCTGCCTGTCAGAAGTAATAGTGAGGTAGGAGTCAGTCTTTTCTCCCAGGTAACAAGCAATAGAACAAGAAGAAACAGCCTCAAGTTGGGCCAAGGGAGGCTTAGATTTGATATTAGGATAATTTCTTCATGAAAAGGCTGGCCAGGCACTGAAACAGACTGCCCACAGAAGTGGTTGAGTCACCGTCTCTGGATGCATTTAAAAGACGTGCAGATGCAGCACTCAGGGACATGGTTTAGCAGTGGATTTGGCATTTCTGGATTAACAGTTGGACTTGGTGATCTTAGAGGTCTTTTCCAACCTACATAAATCTATGACTGTGACTGATAGCTGTGACAGAAAAAGGAAGATTTCTTTAAGAATTATTTTATTTCTTTTCCTAGAAAATTGCTTCCTTTTGAAAAACCAAAGTAGAGAAAAAAGTAGCATCTTCAAGGAAAAAAATATTTATAGTTGAAAACATCTTTATACTTTGGTCATACTACAATCATTCAGCTGATACATTGGATAAATGAGAAATTACACAAAAAAATGTTTTTCAAAGTCTTTCAACAGATGAGAGCCACCATAAACCTGGACTTTCCCTCTCTTTTATTTACCTCTTTCCTTAGTTTTTTGGTGTTTTTTTCTTTCTTTGTTTTTTTCCCAAAAGCAGGACAACCATTAGAAAAATGAAATGTGTTAATCTGAGAAGTTTAAGAACAAGAAACTTCTAGTTCTGTGTCAGAAATCAGTCGCTAGTTTCGTTGTGTGCAGTTAGCTGTGAAAATGAAAACTTTAGTGAAAATCTCGTTTCCTTGGAGCCAAATGGAGTGAACTCCCAAGGGCATCCCCCATGTGTCATCTTCACTGTGCTTCTTCATTTGATCAGATTGAATCTTTCATGCTTGCTGAATACACAGGTGGTGTCTTGTAAAGTTTCCTGCTCCTTAGACTTTCCATAGCCATTCCTAAAATTTATGTTTTCATGCTTTTAGTGCCCCCTGAGGCCAACACAGCTCCACTTACTTTAAATAATTTTTTAAACTTATTTTTATCAGCCTTTAACTCTTGTTACCTTTTTCAGCTTATATTTTTCAACATTTTACAAGTTGGCATTCTTGTGCATTTTACAGACTTGCAAGGAGAAGTTGAGAGGACAGTGGTTTTGAATGACACATGATAGCCCACTTTTTCACTGAGCAATAAGTGCAAGCTCATGCAGTACACAGAAGAGAAACTCTGAATATGTGACAAAATTGTGATGCCAGAGACAAAGAAGGAGGGTGTGATTTGTCAGTAATGGTGGTAGTACTTTTTCCATGGTAACCTCCAAACAAAATGCGTGAATGATTACAAATACAATAGCCATGAGGTAAGGGAGGGAGGAATACTAGTTAGTTTTACAAATACTACTTGAAAGAGAAAGTGCAAAAGATGCAATAAGAAAAGTTTACATATTATGGTGACTATAGGCAAAACAATACTGGACATTGAAATTACCAGAAAGAGAACTCCTAAAAATTTTTCAGATGTATTGGTGATGCTACCTTCATTTTGGAAAATGCTGATAGGCTTTCAGTGGGTGGAGGTAGGGAGAGTGGTGCAGGGAAGAGTGGTTTATATCTTAAATTAAGTATGATAAGCAATTGTAAAAAGATTTGGGGAAGAAAATAACGCTAAGTTCAAATAGCTCTCCCACTGATTCCCACTGCCTAAGCTCTTAGATGAACCTTTCAAACCCTATATTTTTTGGTTCCTGCACTTAATGTAGAAAGCTCCAACTCAAGGATCACCAACCTGAAAATTAACCATACAACTTAAAAGTTAAGAAATCTGAGTGATTTATCAATATGACGATGATTAGGATTGAATAAAACAACCTTAACTAGTGAAAAGATTGCAATGCATTTTTACTCACAGATTATTTGTAGCAGTAATATATAAGGACATATGTTTTAAAGCTAATGGCCTACTAACTCACCTTTTCTTAAGATTAATGATTCAGTTCTGTTGGAAGGTGGTGGTTGTATTGCTTAGTTTACTATGTCATTTTAAAAACAAACAAAAGCCCAAGCCAAAAATACTCAGCTGCAAGTTCATACACAAAAAATTTCTGTGTATTTTCTAGGAAAAGTGAGATGGAAGAAGAAATGGAAGGATCTATTTAACTCACAACTCCTAGCTTCTTGCCACAGAACCATTCACATTCCCAGAGCAGAAACGTGATTTTTTTAAGATGCTCTATTTAACCTAAAAGATTTTATGTGTCACTGAGAATTTCCAAAATTCTATTTTAAAAAGAAGCCCTGTTATGTTGCAGCATCGAGCAAAGATGAAGACTGATATGAGAAACAAGTACCTTCCATGGCTAGAGCAATATTCTGTTTCACTCCATTACTCACTTGAGAAAATTCACTCAGCCAGAATTCAGATGTAGCTAAAAGTGCATATGTTAAAGGCATGTATTTATCTCTAAGCAAAGAATCTAAACTAGCATGAGAGTCAAGGAAGATCCGGTAAATACAGTCAATAGATTCCATAGAGCTATTTGTGTCACTATAAAACCAGACACTGACATTTGATCTGCTGGTTTTCTAGACACTACTGGTGTGCTGACAAGGGGCTCAACACAGTTGACCGCAGGTATTGATTTAGTGTCATCTAAGACAGCAAAGTCTATCCTGCATGGCCTCCAGCTGTTGCTCCTCTGTGACACCTGTGGGTCCCATGCCACGCAGGGCCTGAGGTAGGCTAGGCCATTTCGGAAATGTGTGTGTTTGAGCAGGACAATTGAGCTTTGCTCTCTGGGTATTTCAATTGAAAAAGAAGTGAATTCCACAGCACACACGGATTTCTCCTCACACTTCTCTGCCCATCATCTAGATCAAAAGATCTGGGGACACAGTGAAGCTCTTTCATTAGCAAGTACTGTCATCAAATCAGGATTTGGGAGCCATTCATACTACAGTCCCAGACAATATTCTATAGTATGACAGTAAGACACTGTTTAACTAGTACTATTTAACACAGCCTTTGGTCAATAAAACCATTCACACCATTCACACTTTTAGCACATTAATATTCTATTTGGGATGCAGAAATATTTGCAACAGATAATTAAGTAGTCATAACCACAGACAAAACAGACTTAAAGTCACTACAAAAATTATACATTTTTATTCCATTAAGTAAATTAGTTTTTTCCACTAGTTTTACATTAAATATTTGCAGCATGATTTGGAACATACAGAAGGGGGAATTATAATTGGGAATTATATTGTACACACTACATAAGGCAGCCATTAATCTTTTACAGCTGGGAAGCTTGGGTAAGTTAAGACAAAATTCTTCTATGTGATGGGTATAAATTGACGTGACAGTAAATTTTTATTTGGAATATTTTAAAAAGGCAGCCTTCAGCAGTAAATTTTACAAGTTTAAATGTCTAAGCTTTAGATGTGATTTTAGTATTTATTTAAAAACAACAAAGCAGGATCAAGTCAATCTGCTTCCTCAAACATCCATTAAAAAAACTTCATTATTAGATTTAACATAAAAACATATTAAATTTAACATTATAGGTATATTAGATTTAACATTAAAAAGGAACATAATAATAAGTACTTTAGGTTATTAAAACTTAATTTCAGTAGATTTATTCATATTAATGTAATTTGGGTTTCACTTATTTATGACAATAAACCAAGCTAACTAGCCAGTTTGGTTTTTTTCCTTAGGTATGTTTGAGTTTTTTAATTGCTAGCTCTGTGCCTCTCTTTCAGATACAAAATTGAATTAGAATGCATAATTGAAGTATTTTAACTGTGGTTCCAAAATGGTACTTTTCTTATGCAAGGGCTAGATTTACCTATAAATTCCACAGAGTTTAATATATTTTTTTCTAATTATTTTCTAATTTGATCATAAAAAAAGCAGAAACAGATTCTACAAAGTATCCAGGAACTCTTTTTTTTTAAATAGATGTCTTTCTACTTAGACTAAGAAAATTACCATTATATTGTTGTATTAATACTAAGAGGCTTCTGGATGTATATTTTGATTAGATAGTGATGCTCAGCATTATCAAGATTAAAGAATTAAGAATATATTTAACAACAGGATGGAGAAAATAGAAATTTGGCATAAAGGCCATGTCTAAAGCCATACGGACACATAAATAAATATTCACATTATTTATTTATCTTAATTATGTGATTATTTATTTATTTACTGTTAATTTGTGCACTGTGCACTGTTACAATGGAAGTTACTGAAAAAATGTCTGAGGTTTTTAGACACCTTAGAGTACATGCAAAACTTACTCATCCTATCCGTTTACTAAAAATTGATGATAGAGTTTGTGATGCCTTAATCACTTCTTTCTGCAGTACAGCTATTCAAATTACAAATATATGAACCAGTGCCAGCAACATTTTACATATGCAAAAGCAAAACTGCCATTATTGCTCCTTGGTCTTTATGATCAAAAGGGTAGCTATTCTGCAAGCAGCAAAGCATTGTTGGTTGTTGTTGGGTTCTTTTTGTTTGTTTTTTTTTTTCTTTTTCTGTCTGGTGAGATGGGTGAAGTTGGCTGTTTTGGAGTATTTTTACAGTGTGAAAGAGCCTGTCACTAAGCTCTGCTAGGCTGAGTGGAACTTGTACTTGCAATGATCCTGCCTTTTGTGAAATTCTCCTTCAAATATCAACTGAATTACTGAAATTTTAGTTCCCTGAACTGCTTATCTTAGCATTTGGATTAATGCCTACTTCCTCTATTTTACACATTGAATGCATTGCTTTTTCTTACCATAATATAAGAGGCTTCTGAATTCCCTTCTTCTATGTTGGAGTCAGGCTGTATCTGTAACATTCTTGGGCATTAGTCTCTTTCTTCATTCATCACTGTTTTCCTTGCTGATTCACTTGCAACAAAAAGTTTACCACACTCTTGATATTTTTTGCTTATCTTAAGCTGTATATCCATGTTGAGTGATCTGTCTACAGCTGGTAAGTCCCCATTAGTATAAGGTTATATGAGAAACCAAGGTCTTCCAATTCAGGATTCTTTTTTTCTAACAGTCATCATTTGGCTAGGAAACTTAAACTTATGGTTAGATCCAGATCATGTATCAAGAACCAATATGTGGACAGGATGGCTCAGTCTCTTTTCTCAGGGTAAGGTCCAACACTAAAAACTTGCTTAGTGGAACACAAAACTCTCATTTTGTCAGTTTTTATTTTTATCAAAATAACTTACTTCAAACATTTTATGTTCGTTTTCTCAAAAGTTAGAGGGGTTGGCCAAGCTCTTTTATTTGAGACTATGAAGATAACAAATTGCTTTCAGCAGTAAATCTTACCTATGTATTTGATCTGTCTTAATTTTACTGGCAATCAAAGACTGTGTGCTGGTTGCTGAGGCACTCAAATTCACAAATCAGCATATTCATTTCCTATGTCATTGATTTTACTTTAAATAAATGTAGTAATCCACAAATTGGGAGTAGCTGGCATTTACTTATTTGGAAGCTCTGGATGCCTTTGGAGAGTGACTGTTCACAAGAGCTGGTAGTGACAGGACAAGGGGAAATGGTTTTAAACTGAAAGAGAGTAGGTTTAGATTAGATATTAGGAAGAAATTTTCTACCGTGAGAGCGGTGAGGCACTGGAACAGGTTGCCCAGAGAAGCTGTGGATGACTTCAAGTGTTTAAGGTCAGGTTGTATGGAACTCTGAGCAATCTGATCTAGTGGCAGGTGTTCCTGTACGCAGCAGGGAAGATGGAGTTAGATGATCTTTAAGGTCCAACTCAAACCATTCTGTGATTCTATGATTTGGACAACTTCTGGAGAAACACACAGCAGAAGAGATGCAGGAAATTACCTCTTAAATTGCATGAGGGATGAGTTTGTCTGGAGTTATGGCCACCTTCTTGGAAAATATCCAGACGTTGTTTCAATTCCTTTTGTGAGGCCTTCAGCTAATTTTATTTTAAATTTCTGGAACATACTTGAATTCTCCATCCTCCATTTCTGCTTCACATTGGTTCAGCAATGTACAAGCTCATGCATTTTCTCCATGGAAACTGAATCTTACGGTTGTCATCAGTACTGTCTTTTTTGACTACTTGGTTACCCAAACATTGGGGCTATATGGGATCAAACAGTCCCTATGCAAACCCCTTCATTTACAAAGAATAAAGAACAAATGTCTTTCAGGCAACACTTGGTCCAAAATCTTTCTTCCCTAGCTTTCTCTGTATTGCAGTCTTTTGGCTTTTCTCTCCTTTTCTTCAGTCCTCTCTCTTTTTCTTTTTTCTCTGCAAATAAATGCTAAGAGGCAATTTTCTTTCATATGTGTCAGCATATGCCTTTATTTTGTGAAGTGACACCAACCTGGGTTTGAAGGAAAGGCTTGTATTGTCTCAGTCAATTAGCTGTATAAAAGGTTTCACAGCTTCTAACAAATCAGAAAACAGGCTCATATTCAGCCTCAGTGAGGCTGAAGCTGGCCTATAATAGTTTCAGTAATCATAGAATCATACTGATTTATAAGCCAGTTTGCATGATGACATTGCAGACTTTAAACAAAGCAAGTTTTCTTTTATCTATCTTCTGGCAAACTTACTATTAGCAATGTTTTTCAGTTTATGCCAGAGTAATAAAATTTTCACTGAATAGAAATTTAGTCTTGTTCTGGTAAAGCTAAGCAACTTCCTTTTCAATTACGTATTTAAGGGTGGGGACAAGAAAAACCGTGAGGAATCTCCACAGCTTTTCCCTAGACATGGTTAGATGATCACTGTGACAGATTACATTCTTTTAGTGTTTGTTTTTCTGTTACCAAAGTTTGTAATATCTTATTAAAATTCTCTTAGTGTAGAGATGTTTCAAGGACCTTATTTCTTTCCACTAATGTTTAGCTGCTTGATTATCAGTTCATTTACGCTTTTCAAGGAATCATTTTTTTTTAAGACAGTGTAAATTTTGTGCAAGCCTGTTATCTCATTTATTTGCAAAGTGACAATTAGTTCCTGAAATATGGCTTCTAGTGTATAGCCCTTGTCAGTCACACAGTGAAATGCTCAGTCACTGATCTTGAAGTCTGTAGGAAATATATTAAAAGTTTTTTAAGGTTTAGAGGGTTTTGTTTAGTGTGTTTTTTTGGGGGTTTTATAGAACTGAAATCAGTGTTGACACATATGTATGCATATTATCTGCTCCAAGGCAATTTTTATGAATTGCATTTACAACTACACTAGTCTGCATCTGATTCTCCTGTTATTTCATTTTCTTTGAAATTTTCCCAAAGAATGATATTTTAGATTAAAAATCCCTCTGTGCAATTCCTTAAGATGCTCTCTATAAAAAAACTAGTCTCTAGTGAGACCATTTATTTGAATTAGAAAATTAGTTTCAAGCAGAAAATAAGATTAAAAATCTTTAAAAATGTATAGGAAACATTCCCCAACAACTTAACTAGTCATTGACACAATTATTTAGAATGGAGAAGTTAACAGCTAACACAGCAGATGTCTTTAAATAGATGGTATGAATTATAAACTTTTAGGGATTGGAATGATGTGAAGGGTATAAAATCCGACTATCATTTTTAACTGAGGAAATATATTGAGGCAGCAGATAAAGGCAGCTTAAAGAAACTTTAGCATAGTATATAGGGGGGAAAAAGTATTAGAGAAGTAGAATAAAGGTTTCGGTTAAATTTACAGATTTGGATCAGTGGGAATAGTCTAGATTTCAAAAGACGGGGAAAAAGGACAAAACACTGTTCTGTAATCCTGAACAGAACTTTGTTCCCATTATACTGCCTGCTTATACTTCTCTTCTAATGTTTACACTGTAGAATTAGTTTCTTTTGCTTCCAAGTTAGAGCAAAGCAACCCGTTAAGTATATACCCTTTTAAAAATATTTTTCCATTAAAGTCAAGTCGTTATAGCAATAGTATAAGGGGTCCCGTTATATTCCTGCTAAAAGTAGCAGTAAAATTCTAAGCGTTTTTAAATAATGTTGTCAGCATTAATGAATATTTAAGTAATGTAATACATTTATCCCCTTATCTACAATAATGGATTCCAGTAGCAAAAAAACAAGGAAGAAAAACTATACAGTGTTGAAAGATAAGAATAAGTCCAGAGCTAGCATGTATTATTTACCAGACACAGGTGGCAATCCAAAACCTAGAGGAAGAGGAAATTTCGATTTGGTGTTGCTGAGCTTAGCATGACTACCTAATCCACACTATCCTCACTAATCCACAATTGCAAAGATTCCGTTGATCCCTTGTCCAAATTATTTTTTAAAGCTCCTAACCAATAACATTTTTTACAAACTTAGGTTCTTATGGAAAATACTTATATACATATTTTAACTTGGAACTATACTTGAATTTCACAAACATAAAAATGTCAGGATAGGAAAATACCTTCTTCTGCAAAAACATTTAGCAGAACAAATTTATCTTTGAGCTTTAACAGGCAACTGCATGAGGACATTGGTGAGGACAGTCTTCAAAGAGGGCAATAAGGAGGACACAGGAACTACTGGCCAGTCTATCTCAACTCAGTCTGGAGCAATTCTTTTATGTGGATAGGATGAGGGAACTGGGCCTGCTCAGCCTCAAGAAGAGATGACTGAGGGGACCTCATCATATATAAGTATCAGAAGGGAAAGTGCCAAGAGGATGGAGCCAGGCTCTTCTTGGTGGTGCCAAGAAACTAGACAAGAGGCAGCCGGGAGAAACTGATAAAGAACTGGAAGTTCCGCTGGAATATGAGGAAGAATTTCTTTACTGTGTGGGTGACTGCCCACTGGAATAGATCACCCAGAATCCTTCAACGAAGATATTCAAGAACTGTCTGGATGCAATCTTGGATGACACTGCTTGATCAGGTAGATTGGACCAGAAGACCCATTGTGGTGCCTTCCACTCTCACCTATTCCGTGATTCTGTGACATTAAAACCAATTATATGCAGTCATTGTTGGTATCATGAAGGGACATGTATATACATGCATATATATGCAGTCTGCATGTTACAAGGAAATTTCTAATCTCTAGATATATGAACACACATTGACAATAACTATTCCTTTCTTGTTTTCCTTGCCTCTCTTGTAGTTTCTATTTTCAGCCACATTCCCTCCTTGGTTTGTTTCTTTCTATTGCTTGTTCCTTTCTGGTTTTATTTCTGGGGCATATATTGTCTTCCATTTTTTTTCCAATTTTTTTCTTCTTGCCTGTCTTGCCCCATTAAATATTTGCCAGTATATATCTGACATTTAATTTGTCACTCCTATCCCCGATCTCCTGTTGTATCTTGCCACACATTTTATCTGCTTTTCAGTGACTATTTTTCACTTCTATTGATCTTTTACTCTTTTCCAGATCCTTTGCTTTCTTTGGTTTATCTTTCATTCATTTATTTAGTTATTACTATTCAGCTTCCCATTTGTTATATTTATCTTTAGGTCAGACTCTTCAAGGCATCATGCAATTCTTCTTGTGTAGTTCTAAATTGTGTGCAGCACATACACATAAGTATCACATTATAGTTTTAGGATGTTTTCGTATGCAAAGTTTGTTACTCTTTAATTCATTAAATAAGACAGCAAGAGATGTGACTAGGCAGAAACAAGTCTGCATCAGCATATTTGGGAGATGTAGTGAGGGGATATATTATTTTAATGATGCATTTCATTCAATTTCAAGTCTGTTTTGAAAGTGCCCCTTTGTCATTCTCTTTGTACTCTGCCCAATGTAGCACTTCTTGTAGATCTTAAAGACAGTCAATAAGAACTCTGCAGCATTACACAGCCCTTCTCTGTCTTTTGTTTTCTGCATAGATATCAATTTGTTAAACAACCTGAATCTTTGATGACTTACAAAACAGTTCAGCTAATGGTCCATGCTTTAATGCATCTTATCAACAGCAAACATCTGCCTAAAAATGGCTGTGCTTTCATGACACTCAAGCTCCAGGGGAAATGTGAAGTTAGATGTCATTTTGCTGATCAGGTTTACAACAAGGACTGAAAGATTAAAGATTCCAGGCTCTAAGCGACAACTCCATGTAAATAATTTATAGTCCAAAAATAATGTGCTATTCAGGACTCAGAGGAAGGAGTCTTCTCTCTGTGTCTGTTTTATAATCATTCCTTTAGAATTATTCTAATTAACATTCAAAGATTACCAGCTTCCTATCTATAAATGAGTTGCTTATTAATATTACATAAGCTGTCCTCCTTTCTTCTGATGAGGCAGAGCGCAACATGCTGTAAACAGTATTGACAGGAAAATACATGGTTTGGAACTGTAGTGAAGCCATTTACCATTCATGAAGTAACTTACTAATAATAGTTGCTTGCTTATGAAAACTCAAATGTTAAGGTTTTAACAGGGCACTGGGATCAAAAAAGGAATAGTAATAAATGACCTAGATGTAAATTCTTTTTCATATAGCTGCATAGAATAAAGTGTTAAATTTGAATTGCACATGTGTGTGCAAGACATGCAAGAATTTTAGTTCCTTGTAAAAATCAGCACAGTAGTAAGACAAGCAAATGCAAAGCTCAAAAAACTGGTTGTAAATATCTTACCTACTAGCCAAAGATATAGATAAATAACAAAAGAAGAAAAAAAATAAAGCATCTTTTCATCAGTGGGCCTTTTGGGAAACAGGGAGACTCTTCACAGGATCATAGAATGATAAAATATGCTGAGTTGAAGGGACTCATCAGAATCATTGAGTCCAACTCCTGGCTCTGCACAGGACACACTAAGAATCACATCATGTGCCTGAGAGCACTGTGCAAACACTTCTTGAACACCCCAGCTCAGTGGACAAAAGCTAACTAAAGGTTGCCTTCCACACCCAACACCAATTTGTCTAAAACATGTACAAATCACACACAATAGCAGTAACTGTAAAGCAGTGATGTACTGCATGAAACTTCATAACTACATGCTGATTATTTTGACAAGTTCAGCTGTTTAATATCATGCCTGACTGCTCCTTTATGGCTGATGGTTTTCTTTTGTTCAGTATGACAAGTCTCAATGAATTTGAACCCAAGTGAATTAAAACTCCGATTCATTTACTTTAGCTAAAATCCCACAAGCACAAAGCAAATGTGTGTTTTTGCTTTTGCTAACTCATGGGTAGAAACTTATGACTATCTAAGAATTCATCTAGCTTTTACATATTCCATAATTTTACTGCATAAGCATGTATATAGATCCAACAAGATGCAAGAGACTCAGATGCTATTCTTTACAGGAGTGACCAAAGCCATTTTATGTCCCAAACTACTTTTTATTTTTTTAAATAAATAGAGATCAAGACCTTGCTAGCTCTTAACATACATTCAAATCTGGTTTATATATAGTAAATGTGACATCATAGTGTTCAAAGAAACTACTATATGATTATGATTAGAAAAATGTTTCCTAAAGGACACAAAAGGATTGTAAACAAATGAGCAGTCTGTTCAGGCAGCATCACTAAACTACACCAAGATCCAGTATTTTAAAAACTAAAGTAAATCAGCACAGCAGTAGGATGGGAAGGAAAGCATATATGACAGTGGTTCATCTCCTTAATAAAATAAATCTCAGTCACTGTTTAATTCTTCTTAAGAGAATTTGCGCTATGATCTTGACTTTAAAAAGAACCAGAGTTGAAAATAAATTTATTATAGTCCATCCCTAATTTTTTCTTAGATTAAAAGATTTCCACAGCAATAGGCAGACACATAAATAGGAAAAAGAAACAACATTGTTCTCTAAAGCAGTTCTGATTTTTGCATAGTTTTTCTTCCATATGCAACATAAACGCTTATCACTGTATAATGTCACCATATCACTTTTTATCATTCCTCCAGATGTTGGAAAATTCTGACTGAAAAAATGTAGCCGTCATAATAGACAGGAAACTGGGAATGATGAAATAACTAGAGGTATAAAATATTAAGGAGGTAGAACTTGTGTGGACAAAAAAAAGGAAAAACATTCTTCCTTGAGTGGGAATTTTTACTAAGTTTTCAAACCTTCATAAGTATTTGTGTTAAAAGTAGACTAACCAACAAAAACCCCAAAACAACAGCAAAAAATCCCCAAACAAACAACA
>WBMV01006720.1:23272-101012 GCA_013396655.1 Campylorhamphus procurvoides
GGGGGGGGGAATGTATAAATTATTCATATTTCAATTTACCAAAAAAAGCACTGCTATCTTCTAAAACATTCAGAATTATTGACATTGATAATAAACATAGGACTTGGCTTAGCTAATTTAAAGTCCCCTTTTAATTGTTTCATGAATGAAAACTTTGTGCCCCAAAAAGCTTTTGATCTGGTTATATACAAAAAAATACAAAAATACAAAAATGTTTATTGGCACCACATTTTTTCTTGGCAGGATGTGTAGACAACATAATTTTTTGGGCAGCTTCTGATGTGCTTTTTTCTTTTTTAAGCATCGCTTTGATTAAGGACTTGAATTTGGGGATTTAAATCATCGTCCATTTGGAGATCTGAAATGTAAAGTCTATTTTAGAAATGAGTCACCAAAAATTTAGGGGCTACTAAAAAATTATTTCTCACAGAAAAACATTCTCATGCAAGAAAAGTTTCTCAAGAGAAAATTTTGCAGTGAATCTTTTGGAGATACTTTCTCTTTAAAATGTATTAAATGTTTGGAACATCTTTATTCACCAACCACGTGAGGGGTTAGACTGTTTATATTTACCTAAAATAACGTGGAAGGATATGGCATCATGCATCACCTCTAGCAGTGCATTTTTAAAACGGCAACATCTGACTCAAATGCTGATGTTTCATAGAAAGGTTATAAATTCTACCATTTGACAGTGCTGTTGCAGGAAACTTCATTAAACATGAGGGTCATTAAGTTTCAGAAATTCTAATGAGCTAAGTGTTTTAAAAACCAAAGGAAAAACCTTCAGATACTTCCATTTCTGGAAGTGGTAAGGTATTTTCTGCTTGGTTTTCTCATGGTTTAAGGTAGTAATATTTTTTTTCTTTTTCTTTCTTTCCTTCCCCTGCTTTCTGAGGGAATGAATAGGACTTTTAAATATTTAAAGTACTTTTATTAATTAAAATACTTTTTTTTCCTGAGCCATGCATTACCCACAACCCCTTTTCAACATCCCATATTTTTGCTATCACATCTTCGCTTAATGCCCCTTTCACAAGATTATTTCCTGAATCCCCTCTAATAAGGCATTTCTCCATGCTTAGCACCATCATGCCATAAAATACATCTATAATATAAATCTATAATATATAATATATATAATAATATAATTAATGTTATATATATATAGTATATATTAATATAGTAATATACAACATGAAAAAAGAAAAATTCTGTCCTTTTCTTCACTTTCACCTTTTTTTAGTTCATAATGCTAAAAAATTGCAAAAGCATTTTTTGGCCCTAAGAGTCCATCAGGGTAGAGAAAGAAGAAATGCAATCTAGTTCCCATTCAAGGAAAAAAAGCAACAGTAAAAACAATATTTCCATTGCATATTAAAATGAGAAGCCCAAATACAAGAAGCCTGTACAATTGCACAAAGTGATTTCTGAAGTTTTGGTAAGGCCATACATTTCAGAATTCCAGTTAAAAGAAGATATCAATAACCAACTACAAAAGAATTAGTATTGTCATTAAGTATAAATTGCTTCTAAACATTTTATTTTATAACTGGTCAAAGAATATTGAAGTTCAGTTTTTCTGGATTTTTTTGGTGCATGTGAAAATCTCATTGGCTGCATAAATCTACAAGAAGCAGAAAGCATGATTTTTTTGCTGTTCTCCAAGAAAGTTAGCACACTCTTAAAGAATCACATACATTTTTAAGTTTGCTTGAAAAACAACAAGACAAAATTTATGTACTCTTTCCAGGAAGACCTGCAGCTCCGCACTTGAGAAATTACAGCCTTTAGTCAAATCAAATTAAAAATCCTGTAGTTTCCTTTATTTTAGTTTTTTAATTTTAAAACATACACCGAAATTGCTCACCAGCCATGAAGATTTTTTTTTTCCCAAATATGTAGAATATATAAATTGTACTTTCTTTTTGTGGCACACTGCAGGAAAAATAATTTTGGATGCTTCACTGTATTTCTCCTTCCTCAAACTGGAAATGCCTAAGAGCACAGCAGAAATGATCCATTTCCATCACAGGGAGTGGAATTTAATTTTACCTGAAACATACATTTTGGGACTATTTGTAAACAGTATGACTAAAGATCTTAAGTCTTCACAGTAGGCAAAGAGAAAACGTATCTGCATTCCCTGAAACAACTAAGATATTATCTTTACCCTAAAACAAATTATTAACACACTGTAATGCAGAAAATAGTTTTCTTGTATAGTTACACACGATGAGGCCTGTGTAGGGTAGAGTATTCTGACTTTAAGTCCAATATAGACCTATGAGGACAAAGAGAATGAAGACGTGAGACCAATAATGCGAAACTTCTCCTGACATTGTCCTCATATTCTCCTCATATTTTTACTGAATGTATCTTATTTTTCACAAAATCAGAATAGATTATGTCAGATCACATAACCATGTGTGCATGAATTTAGGACACAAACATCTGCTGTACAGTGTCTCACCTGAGAAATGCTCCAATACACTCTGGTATTGCAGGTCAAACTTGCTGGAGGGACTGAGATATCTCTAGAACCGCCATCTTCTTTTTTTACCTCAAATCAAAGTCTTGTCTTACAAAGAAATCTATTGCTGTTGAACTATGAAATTAGTTTTTATTTTTTCTGATATTTTCGGTGAAGAAAATACCAATGTTTAGAATTAAATCATAGAATGGTTTGGACAGGAAGGTACTTTTAAAGATCATTTAGTCCAACTCTCCTGCCACAGGGAGGGACATCTTGCACAGATGTTGTTCAAAACCCTGTCCAACCTGACTTGACATCTTCCAGTGATGGGACATCCATAACTTGTCTGGGCAACCTGTTCTATTACCTGTCCTTCTCCTTGTAAAAAACATCTTCCTTATAACCAATCTAATTCTGACCTCTCTAAGTTTAATAGCATTGAGGCTTGTCCTGTCACCAGAGACCTTGGAAAAAAACCACTTCCTTCCATCTTTCTTATAAGCCCAGTTTAAGTATTGAAAGGCCACAATCTGGTTTGACAATAAAATAGTTAAGATCCCAAACTTAGATTAACCCTAGTCAAAATATAAAACTTCACTTCATAAAGTTCTAATATTTTGCTGGTTATTGTTATCAAATAAATATCTGCACACAAAGCTTTAGTTCTTCCTACTCTTTACCAAGGCCATTAGGGTTTTATATATTTCAGCAGGGCTTATTTTGACCTGTTTTATTGTTCCTGGAGTGTATCTTGTTCTCATCACCCTGCACACTTTGCTCTGCACCCCTGTATGTTGCTTCCACACTTAACTGGGTTATGTTTTTCCTCCGCACTGGAGGTAGTTTGAAGCTCTCCTCACCAGTTTGTCAGCCTGTTGGCAAAGATGCCTTTACTCTGCAAGACAAGTAGGTCTTGTTGTTACCTATCAGTCCTCATATTTGGATGACTTTTACTGTGGCTTTTAAAAAAAAAGGAATGAAAGCNCCCCTGCTTTCTGAGGGAATGAATAGGACTTTTAAATATTTAAAGTACTTTTATTAATTAAAATACTTTTTTTTCCTGAGCCATGCATTACCCACAACCCCTTTTCAACATCCCATATTTTTGCTATCACATCTTCGCTTAATGCCCCTTTCACAAGATTATTTCCTGAATCCCCTCTAATAAGGCATTTCTCCATGCTTAGCACCATCATGCCATAAAATACATCTATAATATAAATCTATAATATATAATATATATAATAATATAATTAATGTTATATATATATAGTATATATTAATATAGTAATATACAACATGAAAAAAGAAAAATTCTGTCCTTTTCTTCACTTTCACCTTTTTTTAGTTCATAATGCTAAAAAATTGCAAAAGCATTTTTTGGCCCTAAGAGTCCATCAGGGTAGAGAAAGAAGAAATGCAATCTAGTTCCCATTCAAGGAAAAAAAGCAACAGTAAAAACAATATTTCCATTGCATATTAAAATGAGAAGCCCAAATACAAGAAGCCTGTACAATTGCACAAAGTGATTTCTGAAGTTTTGGTAAGGCCATACATTTCAGAATTCCAGTTAAAAGAAGATATCAATAACCAACTACAAAAGAATTAGTATTGTCATTAAGTATAAATTGCTTCTAAACATTTTATTTTATAACTGGTCAAAGAATATTGAAGTTCAGTTTTTCTGGATTTTTTTGGTGCATGTGAAAATCTCATTGGCTGCATAAATCTACAAGAAGCAGAAAGCATGATTTTTTTGCTGTTCTCCAAGAAAGTTAGCACACTCTTAAAGAATCACATACATTTTTAAGTTTGCTTGAAAAACAACAAGACAAAATTTATGTACTCTTTCCAGGAAGACCTGCAGCTCCGCACTTGAGAAATTACAGCCTTTAGTCAAATCAAATTAAAAATCCTGTAGTTTCCTTTATTTTAGTTTTTTAATTTTAAAACATACACCGAAATTGCTCACCAGCCATGAAGATTTTTTTTTTCCCAAATATGTAGAATATATAAATTGTACTTTCTTTTTGTGGCACACTGCAGGAAAAATAATTTTGGATGCTTCACTGTATTTCTCCTTCCTCAAACTGGAAATGCCTAAGAGCACAGCAGAAATGATCCATTTCCATCACAGGGAGTGGAATTTAATTTTACCTGAAACATACATTTTGGGACTATTTGTAAACAGTATGACTAAAGATCTTAAGTCTTCACAGTAGGCAAAGAGAAAACGTATCTGCATTCCCTGAAACAACTAAGATATTATCTTTACCCTAAAACAAATTATTAACACACTGTAATGCAGAAAATAGTTTTCTTGTATAGTTACACACGATGAGGCCTGTGTAGGGTAGAGTATTCTGACTTTAAGTCCAATATAGACCTATGAGGACAAAGAGAATGAAGACGTGAGACCAATAATGCGAAACTTCTCCTGACATTGTCCTCATATTCTCCTCATATTTTTACTGAATGTATCTTATTTTTCACAAAATCAGAATAGATTATGTCAGATCACATAACCATGTGTGCATGAATTTAGGACACAAACATCTGCTGTACAGTGTCTCACCTGAGAAATGCTCCAATACACTCTGGTATTGCAGGTCAAACTTGCTGGAGGGACTGAGATATCTCTAGAACCGCCATCTTCTTTTTTTACCTCAAATCAAAGTCTTGTCTTACAAAGAAATCTATTGCTGTTGAACTATGAAATTAGTTTTTATTTTTTCTGATATTTTCGGTGAAGAAAATACCAATGTTTAGAATTAAATCATAGAATGGTTTGGACAGGAAGGTACTTTTAAAGATCATTTAGTCCAACTCTCCTGCCACAGGGAGGGACATCTTGCACAGATGTTGTTCAAAACCCTGTCCAACCTGACTTGACATCTTCCAGTGATGGGACATCCATAACTTGTCTGGGCAACCTGTTCTATTACCTGTCCTTCTCCTTGTAAAAAACATCTTCCTTATAACCAATCTAATTCTGACCTCTCTAAGTTTAATAGCATTGAGGCTTGTCCTGTCACCAGAGACCTTGGAAAAAAACCACTTCCTTCCATCTTTCTTATAAGCCCAGTTTAAGTATTGAAAGGCCACAATCTGGTTTGACAATAAAATAGTTAAGATCCCAAACTTAGATTAACCCTAGTCAAAATATAAAACTTCACTTCATAAAGTTCTAATATTTTGCTGGTTATTGTTATCAAATAAATATCTGCACACAAAGCTTTAGTTCTTCCTACTCTTTACCAAGGCCATTAGGGTTTTATATATTTCAGCAGGGCTTATTTTGACCTGTTTTATTGTTCCTGGAGTGTATCTTGTTCTCATCACCCTGCACACTTTGCTCTGCACCCCTGTATGTTTCTTCCACACTTAACTGGGTTATGTTTTTCCTCCACACCGGGGGTAGTTTGAAGCTCTCCTCACCAGTTTGTCAGCCTGTTGGCAAAGATGCCTTTACTCTGCAAGACAAGTAGGTCTTGTTGTTACCTATCAGTCCTCATATTTGGATGACTTTTACTGTGGCTTTTAAAAAAAAAGGAATGAAAGCATGGCATGTGGCACAGAAAGAATTCCTTTGAAATCATAAAGAACTTTCAGGTACAGAAGCAGCAAAATTACATTCACAAAACAAATAGCAATCCAACTATTGAAGTAAATGAAACTGAAAAACATGGTCAAAGTTGAAAACTAAAAAAACACTAAAAATATATAGGGCAAACAAACAAGATTTTACCAACTACAACAGTTCTTGATAAATCTCTAGCCTAAGTAAAGGGGAACTTTATTTTGGCAATATATTGCATCTTAAAAATGAATTCAGTTTCTATTGATTTTGAAAGTAACACTTGCAAGTATGAAGGTAATAGGTTTTTGATTGATTCAGTCAGAATGAGTTAGGCTTTATGAATAAAGGGGAAATTAATCAGTAAGGGTTGATTTAGGGCCTCTTTCATAATATAGATTTCCATTTTTGTGTGTCATTGTTCTGTTGTTAAAAACCTGATGGACTGTTTGCACTGAGGTGAATGACTAAATGTCTGTAAATGGAAGTGACTGAAAAGTGAGGCCATCTTACAAGAATTAAAGCCTTCCTGAAATTAAATGCAACAATCAAACTCAGCTAAAAAAGTCTACAGGAACCTATAAAGTAAACAAGCAGAAATAGAAACGTTTTCTATTTCCAGCAAAGTATCTCAGAAGAGAGAACTATTTCAGAAATTGACTTTCAACAAGTGAAAAAATTGTTTAGGAGGCAATAAAGAAATGCGTTGAGGTATTTGTGACAGGCATTCCAGCAAGTGACAGACTTCCAATGTACACAGTGCTAGTTTGACAACTGTCACCATATAAAGTTGTTCACTACTGGTCTTTGAGTTTCTTTTTTTGCCTCCCTTTGTAGGTAAATGGCATCTTGGCAAGCAACAAAACATTACTAGACTTGCTAAGTAAAGCTGTGATTGAAGTGGAGATGATTTGATACTGAACTGGACAAGTAGTCAAAGAGGTTTTTGCTTTTTTTTCAGTGATTAAAAATAATCATTCAGGAAATTTTAAAGTACAAAAGTGGATACCAATTTTGTGCCAAAATTCCTGAAATCTGATTTACTTTTACACTATTGGACTGGAACTACTACAGGACAGAACGACATACAAAACTCCAAGCAATGCTGATATCTTTTGCCTTCAAGGAAAGACATGAGGCCCCTGTTATCTGCTACCTTCAAGCAGAGGACAATTTTGTTATAGCTGTATATCTCTACCCACAGAAGCAGACAGATCTTATAAGACATTTCAGTGCATATGTGTAAAAATCTTATGTATGTATGTTTGTATATAAGTGTATACAAATATATAGCTTGTCCAAAAGAAGAAAATTAATAAGAAGATAACCTCTACAGAAACAGGCACTAACTAGAATTTTTTTTATGTTTGTATAAACTACCATATATTTTCCCTCATAATTATAAATGAGAAAACTAGTTTAAATGAAAAAGAATATAACAATCATGGAATAGATTTGTATCATAAGACTTTGTTAATAATAGCACATATTGTAATAATTCATGAACTCATGGCTTTCAAATCAATATTTCATCTGTTTCCTGGAACTGACTTAACTGGTTCCTTTTAGAAATTATTCTTTTTTAAAACAACATAATTTTTTAAAACGAACAACAGTAAAATATGACTTTAAAGTCTCTAGAGCACTGATACAGTGACATCAGAACATCTGAACAGAAAACTTGATCCTGGAAAACAGTCTACACCACACAGGTAAAGAGCCAACATATACCTATTTTAATGGAGTTTAGACAAAGAGTAAAGTGAGAAAGATGAGTGAGTATAATTATTCAGTTGTTGTGCAGCAACTATGTTCTTTGCTTTTCCAGATTGCTCTATAGTTACCACAAATTTTGTTTCCTAAATTCTATTAAAAAGGTCATGGTTAGGCATGGGACGAAGTCAACTTTTTTATGTCAGTTGTTGTCTCCCAGGTCAGCCAGATATGTGACAGACTTCAATTCAAAGAAGCAAGATTAATATACAATCCAATTCATAAATAAGCACAAAGAAACAATGGCATGAGACTTCTTTTGGACAACTCTTTACCGTGTTTCAAAAGAAAAAATCATAAATAGCAAGTACCTCTCTGGTATACCATAAAAAACTATGGAAAAAGATAGAGAGAACCCTGCGTAGCTCCTCACACCCTGAAAGAACATATTCCTACAGGCAATCACACATGCAAAAGTGAAAATGGTTTCTTTTTCCCTTGAACATGGTAGATAAATGCCAAATTTATCATCACTCATATTGGGTGCCACAAATGGCTTATTTAAAAGCAGTTTTGTGTTAAAATGAGAATTTCCAGATGCTTATAAAAGAAAAGAGATATTTGGAGAGTTTGATTTAAAAAAGGCTTGAGTGTATCTGGGGTTTATAAGGTAGCATTAGAGACACTACTGTGACAAACATTAAGACAAATGGTATAGCATTCTTTGTTTCTGAATGTATTGGAATACAGATGCATAGCCAACCATAAAATTATTGTAACAGCTTCCCAAAAAAAAAAACCCAAGACCTGGATGAAAATCTTGATTTGCTTTATTCTACCCTTCCAGTGTATTTTATAAATCTTTTTCAGTCAGCTAAGCTAGTTAGAAAAAACCCCTATGTATAGACTGAATTATGGATGGAAATACAAGAGTTATAGAATTCTGGTGGGTGAGTCAGAGGAATCAGTTAAGGGTCCAACAAAGTTCTTGCCAAACACCTGCAGGTCTCTGCTATTTTGGCAAACTATGTCATTAGGAGAGATCAGCTCAGAAACAGTCTTTCAAAGTCTAAGGGATCTTCCAAACTTTAAATCAAAGAGCATTGCTGATAAACCAAGCATGCTGTTTGGACAGGTGTTCTTTTTCCCACCTCTCAATATTCTCTCACCTCTGTTCCCCATGCTACCGTGCAGTATTCCACGCACAGTAGGCTTTATTAGAGGCATCATGGCTTATCCTTGCAGACTACTCTCCAAGTTGCCACTGATGCTGATATCTTGGTTAGCTTAGGTGTCACCTCAGTATTCACTATCACTTGGTTTCCCTTTGAACACTTATGTGAAATGGGACCTACATTTTGGGTGCTTTCAGCTACATTATCAAAAAAGCATAAAAAAGCAGTGGTAAAAGAAAAATGGCATGACAAGAATTGAATTCTCTTCATTGCTGAAATAGATGGAAATTTTATGAAAATCCAGGATCATGAAGTACTGAATTAATGATTCTTCAGACTGAATACTTCCAAAGTTTTTTAATAGTAGCCTCACTCTCTTATTTTTCTAGTGTTCATTTTACTCTATTTATTTCTTGCTAATACACAATAGACTGTTCTCTGTCGCCACTGAAATACAGGATTTTTTAAGATGGCAATTTATTTATTTTATATATATATATTTCTAGCAGAGAACTGTATTATAAATACTTCTTAACTTTTTTGCCTTTTCATATCAGATAGCATATTGCAGAGACAACTGTCATACTAAACACTTCTTGAGGACACTTCTCAGTATTTTCTCTTACTAGTGCATTGGAAATTGGATACTTTTTTTTTTCTTCTTCTTAGAGAGATAGGAGGGCAATGGACTGGAGAGGTTAAGCTCCAATTGCTATTAACAGTTTCTTAGTTTTTTAGTTTAAAGATTTAAGACTGACTTAGATATTTTTCTCTTTGAAGGCACAGTATCGGCATGCACTATTTCCAAAATATTTTTATATATATTTTGAATGAGTTAGATTTAATGTTCAGGGACATATTATTTATTGTTCAAGTGTGTGTATTCATTTCTAGTAATACAGCACAATTAAATATGCTGCAATTAAACACGTGCAATTAAACATGTATGAACCCATGAACTCACAGCAATACTCTGCTCCAAAATATGTGTTACAGTCATTAAAAAATCCCACCACAAAGACATAGCAACAGTAAAATGCAAGGATTTTTTGTGAGAACATTTTATATTTAAGCTGAAGGACTTCATTACAATGGCAGTTTTGCTGCCATTCAGAGGGTCCTCGATAGGCTGGAGAAATGGTGATGAGAACCTCATGAAGTTCAGCAAAGTGTAAAGTACTGCACTTGGGGAGGAAAGACTCCAGGCACCAGTACAGGCTGAGAACCACACAGCTGGAAAACAGCTTGGTGGAAAAGGAACTGAAGATACTGGTGAACACCAAGCAGAACAGGAGCCAGTGATGTGATCCTGTGGCAAAGACCACCAACAGACTCCTGGGTTACTTTACAAGTGTTGCCAGTAGGTCAGGGTAGGTCATCCTTCTCCTCTATTTAACACTGGTGAGGTGACACTTGGAGTACTGAAGAGAATCCAGCAAAGGGACACTAAGGTATTTAAATGACTGGACTATCTTTCATGTAAGGAGATGCTATGAGAGCTGAGGCTGTTTAGCCTAGAGAAGGCTCAGGGGATCTCATACATGTTTACAAATATCCAAAGTGAGGGTGTAATGAATAGGTAGCTAGGCTCTTTTTGATGGAGTGCAGTGGCAGGACCAGAAGCAATGGGCAGACTCTGAAACACATGAGGTTCCCTCTGAACATTAGGAAATACTTTTTCTTGTGAGGATGACCACACACTGGCACAGGTGTCCTGAAGTGGTTGTGGAGTCTCCATCTTGGAGGTATTCAAAAGTTGTTTGGACGTCTTCCTGGGCAACTTGCTCTGGGTGGCCCTGCTTGAACAGAGGGGCCAGACCATATGATCTCTAGCGGATGCTTCCACTCTCACTCAGTCTGTAATTCTGTGATAATTTGTCTTTAGGCTTCAGTGTTTTAACTCTGAGTTCCTCTTGGACTGTGCAATTGCTATGAAGTTGCAATACCATTTGCATTACAACTATTTTATGTCAGAGCCCATTTTTAGCTGTTGTAGTTTTTCTTTATTGCAACTTTTCTTGAGTCTTATCCAATACTGTCCCACTAGCATTTATATGCCCACCTTAAATACAAGGCAGGGGAGAAAAATCAATTTATTTGCTTTCTAGTCAACATTGTCACGGCTCCATTCACTTTTATGTTAATGGAGTAACTGTTTTCCAAATTATAATACCATCCATACCAAAAGGCCCAACAGAAATTCAAACTGCAGAAAGACATAATTCACAGAACAAGGAGATTTAATTTGCAATACAGTATGTCAGAAAAATAAACAAACCCCAGGAAAGAGAAAAAAGTATTAATATAAATCAGTGTTGCATAAACACCACATATATTTAAGCTAAATGACGGCACTTAAAGAAGAAAATTTAAATTAAAATATATGTCAAAAGAAAGCAAAACTCAACAGATAGATAGTAAACAAATTTCAGAAACAATTAAGAATACATATTTTCCCATCTCCCAGATCATGTTAAGAACACTGTCCTTTATTGCTTCTTTCTATCCCATACACTATGTTGTCTTACTGAATACACTTTAATTAAAATTTTCATTAAAATCAGAAATTAAAGAAAAATGCTGAATTCGTTCTTGTCAGTAGATAACTAATTGTCATAAACAGGAAACAGTGTGACTTCTCATAAATAGTGGTTCATATTCAGAATTTTAAATTTAAACCAAATAATTAGATGAATTGAATTATCTAATAATAACTGACTGGTACTAAAGTGAAATAGCAAATCAAATATTATTTCTTAAGAATAATAGGATAAGCTAATGGAAGCATATACTGTAATTTCCCTATTTTATCATTATTAAACTTTATACTTAAATAGGGGAGAGAAAGACAAACCTTTGATCAAGTCTGATATGAACGAAAAAGGCAAAAGTTATAAGTATTTAAACATCTTGTTCAAAGCCTGTCTGCACTTTTCCCATCTCAAAACTGCTTAACCAAATAACAAAGTATTGGAAAGTCCCTTGGGAGTTTAATATATTTTTTTCTTGGATGTTAACTTTACTTCAGCCAGAAAAAAAAAATAAATTAGAAGACTTTGGACAGTATCCAGACAGGAAGAAACATATATCAGTTTACCAAGATATTACACAAAAGTAAGATTATTTTTTCCATTTCATTTTGAAATGTCTCACATCACCTAAAAGAGTTTTACAAAAAATAAAATTCACCACTTCTACAGTTTGAAATGTTCACAGCCATCAGGATAGTGAAAGAAATGAAATGTTCAAAACATGCTTTTATGAGATATTTCAGATTGCAAGTGTTTCCTATTAAAAGTTCAGTGTAGGGAGAAACAGTTCCTTATGGTTCAATTCTACCTTTTTTAACTATTTACTTATGAAATTACATGCAGAAATATATCAATAAAGCAGAAAATGGTTAAAATAAATTTATACAACTATTCAAGAGTCAGCAGATACTCATTTTTAATAAAATACTTTTTATATATTTTAGGGGAACGCGTGGAGTTTGGGGAATACTCTGAGCCTTTAATTCTACTGAGTTTACTAACACTAGGATTATTGATTCTATCAAGGCAATAAACTCTGAAATAAAATCAGTTTATCAAGAGCATCTCAGAAGCATTCAATAGAATGTGAAAGATTCTATTACAGTGATTTTTAAAGTAGTGTTGGTTTGGTTTTAAGTCCTAGCCATTATTCTTCTTGTTTTCATAAAAAGCTCATCAAAACAACACTACCATAATTTCCACAGTTAAAAAAAAAGGCAAAAAAAGGGCATGTTTTTCCATGCTAATACTGGAAAAGCAGACAAATAAACTATTATTTTCAGGAGGCAGGCTACCATAACTATCTCTAGAATAGGAAAAAAACACAGTTTAATATTTATATATGGTTTGAAAATATTTAAATATTTAAGTGAGGCAGAAATAACTGAAAATATAAATTTACACTACCATCTTTTCCTTGGAATAGTATGAAATGTTAAATTTAAACATAAAATCTGAAAAGCAATTAGCAAATGTTGAACATAATATTGTAGTGCAATGGGATTCATGAAAGAAACAGCTAATATGTTTACCCAAAGTTTCACCAATCACACCAAAGTAGGCTACCATACTAACAATAATGTTTTTCGAGGGTTTATAGGATAAGGTGTAAAAATAAAAATAAAAATATATGAGGATTAGGATATAGAATTTGAAGGAAAAAATAGGAAAGTTTTTCATGGTTTGTAATTCCAGAAGAGTATATAAACGTGAAGTAGTAGTAAAGTTCCATGCTTCCCTGAGAGCATATGTCATCATATTTAATTAATGTATTGAAAATAATAGGGAAGAAGATGAATGTGTGGTAAGAATATGTTCCTGGACCTACAGCTATGCAAGAAATAATAAGCCTTCTAGGAATCCAAATTACTGGGTGACTCAAACTCATCTTTTGATCAGTTACCAGACTGTGCCTCTAGCTGATGGGCTTCAACCTCATAGATTTTCTTAATTCTAAATGGAAGCCTGTCCAGCACAATCTTTCATTTCACATTAATATATTTCGTCCTATTTTTAATATTTGACCCTTAATCGTTCCTTTATTATCTGAATTTTCTTCAGATTGCCAAATCTTGCCATTTCCAAATTTGTAAAACACTACCTTTTTAAGCCAAGATCATTTAATACTGGCTGCAGTCTTTGAGGAACTATCCTAGGCTTTCTTCAGCCTAATAACTGCTCCTTAAACATAGGTGGTGACTTCTGTTGTTCTTTCTATTGTTTTCTTTTTAACTTAATTTCTTAACTACAACTTTATAATCCTTATAACTAGCTCAAACAATTCATTTAACATTTTAGTGACCATTTTACTGACACACAGAAATTTTTCTATGATACTCCTTCAATAAAAGATTTTACAACATGATGTTTGCGTGGTATATTGACAAGATATTATATTGTTCTATCACAGGCTCTGTGTTAAACACATGTTGTAACCTGGGATGTTTTCTGCTTTCTCCCTTCCTTCTGTTTTTTTTTTTTTTCAAAATTGATTCATAGTGGTGTGGTCCATCTTTTAGGTATATAGAAGCCCGAACGTGATCACCTACATTTTATTTCCATTATCTCATTCCCATTCACTGCCCATTAGATTCCCTATTTACCGTACCTTTGTTAGTGGAATGTATGTACTGAAGCTCAGTTATCTCAGGCTTTTTGCTAATCCTGATGAAGACTATTTTTACCATTTATTTTACTGCTGTCTGTGAGTTTAAGTCAGTTTGCCTTCTGGAAATTCCACATAATCCCTGCACTTTCTAACAATTGCCTTCCATCAGGTCTCTTATTTCCAATAGACATTCACTTTCTTATTTATCCATTTTGATTTGGATCTTCTTTTTTTTTTAATTTTTTTCCTCTTGTTTCTTGACATTTAAATGAGCATTTCTAACAGTACAGGTACATTTTGTAAACAGAATCATTAACTTAGCAGAGTTGCTCTCATATCTCTAATTTCACACTACAAACTGATCACAGCTGGGTAAAAGCAATCCTCTCTTAACTTCCTCTAAATCACCCCAAATGAGCCGTAAAAATACTGAAAACATGAATGAAGAAAAAGCACTGAGATGTCTAGCAGATGAGAATCCCTAATATGGGTATATGTGCTTAAGTATTGTGTCATGAAAGTATATCTTGACATAATTACGTACATTCAAATTGGTCCAAAAAAAATCAACTTATCAGAGGGTTTTAAGGAAATTTACATGTCTGGGAAGCTGCTAATAGGTTTTAGAAACTTACAGGATTTTTGTGGTTCTGAAAAGCAGTCAATCTATTCTTGAAAGACAGCTGCCTTAGGTCCACAGGAACAGATGCAAACAGAATTCAGTGCCACCCACCATGAATGAGTTTCTGTGTCCTTGACCAAATATATCTAAGATCTCAGTTTGGACTGGGGTCATTCTAGAATGACATTCTAGAGTATGATTCATACCATTTCAAGCCTGAATTGCCTCTACAGGTGTATTTCCCTTTCCTACAGAGAAAGTATCAGCAATTAATTTAAATGATTCAAGATTTAAATGATTAAAGGTTTAGCTTAGACCACAACTTGGTCTCCAATATCAAAGTAATAGCTATTCCCATTACTTTATATTTTTCTAGGAATAAACACAATACCAATAAACTTTTTTCCTGCCCTGAAGGAACTTGCATATTTCACACCCTGAATTATGGAACTGTCATACAAGTTAGAGAGCAATAAAGGCAAGACTCTAAAATAATTGTAGTGCTTGAAACTCCTCGTTATTTTAAATGCATCGGCAAACAAAAAAGAGAGAGGGAGAGAAAGGGGAAAAGAGAAAGAAGTTGAACAGCAACAACAACAACAAAAATACTTTTATAAAATTCTTTACCTGAGCCACCGATTCCTGTAAAATATAGAAGCACAGAGGAAAAGAGCAAAATCTCAAGGGGTACAGACAACATTCCCTGTTGACCCATACCAGAATCTCTTATAGAAAATGGCTTTAAAAGTAATCAAATGAGGTTTTACTTATAAATATTAGAAATAATATATAGCAATGAAATAATTTCCTGTATTTTATGGTACTGCTCCATGTAAACAAACTCATTTTTTATATCCAAAAAAAGTCTAAAACATTTTAAGAAGTATTAAAAGACAAATCCTCTACCCTTCTCTCCTGTGATCAGAATCCAGAAAATAAATACACTCCAATGAATTCTGCTTGCAAAACAGGCCTCTCTCTCATTTTTTCACAATAATTTCAGTCTTATTCAGACAAAGGATGGCAAAATTAAATTATTTAGTACCAGCAAGAACAAAACTGACATGACATGAATTGTCAGCAGTAAAACTCGAAAACATTTTTTCTAGATTGTTTGAGAGTTTTTGCTACAAATAACTTCTGAGACCACTGAAGGTGAAAAAGAATGCACTTCACTCGCTCTACTACTTATTAGTTAGTTAGTTAGTTACTTTTGCAGATCTTTATGCCCAGATAAATTTCCTCTAGGTTCTTAAAAAAAAAAAATTCTTTCCTTTTACTTCTCCATTGACCTCAATTCCAAAATAATCTGAGCCAAGAGAGTGCTCTGAGGCAGTTGCCCACTAGGGCCATGGGGAAAGCTGCATTTCATCCCAATGACGATCCTCTTCCAAAAAGAGCCTGCTTATAGTAGAAAGGAATGAAGGGTAATGGGATTTACTCAAGATGAGACCTGCTGCTGACTGGAGTCTTGGAAATATTGCTATCTATTCTTACATTAAATAAAATACGTGTGGAAAATTTTATACCTGGGGCATAAGGAGGCAGGTTAGCAAAAGCTGCTGTATTCAAGGGACCTAGACAGCGTGGTTAAGTGCCTGACATGCAGACTGGGTAGTTCAGAAATTTTCTAATATTGAGGAAACAGACAAATTGGCAAAACAAAAAGAGACATTAAGCCATGAACAAACTGAAAATAATAATTCACATCATATGAAAGAAAACTAGAACTCAGAATTTCAAAGGCACTATAAGAAATCCTCACAACACATTCTGTGAATTTCATACAGAACACAAGTGAAGTCTCAGCATCAGATAATATATCTTAATGGAGACCAATAATACTAGTCTAGAAAAATAATAATAATAAAAAAATTATTTTCTTTTTTAAAGAGAAGACCACAGCTAAGAAGGATACAAGTATTTGAAATTTCTATAAAAATGTCATGGAAAGTTTGTGACTTTTTTCACATGGGCTTCAACTGAAAAATCTGGAACATTCAAGAAAATGTAGGCTACCTTAAAATGAATAATCAAAACACACACACACACAAAAGGGAATTATACTGAGATGCAATTCATTATAAGATTGGGTTAAGATATGCAAATTATTTTTAAAAATTAAAAATCTTCAATTAAGTCTTTTAAAACTGCATACGGAATCAAAAATCAAAAGAATGTCTGAGGGGGAAAAGTTTTTAAGATAAAATATACAAACATCAAATAAAAGATGAAATAGAATTTAAGTATTCACAGTTTTGTATTTTTTCCTATTTTATAATTATTAACATTTTCACTTAATTTTTTGTTTCTGTTAAATCATTTATGTCCAGGATTTTTTTTTCCTTCATGTAGAAAAACATTAGGAAAAGTTAGAAACAGAATTAAAGAGGAAACATAAGAAAGCAGTGAAAAGTATATGAAGTTAAAACTATCTTTTCAATCAAGTCACTTAAAACTAATACTTTTTTTCTCTTTTAGAACTTCCAAATAAATGTTTCCTCAAAATTCCCCAAAACTGTAATTTGTATTATTTATTATGTTTTCAAACACCACTATTTCTTGATAAAAACTTTTGTTACACAAACGTCCTCCTAGATAGGAAGATGCAAATCATTTTACAGGTGAATATAAAAACGATTTTCTTAAAACTGCTTTATGAGGTGACCTCTTTACACACAAACCCCAAAGATATATCAAACTGTTATATTAGATTTAATTTTACTTACACCAAAAATACAAATGTTTGTTTGCAACAGCTCTAGAGTTTAACTACCCAGGAGAAAATTACACTTAAATCTAACCCAGTACCCTAAACTGCAAAAGGAGGCAAGTCTGCTCCTTGATGATTGTAGTATGTCCTGGAAAGTACCTAAATGGATATGTCTGCACTTCACCAGCTAAATCCTAATTTTACACTCTGAACTTAGCAAATTCCTCATACAAAACTTCCTTAAAAGTGCTGAAAGAAAATCAAGCATAAAAAGTGATTTCTTGAAGGATCTGCACAGAATGCCAGTATAAGCTATATAAGCAATAACAAATACACTCTTAATCTTAAATATTTTAACTAAAGAAATCACACTACATTACCTGGCTACAGTGGGCCCTGTGAGCTGTTTACATATGATATGTAATAATTTTCCGATAAGAACAAGTATTAATGGTACATGTAGATTTATACAAAGGCAACCACAAAAGCTCTGGAGGACATTTAAGCTGTTAGGTAGAAAGCTGAAGACGAATCCCTCCACAGCAGCATTTACAGACATAATTTCACTATCACACATGGCTCAAACAACAGAAATAGAGGCAAAATTTTAACCTACAATTGAAGAAATAATGCAAGTAAAACAAAAAAACCCAAAGAAACAAACAAGAAAAATGATAAAGCAAGAACAGTAGACACTAGAAATTACGGGAGTAGTTACAGGAGGCACTAATTGCAGCTGAACTGTCAGGGAACCAGATGGCTTCAAACAAGGCTTCAACTAGATTTTAAAGTTCTTAAACAGAAGAATGGGGAAAAGATAAGAGTAATGATAAAATATGTACTAGATATATAACATTGAACTGTGGCACGGAGGTGCAGTTTTAGAGAAGGACTTCTAGTGAAGGAAAACCTAGAGAAAAATAGTCCAATGGAAAACAGATGAGATGGATCAAATTATTATAATAAATAGAAACATTTTCTAAAGTGCTTTCATGACACTACTGAATGTCATGCTCCATGGTTATGATGCTGTTCAAAATCTGTATGAGAATTGAAAACCAGGTTGTAACATCTCTGTGTATTACAAGGGTGTTAAATCGGGGGATGAAGAAATAAAGAAAGCAATGGTGGATACTTTTACAAACTATGATGTAGCCTTACTATGGTATAGGTCTGGTATAGAGGTTTGCATATTCTCACTAATAAGCAACATTGTTATATTTATTGCATTATGCTGCAATTTTGTGTTTGCACAGATCTGTGTGCTTCAACATTCAAGCTCAAAAAGAACAAACAGCATAGGCCTGAGTAAATAATTCTGTTGCAAGGCAGAGAAAGCACAAGGCAGGTATGTTAAGATGGAAATCACAATTCAAGGTAAGAGAATTCAAATTTTGCAACTTCTTTCAACCTTATCAGTGTGGTTTAATCATAGTCATTCATTATTTGCACCTTAAAATGCCTCCCTCTTATCACAATCAAGACAAAAGTTTTTGCAGAAGCTGTAATATGATTCCCTCCTACTTTCCTGTATGAGTAGTTATGAACTAACAGTGAGACCTTAAATCAGACGTTTAAAACTAATTCTCGTTATTATATTCACGACTAACGGGGAACATTCCTGTATTTGAGATGGGTTGTCATTTTCCCAGACCTGCATACCAATGGGAAGCACAGAAGAACATATAGGCATTAAAAGAAAGGCTGAATATGACAGGGAAATATTTTATGGAATGAGGTGAAAGCCATGAGATTCTTTGAAAGAGGAAGATGAACTGGGAAGGCTCAGGAAACAAAGAAACAAACAAAAAAGCTGGCAAGGGGAAACTGGACCGGGTAAATAGTACTTAAAGGATCACAAAAGAAAGGTAGGACACTTCTCTCTTCCCTGCGAATACACATCCCATTAACAGGCAGAAAAGAAATGAAAAAAAAATTATCTAAAATTACCTTACAGTACTTCTACCATCAAAAGCCTTTAGTGCCCACAAAATTCCTTTTTGTCATTTGCACGGCCTAGATTACAAGGCAGTGTACCTATGAGTAGATTGATACAGTAATCACATGTCAAGTAATACGAGGTGAAACTTTTGCTCAGTTGAAGTGACGAGAAGAGAAGCATCCAATCAAAACATTGTTATACATGAAAAACTGGGATCTATCAGTTGTGTTCAGGAATTTACAGATAATAGGATTTAGAGATCCAGCTAATTGTCTTTTGCCTGGGTTTCTTTTATCATACAGCTGTCTACATCAGTGCAGCGAGACAGTCTAGAGATCAAGCTGAATGACTCCCTGAGAATTGAAAAAAAAAAAAAAGTCCAGAGAAAAGAGGAAGCAGAGGTGCCTCACCAAAATCCCACTACCAGAACAGCACTTCCTACAATTATCAACAGTTTCAGAGCAGGAAGGAGAAAGAGGTGGCTCTATTTTCTCTACAAAGTATGACCTACAGGGATGGACCTTTGCAAGACACCTAGGATGAGTCTTTGACAGCAGAATGTCTTCTCCAAAACTTTCATCTGTGTGTTTTTAAAGATAAACCTTATCAGAAAGAAACAAGGCTTAAGAAGGTCAAAACACAGCATTAAGGAACTGGTCCATATGCTGGGTTTAAGCCAACAAATCATATTACTTTTAAGATGTAAAGTCTTTAAAAGTAATTTAAATAAATTAATGAATTAAAGATTTTAAATTAGACTGCACTATCTTTTAAATAAACTGTATTAAAATTGGTTTGGTTTTTTTAAAGAGAAAATTTGAAAAATATTTTTCAGAATAACTAACTTGTCTTGTAAATACATATATTAATGTCTACTCAATCATATTACTATCAAACTTATGATTTGTTCTACACATAATGTGTTTGGACATGTTTTCTTCTATGAATGATTTTTTGTTATATGATTTTTTTAAAAGGAATATAGAATCAACATAGTTATCAGGCTTGTTGTTGTTTTTTTGGCTTTGTTTTCTTTAAATGTATCAGTCAGTTAAATACAGAGCAGTATTTTTTTAATTATTTCTAATATTTCTTTAATGAAGAGAACCTAAGAAACCTAACCACAAACCTAACACATAACTATATACTGCCAAAATATGTTTGTATTTGCTGTGTTATCTCTTGAAACAAACAATCAAAGAAAAAAAAAAAACAAAGCACAAATTAAAAATTGCATAGCACAGCTTGGTTCTGGCACTTCTTTTTAGTCCACAGTGCTGAACAGCTTTGCTAAGGTATCATGCAAATTAAATAATTTCCCTTTGGTATTGATTCTTGAACCCCTTTCTGACTGACTCTCTCAAGATGAAACTAGGGTGGCAAAATTTGCAAAATTTGTGGCCTTAAACTATATGGTAGAGTTTTATATTCAGTTTGTTATCCACACAGATTTCACACACTACAAGATTCAGAAGCAGTTCAATGCTCCATACTATGTACCTGTCTTCTACAGTTTCCAACAATTCCAGATACTAAGCAGATGAGTTCTTTAGGCAACAAACAGCCCTCCTAGATAGCATGATACTTCTGTTTATAAGATTTCAGACCAACAGATTGCTTTCCAGACTGATATTTCTTGTGCCTGCTGAACACATTGCTTATTTTACAAACTGACAAGGCGAACAAATTATGATGATGCCTGCAGCAAATGACTTGCTCTGTATTGCTGTCCACAGGTCACTGACTCGGAGGATTGCCCAGGACTGAGACTAAAATGAAATAGCCTGTCTCAAATAGGAAACATTCAACATGCTCAAAAAGGGTGTATTATTCTTCAGCCCAGAAAGTCTTTGGACATAAACTTTTTTTCCCTTCAGCAGTTAACCATTGAAATACTGCTGCATTTCTTTTTTTTTCTTTTAATTTTTTTGTGTTGTCCTGTTTCCTTCCTGATTTCTGTTTTGTAATTGTCGACAAGCTTTTTTCATGGCTGCAGCATTTATGACAACGGTTCCCATATGTATTAGCTGGTGTTAATAGGGTATGAGTTCACACAGTGTCATCACAGAATCATAAAATAGTTAGGGTTGGAAGGGACCTTTAAAGGTCATCTAGTCAAACCCCAATGCCCCCAGTAATGTTCTCCACACTTGTGGCACTTGGACTGACAAGAGGCAATCCATTCCCATTTTATCTATCAACACTTTCAAAACTGTCAGTATCTTTGAACGATTTCTGCTCCTGTACAGAATCCACAGCCAGCAAACTGAAATGGGGACACACTGCTTAACCAACACCAATATACAAATACACAGTACAGCCATCCTGCTTATTCCCTTCATGCATCAGCTTAGAGCAACTGCTCATGCAGGAATTTCCACACTACTGCTATGAGACCATGTAAATGCCACTTAGATCTTAATGGTATCTACTGTTAACTCCAGTTACTGCCCCACTCTTCTCAAATTTTTGTTGATACTCTCCATCTTGATGTGATATTATTCTATTTAGTTGCTGAACCCCTACTCAAAAAAGGCTGTCAATGAAGCTAACTATGTGATGGCTTTGTGATATGTATCAGATTTTTAAGTTAGAGCCACTAATTTGATTTTCACTTCTGACTAGATTAGATATCCTGCTTTGCTTAAAATCTTATTTGATACCAGTCTACATTCCTCTTTCCTTTCTACCAAATACACTGTTCCACGTGTGTCAGTTTGAGAATATTCCTTTATCTGTTATTACTGAAATAATCATATTGATTTCAGAAGTAGGTATTATAATAGTGTATGTGGGGATGGGCGGGAAGCGTTGCAGGGTGGTATCTCTGATGAGCAGGCTGTGCCCCTGCATTCCATGCAGAGCACCACGGTGGATCAGGTACCCACACTGGAACTCTCTATTCTGTCTTATTATATATCTATATATATATATTCCTTCCTTTTCCTCAGTTGGGATTGTGAATTAAGGGCAACAGAAGCAACTTCTGACTTTTAGAATTGCTACTACTTCCATAGGGCAGGGGAAAACAACTGTTTGCTTTCTTTGATGTCTATAGCAAAAATGATGGGAAGTTTGAGAAAATGTATTAAAAATAAAATAAAAATCCATTTTTAAGACAGTTGAGGAACAAAAATGAAAAATCATAAATAGCAAAAAATAATTTCCTTTCCACAGTTTTGCGAATAGTAAAGTGGGTCAGATTTTCAAGCATCGCAAAATCTGTGTCCCAGGTCATATTGTTTTTTAGAGGTATAACTCTTCCAAAATCTCTAAACTCTCCTTCACTTAATATTGTACTTAAAAATGAGAAGGTTCCATTTTTTGCTGAAAAACCTGATACAAGCAGGTTTTACCAACTATAATAGCAAAAAATTTAGGTGCAAAATAGACTTTTGTAGAAAGCATCTGCACCATAATGAATATGTAGGTTAATGTCACTATTCACCTAAGTAGCTTGAAAAGGCTATTGTATTTTCTGTGCCACTGTTCTCTTTACTAAATGGATAAGAATTGAGAGTATTTCCCTGTTGCATCCATTAATTTTTTTTTCACTATGTACTGTGCAAGGTTTTATAAGAAATGGAGTAGGAAACAATAGCAAAAATACAAATGTTAGGGATTTTTTTTCTGTTTTATCAGCTAATCATTTAGAATTTTATAAAGACTTGAACAATAAACCTAATTTCAAAAAGCTCTGTACAACGTAGACTCTTTTCCATTTCAGCATAAACCTTGTTTTAAAAAGATAGTTCAGAAAATAATAATTTGTGTTAAATGAATGGGACTTTGATTAGACTTTAATAACTTTGGCAAGCTAGTTATTGAAAACCAAAACAAACCAGGGAAAAGATTATTGGGTTTTAATTAAATTACTGATCAAAACGACTATGTGGCTGGTGACTGTTCTTCTCAATTTACCTCCTAGGCAACAGTGGGAGACACATGGGCTGAACTTCGTACCCTCCTAATCTTTTCTCTGCCTTCCACCTGTAAACCATATGAAGGTTTGAGTTTACACATAATTTTCCTGGACATACAGTCATCTTAGAATGTTCATATAACTCTTAAAGTTTTGACTTGCAAATACAGAAGGACCTTTGTGAGCAACAAAAAGGCCTCATACCTTCATTTTCTTCACAGAACTATGAAAAAAACCTTTTTGCTCTCAAGAGATACAAAAGTATCAGTGATCCTGCACTCTCTTGTGTATTTTTGATGTTGGAAGTTGAATATTTTAAAGTGAGAAGGATGAAGCTCAGAAAATAATTTCTCACCTCATTTCTAACTGTTTAGTATTTTTATAGGAATTATGCTAACATCTTACAGGCAATGGTAATAAGTACTTAACATATCATTGGCACCAGCTAGCAGTCAGAGACAGTTCAGGTCAATACAGTGTGATAAACCAGCTCTCTACAGATGTGATTAAGGAGAGGAACACCTCACACAACAAATATGGAATAGACTTCTCCGACAAGTAGGAATATCCTAGTATGACACACTAATATTCTGCTATCATACCTTGCCAAAGATGGAATTTATCCAAGGGTTTGATTTCAAGAAGACAGTAACATTGTATTAATTCCAGACATTAAAAAAAAAAAAAAAGAAAAAGAAACAAAAAGAAAAGGAACCAATACATATGAAGGCAAGAGCAAACAAATCACTGTGGAAAAAGAAAAAAAAAATGCCATCAAGATACAGAGCTATTATGTATGTGAAAGATTGTTCTAACTTTGGAATAAACTAAAAAGTGAAAAACGCAGTAAAAACAAAATAAGCAAAATTAACATCTAGATACACACTTGTAATTTGAAAAACAAAACCAACTCGTGAGGCAGTCTCTCCTCTTGCAACAACAATAATAAATAGTTTAGAAGCAAACACAGCTATATGGTTCTAATACCAGTGAATGTTGAATGCCTGGTGCACAAAGTGCACTGAAATTTTACTTCCCAATTATCTCTACAGGATACCTGTAATTCAAACGTGCATACTTCAGGTTACAACATATCAACAAAAAGGATTTAAGAAGAGAAGTTAAAAAAATGGTTTAAAAGTGAGTCTCCAAGAGCATGTTACTGAAGAGCGTATCAAATAAAGTGTCTGAGACTGTCAAATGCTGTACTCTTGAGAATTCTCTCATTCCATGAGAAAGAATTTCATTTCAGTCATCAACAAAGTGATCAGATGTCTAATTCATGACTTTTATACAGCTGTTGGAACTATTCTAAGAGGCAGATGTATTCTAACTATTAAATGATTATCATAACCTAAATAAAGAGGTACAAAGTTGATATCAGTGGTGAAGGGGAAACACAGCTGCAAGTGTCATACCTTGTGTATGAATAATTACAAAAAAAGTGGTTCTTTGTATGTACAGATGAGGATTGAGGTAATGTATTCCATTATCATTTCCAATCTGTGATTGAACAGCTCTTACAAAAACACATATTAACTTGCCTGTGCTGTGCTTTGATAAAAGCTTTAAAAAACAAGCTGGAAATTTTAGTTTTTACCATGACAAATCAGTGTCAAAACAAAATCTCATCTTGCTATTTTTGTAACCTTTCTGAGCTAGGTAAATGGGCAAATGATGGCACAGCAAATAGAGTGCTTACCATTCCATAGTAATGACCAGTAGTAAAGGAAAAATTAGACTGTCACCTACATTTAATGTCTTATAAAGTAGTGGCATTTATTCCTTTAAAGAATGCAAACATCAATTTTCCCAGGGACAGTTCACAGCACTTTGTGGAGAAAGTAAATATTATTCCACACATATTAGCTAGCAGTCCAGTGGTCTAGCAGTATAATATCAGATCCTTTTGAAATAAGTTCAGACACGGCTTTTACTGCACTTAGAAACTGGAAATAATTTATCGTGATAGAAGCATTCAAATTTCCAGTATAGTCACTAGTGGTAGGTACCTATGGAGATCTCCAAAAGGAGATTTGGTCTGCCTAATTTAGACAGTCAGACATAAGAGCATCTTCTGTTGTGGCAAGATTTTCTAAAATTAGGAAGACTTTATTTACCCTGTAAATAGAAGTTCCAAATAATGTCTATTATTTTCAAAAGTGATAGCTTTTTCAGATTGTCTTCTGAAAGAAGAAACACACTGCTATGACCAAGGTTCAATTGCCTGTAATCACAGCTTATCATATTTATTTATTCATAACCTTAGCATTTCTACTTGTAGGAACAATCAATTAATCATGTTTTTAAATTACTGGGGAACAAAAAAAAATAATTACCATTATTATTCGTGCCATATGCAACTGACTTTGCTTATCTTGATTGCCTATTAGAGTGATAGTTGCAGACTGCAGTACATAAAAGAATATGCACTGAACCCTTTATTTGCCTGCCACGAAGATAAACGAATGAAGAAGTGTCCATCATTTAAAACTCTCCAAAACACCACTCTGTACAAGTAAGGACTTTTACAGAAGAAGGTGACTTTGTCAAGCCATATTCAGCACTGACTGGTTCAGCAGAGTTCATGTCAGTTCCTCTAATTGCACTCTGTTGCTGTGAATATGAACCTGTGGAGTACAGAACACAGATTATAGCTGTCGGGGTCCAATAGAATCAAAAAGTTCTGTTGATTTTTTGGTAAATCCACTATTTGCAGAAAAGGGAGGATTACTGTGAACCTCTCACAAAGGAGAACTGCCCAGAAACTACAGCCTGCTGAAAAGAGATACTGTCACTTATGCAACCAATTTGATTTCAGAGGTTTAAAGTTTTTAACAGGAGAGAACCTGGAAAACAGAGTATGCTTAAGCACGGTATACTTATATATTTTAAAGCTGATTCTTTCCTTGGAATTTTTATGCACTTGTGTGTCTAACTGGCAAGAATAGAGGAGATGCTAACAAAAATCTGTTCCTTTCTGCATGCAGGGCAGAATGGTTTTGGTCTGTTTCTTATGTGCATGTTAAGACTGAGATCCCCACCAGAAGGGATCTCAAAGATACATGTTCTTCTTTTGACATTTGATAATATTTAGTCATTTTTATGATAAATATATACTGTTTGATTTTCTGAGAGCTCACTGTATCCTCCCTTATATGGGTTCTCCCTATACATCTCAAAATATTCCTTCTTGCCTTCTTGCTGGGAATCTTGAAAGAAGAGAAATTCAGTGCAACTGGTGATAAAAGTGGTCATCCATTTTCAAGGCAAAGAGAAAATAAGGATTCAAAAATATACTTTGCATTTACTAGAAAGAATTACTTTTTCTGGTCTGGAAGGACAAAATGTATCAGGATATGCTTTTCTATTTATCTTATATTATGTATTCTAAATGTGAAACCGGTCACTGTCTTGAAATCATCTAAATATTTCTTTTTAGAAAATGATATATTTCTAATTTGTGTGGTCAAACTGAAAACCTTTTGGAAAGGCCTCAGAAACATGACACAAGGGTGAAATCCTTCAGAACAGACACCAAACTGCAAGTGTCTACAGAATAGATTCCAGCATGTGGGCATGTGGAGTGGATCTGCATATGAGGGAAGCTTGAACACCAAAATGCAGGTGTCTGATTAAAGAACTGAATTCCACTCCTGCTGCAAACAAATGTCACAGATTATCACTGATTAAATTGCATTTCAGTGCATTTTAACATTTTTAATTTGAAAAATATGAGAAACAAAGCTTCTAAGTCTTTGCATAAACTTTTACTAAGTGGCAGAGGCTGCTCAGTCCTCAAGGCCTTGGTACCATCAAAGGCTGTGCAAGCAAAAGAAAATCAGGCTATACTTATTACAGATACACAGAGCTCTGACTGGGGTTGGGAAGGAAGGACCATGACTTATCATGACATGATGAGGCAGAAAGAAATGCTACTTTGATATCCTGAATCTTGAAATGTTTAAAATCTGATTTGAAAAGTCAAATAAACCTAAATTAGCACTGTCATTTCCTTTTTCCTAATACAGATAGCAAAGGGCTACATACAAAGCACAACTAAATAAAAAAATGTACTTGTTTAGCAAGGTTACAGCAACATGGGATTTGTATAAAAATATATGTAGCTGCCTCCATAAAAAACAAGTTATATACCCACCTGCCAATCTTTGTCACCATAAAGCTGAATTCAAGTATATAAACTTTTATAAATTTCAGGAATTCTTGGTTTCAAAAAACATGACAAATATGTTTTGCTTCTATCAAATTAACTATTCAAAATTTTGAAGTTCAATAATACTGCTCGGACAGAGTGCCAGACTTAAGTATAACTCTGTCTGTCTGTGAGGCAACACCACAATCCATTAAGCTCCCCTCCTTTACCTGTCCATCATAAGCTTAATATGTGATTCATCCTTTCCATATCATAAAGGACAAAAAGGTGATCTTTTATATTTGAATCTCTATTTTACACTTCTCATATTCCTTTCCCAAGCAGTAAATGGTAGAGAAGAAAGCTTTTTCTGCAGTTTCTTCAGCCCTATTTTTCTGAGAAAAAGCAGTTATATGTCACGTCTCTAAGGAATTTGATGCTCTCTTTATCCCCTGATCCTATTTTCATACTCAGAGCTACAAGAAAAGAAGCTATCCCACAGAAAGATAACATATTTGGAGGTTAGTAAGAATTTCAGTATAAAAATTATATGTCCTTTTCCCCCAGACCCACTCGAGTCTTTTGGGAATAGGGCAAATAAGCTCTCAAAATGAAGTATTTTATAATGGAAATATTCTATTCCACTCTTTTAGATACTCACTTGAGGGGAAGGCAACACAACTCCTAGTCTCTAGAGGAAAACAACACAATAAAATATACAGCGCAGATTTAATATCAAAGGAGGAGGGCACTCCTGATGGATGAAAGACCTTGGGACTTACCCAGTAAGATTTGAAAAGCTTATCTTTGCATATTGTTTAGTAGTTATTAATTAAGTCATAGCATCTCTTTATAGGGAAAATTGCATTCATTTTCCTACCATTTTAATAAAGAAGAGAGACAAAAGCATGTTAAAGATGGAGGAATACAAAAGATGGAAGGAAGGAGTAATGATTGCCTCTGATCTTCAGTTCTGATGCCACTTCCCCCAGAAAACAACACTACTGATGGAAAAGAAATTTTTCTGGTTTCTGTTTTTTTGTGTTTGTTTTTCTTTCTATTTCAGCATTGTTTCTTTTATTGTCAAAGAGCTACTGCTCACAAATAGAGAAATAAGAACCAGGCAGGTTTACCACGAAGCCATCAGTAATATCTCAACTCCAAGAAACCATTGTGGAAACCGTATTTAAAAGCCGTCAGGAAGATGAAAACACAAAATTAAAACACATCATTAGATGGAACTAAATGCCGTAGGCATAGCAATGACATGAGAATATCTCTAATTCTCATTTTTGGGGAATGAGGTAGAAAAGGGGAATGGAGATCATAAAGGTGCCAAGCTTGCATGCTCTCCCTAATTAGCCTCTTCCTTTACTAGTGCAGGTGAGAGGATACTGGATTAGATGGGTCACTGACAAGAAATGCCAGTAGAACACTTCTTATCACTGAGTCTTCAGATCAGAGTGAAAACTTACATTTTTAAACTGAAATACAGAGCTGTCAGCAAAATAACTGTTGCCTTCAACAGAATCAGGCTTTTGTCCTGTAGTTCCAGCTATCTGTGCATAAAGATACAGCATGTAATCAAAGATACCTGCAATCCTGTAAACTTACTATAATACTATGATTGTGCAGAACCATATTGGGACTGACTGCCATGTAAGCCTTAAACTAAGTAACAGATACGTTCATCAGGTAATGAACACCAACCCCTTTAGTAAGCATGTGATTTTCATTCAAACTTCCCAGTTTTTCTATCTGGCACCTAAACAAAAAAACTTGCAACAGTACTAGTTAAGAAAGAACCTAAATTTAGTAAAGAGGGAAGAAAGAAATTATGTTTTGTTTTTATTTAAACATATGCACCCAGTTAATATCCCTAAATCATACTGTTTGTGCTTCTGTATGGTTACTACGATGGCAAGCTGTGGTATTCACAGGTACAGATGGCCCAGATGCCTGAGTCTCACTTCCTACACTTATCTACCATATGCAAGCCTTTTAACTAAATAATTTTTAATAACTGAAGTGAGACAGAGAGCAACTGGTATTTTGCTGTTGATGTGCATTCAATAGTAACTTGAATTAACCATTAACCTTTAATGTACAGTAAATTAATGCTTTCATTATGACAGCAGTAGTTAGTATCTATAGGAAGAAGCAGCTTACCTGAATAACATGTTTCAGCTTGTCAATAATTTGACTTATTACAGGATCTGTTCCCTTCACTTTTACTTCTGGATTTATAGACTGAGCTTTGATTCCACTGCCAACCACGCGACGTGTATAACTAGTTTAACAGAGAAACACACCAAAAAATGGTTTAGTAACCTATTCTATGTTCAGAGTAATCTCCTAGTTTGTATTATCTCTCATGGCACCAACATTCCACTTTAATGAGGTGCATTAATTTTGTGCACACATTTTTCACTATGAAGAAATACAACACAATATAATTACTACATTCCACAAAGTTCTGTTATTTATTACAGCTTTAAGTTTACTATAAACTTTAATAAGGAAAGTTATCTACATTTTGAACCATGAAACATTCATCTCTATGTATGGCTTTTTTGTATGTGTGCAAAAGAGTGTTGTCCATTTTGGTTTTGCTAAATATGAACTACATGATGTTTGCCTAAATGTGTCCCATTTCAGTTCTAAAACAAACTCCAGATTCTACACACACCATATGTTCAGAATGAAGCTTGAAGTCTCCTAGTGTTTTTTTTGTGAATGCCCATGTAGACAGGATATTTATTGCAGGACAGCAGCCAAATTGTACCAAAATTATTTAGCATTATGTAAAATATATAAATACAGAGTAGGCCAAAATGTACTTACTATGCAAAAAAGAAGAAATAGAAACCAGAGATACAGTGATTCCAGAAAGAACTGCTGCAGCAAGTAGAACATTGTTTCTAACACATCAAAACTCAGAATACAGAAACTAAAATAGCAACCTAGCAGAATTCTGTAACTTATTAAGATGCAATTCTTCATTCAACTTACTATGTTATATGTAATACTCAAGTTATGCTAGAAAAACTGAATATCTACCTTCTCATCACATATATTGGACAATATGCAAATACCCTCCATATGTTACATTTTGTCTGCATCCTCTGTAAGAGGACAGCTCTATATATCTCTGTCTCAAAAGTATTTTGCCAGCTGTTGTGCTGTAAGAAAAAGAAAGGAAATAACTATAACAGAAATGGAGTAAAGAAAAGTCTAATTCCTGCTTATTGGATTCACATACGAGCATAAATAACACAGCATATTCAAACTTTGCAGAATTTTTTTAAATGAAAAACATTACAGGTTTTCTTAGCTCTGCAGAAATCCTTCCATATACACTAAACAATGAATGCCATTCAGGAAAACAAGGTTGCCACATAGCAATAATATTTTATATTTGATCTTTGCTTAAATATCACCTTAAATGAACTTTAGGATACTTCTAAGGAAGTGTATACATTGAATATATGAATGACTCATATCATTCACAAAGGATTTTGATTTATAGCAGACAGCTTTTTGTGCTGTCTTGAAGCAATGGAGGTGTTTGCCAGCATGGAGTTATGGGGAAAAGCTTTGTATAGTGGTCTGTAGAAAATTTGCAGCCTAGTCTTGGGTGATTGTTTAATGAAGCAATTTGAGAAGGGTCGACAAATCTTCTGGTAGTTCTTAATGTGAAAAAGAAAAGCAAAAGTAAAAACCTTCACCAAAAAAATCCTGTGACAGTCATTTGTCTAAGTCAAAATAGATAAATCAATAAGGAATTTGTTCCAGTTGAACAATGCTGCACTCACCAGAAAGACAACTGGTTTAACTCAATATACTGTTTTAATGCAACACAGAAATTTATCTTCATATTGTAACACTACAAAAAAAGTCTTGAAGGTTATGGCTATCTTTTCTATGCAGTGCTCTCGTTTTCTGTTGCACAGTATACAAAATCTCTGTTCTCACTTTCTGTCACTCAGAATTCTTCAATTAACACCTTTTTTCAAATGCTGCAAACCCAACCATTACACATCCACCTGTGAACTGCATAACTTTGAAAAAGAATACCCTTTCTCTTTTTTAATTCAATTGATGATACTCATTTCTCTAACCATGCAGGGAGAAATAAATCATAGAGAAGCTGAGACTTCCCTAGGCTACAATTTTATTAATTTAGCTCACCTGGGAATTATGTGGTGACAACTCATTCAAGACTGACCAAAATTTCTTTTTCAGCTACTTCTGCAATGAAATGCACAGCCTTGCACAGCGGTATTTGCCATAGAACTAAGTCCCTTCTTTCACACGAGAGAAGGTAGCTGGGAAAGTAATGCTGGTCTGGTGAGTGGACCAGATATTAGGAGTTCCAATCATGTTCTCCAAACTCTTCAGTGCTGAGATTCTCTAAATCGTCTTCAGCTCTATTTCATAAGGAACTGTCGGATTTACTCACCAGTAACAAGTGTTAGGAAGTAATTTGGTTTTTTCTCCCATTTCTAGTCATTCTCTTAGAGTCATTCATTTTCATGTTCTCTCAAAGCAAAAAATACATATACATCTGCTCCCCATGTAGATGAACCCTATTATCTACTAGAATTTCTTCCTAGGCAGTGATTGATTCCCCTTTGTCACATAAAAAAACAAACAAACCAAACAAACCCAAAAACAAACAAGCAAAATTTAAAAAAAAAACAAACAACCTTTTCTGATTTATTCAGTGTTGTCAACTCTCTGTGGCCCAATGGCTCTTTGCTATTTTGTGTTAGAAACTTCAAGTTATCCCAGAAACATGTCCAAAATGCATTTGAATATTCTTTTAGATCTCATGACTCCGGCAATTCCTATACAAAGTCCAGATATTTTTACGCAGAAACACTGCCTGTGGCACATCTCAATGTTCACCTCTTTTGCCCACTTTGGTAAGAAAAAGCACCCTTGCAAAGAAAGCAGATGTGCAGTATAAGTGGCCATGCCCTTCACTAGGCTACTTTCTCTTTCTTTCAGGAAGGAAACTTACCTGCCAAAAAGAAAACCAAAAGAAACAACTACTAACATTAGTTACACAAACTGCATCCTTGCTGGCTGCTCAGAGATGGCGTTTGCTTTTTTCATTTGAGAGTGGGGAAGGGTAAGAGGCTGAAGAAGCGCTGTCATGTGCAATGAAGCAATGACAAGTAGCACACTACTGCTGGATAATATCACATCTTTAAGACTACTGGCTTTGAACATATATAAGATCACTAGGTGCTGGTAATAAGAACTTTGGTATTACTTGTCCTTACTTGCCTGGAGCTGTTTAGCACCTTTCTACTTTCTACCTTTCTCTCACCAAAAGCTGGCATGATCCTTTCCATGGCTTACAGTAAGAGAATCTGTCCTTCCTCTGTTTACACTGCCTGCAGGCCTGCTGATCCTCCACAGCAATGTTTCCAAACAGAACAGAGCATCTTTCACCTAAAACCTTCACAAATGAACTGATTGTCCCCAAAACTGTTCAATCCCTGCTCTGTGAAAACTGACACATTCCATCCCATTCTCCCGATATTTCTAGATGTTACAGGCCCCAGAGGACCCCAATTAACACACAAGATTATGTCAATACAGAAAAGTTTGGACCCAAGACTTTTATAATCACTACATATTCCAAAGTTTTATGGTTTATCATCAGGTTTACCACATTCCACAGCTTGATTCTTAAAGGAGCTGGTATTTCTTTCCAGAAATCCTTATCCTTCTGAAGTGCTGTGTTAGTCAAGCTTTATAAAGTTCTTACTACTTCAAGAGCTTTTAATTTTGTACTCAGAGACTCCACTCTCAGATTCCTGAAATTAAATTCTTGAATGAAATTAATTCTTGAAAAGAATTTTAAAGGTTCTGGATCTCAATGTCACCCAGAAACATACCTTATAAATCACAGATAGAAAATAAAAAGGTGAATGACAAAAATTAGGACTCATCTGAACGCAATTCCATTTGGAAGAATATTTTGACCCAAAAGTATTGTGTGTGATTGGCAAGGATTTGGCACCCTGGGGGCTGCAGGAGTATTTTCTGTGAGAAGCTACTAGAAGCTTTTCCTGTGTCTGATAAAGCCAATGCCAGCTGGCTCCAGGACAGACCTGCCACTGGCCAAGCCCAAGCCCACCAGTGATGGCAGCTGCGCTTCTGTCATAGCAGATTTAAAAAGGAGAAAAAACTGCTGTGCAACAGAAGGTCAAGCAAATGAATTTACACTGTGAGAGAAATAGCCATGCAGACCAGTGAAGAGGGGAGTCAACGCTGGAGCAGGTTTGCTGGCAGGTCTTGTGACCCTGTGAATGCCTCAGGCTGGAGCAGTGTGTTTCTGATGTACTGCACCCTGTGGAAAAGACCCACACTGGAGCAGTTTGTAAAGAAGAGCCCATGTTGGAGAAGTTCATGGACAACTGATTCCAATGGGATGGACCCCATGCTGAAGCAAAGGAAGAGTGTGAGGAGGAAGAAGTGGCAGAGAAAATGTATAATGAATTCCCAAATATGAATACACTCAACATACTGAAGTAAATGAATACATATGTTTGCATCTTTTCTTGTTATTGGAAATCCTAACCCATAAATTTACTTTCACTGCGAGGTGATCTGGATTTGACAAATTGAAACTAAAAACTCTCACTTAACTTTGAGATTGTTGTAATTACATGCTCTGACAAGTGACAAGGCAGATTAAAAACCTTTCTTCTTTCTTTGGAATAAAGAAATACATATAATATACATATAATTCTTATATTCTTCTTATAATATGGTGACAAAACCTTATTGCTTTATTGATTCTTATAAAAGTAAGATTGTGTAAGCCAACTCCTTTTTGTTTAATCTACTCTTGCTGTTTAGAATGGTATCTTTTGAATAAAAAAGTTATAAATTACTTATATGTTATTGTTTCATAATCTACATATCATTGTGTTTAATTAACAAATGTCTATAAATCTAACATCTTCAAACATTCTAATGTAAACTAAATGATCTGTCAAAGCTAAACAGGCTATTGGGAATCTGAGCATGGTACACAAAACTTCATCCCTGTAGACTTACATTTGCATGCATAGTACGTTTCCCTTTCTTTTGTGGGGGCAGAGAGTGGAATGTAAAAATCTCAGACTGCTGGTTTGAGAGACTGCATTTATTATAAAGTTTTAATACAGCATTAATCACTTTCTCTTTCTCTAACTTGTAACGTACAAATAATGGCAAAAAAAACATTTTAAGGATCCCCACAGAGGTAGTCTGACTTGAGCAACTGTTGCTCAGATTTGAATCCTGAGGAAAGAAAATGACAAATTTCTTGCTAGAGAAGTAATAGACCCGCCATCTGTGCCCATTTCTGTACAAGCATGGTAATGTATCACATCACTTTAATAGGTAGACTTGGTCCCCACGTACTATTCATTTTCATCAACATTAGAAAAAAACCCCAAGCATCAATATATTTGTATTCTATAAACACGTTTTAAAGTGATGAATAACAAGGTGCCTACTTCCCAAGCTCAACATATGAATATTCATATAAATTACCCATTACACTCTGTTGCATCAATGAATGCAGTTGGTGAGGTTTACATTTTATTCTATCAAGATCTCTGATAAAAGAGAAGATCATGTTTTATTTGCTATCACCAATTTCATTGTACGTGTAGTTAATTCTTGTAAGAAACAGCCACTTTGGTCATGGCACTTGAGGCAGATTTGTATTTCTATATCAATCCAGCACAAAATATTCCGTATTATGTTGTGACAACAAATACCAATTCATCATATTTATTGTCAACAACTGATTATGATTTTCCCTGTCGAGCTCCTTTTAGGCAATTGAACCCTGTTTCAAGTAGGAGAGCAAAGTAACAAAAGGTGTATTATGACAGCAAATGATATTCTCCAGAATATCCCTAAGTGTCCTGGAAGTCATCCTTCTCCCAAAAGACTTGGTGATATTCTATACTTCAGCAAGTTTAGCTGGTCATCCCATCCCGATATATCTCTTTCAACTGCTACTACCACCTTTTGTCACCACATTCTGGTCACTAACAGTATTCCCCACAGCTCAGTATTGGGACCTGTCCTGTTTAACATATTTATCAATGGTTGGAGAAGACGCTCGACTGCATCCTCGGAAAGTTCACAGCTGACACCAAGTTAGGTGGGTGTGTTGATCTGCTGGAGGGTAGCAAGGCTCTACATAGAGATCTGGACAGACTGGATCACTGAACTGAGGACTGTGAGGTTTGTACCGGTTTGCAACAACCCCATGCAGCACTACAGGTTTGGGGGAGACTGGATAGAGAGCTATTCAGCAGAAAGGGGTTTAGGGGTGCTGGTTGCCAGGTGGCTGGATATGAACCAGCAGTGTGGCAAGGTGGCCAAGACAGCCAATGACATTGGCCTGTATCAAGGATAGTGTGGCCAGGAGGACCAGGGCAGTGCTTGCTCCTCTGTACTAAACACTGGTGAGGCTGCACCTCAAGTACTGTGTCCACTTTTGGGCCATTCACTTCAAAAAGGACACTGAAGTGCTGGAGTTTGTCTGGCTGGGAGCAACAAAGCTTACTGAAGGGTCTTCAAAACACATCCTATAAGGAACAGCTGAGGGAACTGGGGTTTAGTCTGGAGAAGATGAGGTTCAGCAGGGACCTCATTACTATCTACAACTACCTGAAAGGAGGCTGCAGTGAGATGAGGATCAGTCTTTTCTGTCATGCCTCAAATGAAAGGACAAGAGGAAATGGCCACACTTTGTGCCAGAGGAGGTTCAGATTAGATATTAGAAAAATTGTTTTCACCGAAAGAGCAGTCAGGCATTGGAGTAAAGCTGCCCAGGAGGTGGTGGAGTCACCATCTCTGGAAGTGTTTGAGAGGTGTCTGGATGTGGCACTTGGGGATATGGTTTAGGGCTGATAATGGTGTTAGGTTGATGGTTGGACTAGATGATCTTGAAGGTCTCTTCCAATCTTGATGATGATTCTGTGTGATTCTTGGGTTTTTCAGTGCTTGGCTCAATTGACACTTTCAAGAGCTACTCAGAAATCTCTCCTTTAAGTTGTCAGGGTCATGACACTGAGATAACTATTCTGGTTGTGAAAGGCTTAATCACTAGGGTGCATTACTGTACTTCTGAAATACTTGTGTGTATCAGGTTACATAGTTGTAGGAGGTTCATTTGAGTAATTGTTGTAGCTGTACAGAGACACTGCCTGACAAAGCTCATTTTGTTCACCACTTTGTGGCAATAGGATTCCCATCTCCATTTGCAGTATTTCATCTGAAATGAAATCATAACTGATAGCATTGCAGTAATCTCCATGATGGCAAACAGACAAAAACCACTAACTCCTCATCTGATAACAATGGAGAAGATTCTCCATTGACTTAATTTTCTGCATTTTAAACCAATTTGGTGTAAAAGATGCAATGCTGAAGTAAGCGGTGAAATCATAGAGAGATAGTTTGAAAGGGGGTGTTTACTTCCCATGGGTCCTTGGGAAGGTCTACATAGTGGAATATAATGTATGAGAGACCACATGACTTTTAAAATAGTATATTTATTTATTGTATTTGCTTTCCTGTTTTCATTTCCTTAAACTGGCATTGATAAAGTAACCAAGCTGCAACTTTTGCAATATATTCCCTCCTTCATTACATGGATTTTCTTGTTTGTAAGTTCTAGTTTGTAAAAGTAAGCACTCAGGTACTAGCATTGCTAAGGGATTTGCTTTGTTCAGCTTCTCACGTTAATTGAATTCTAAATTACTTCAGAACTTAGGTTGTTGGCACTTACAAAGCTTCAAGCAGCACCTGTATTTATATAGTCTCACCGTGTTTAAGAATGGTAAAATAGCACCATGTGCCCACTACATTTTGTTTTATTTCAGACATGGGATATGCTTTTCAATAACTCCTTCTCAGCTTGTTTGCGTTATGAGTGCTGATAATTGCTGGTTTACACCTGCTATTGCTTGCATCTTCATCACTTCTGGGCATTTCAAAATTCTGGGTAACTGTTAATTGAGAAATTAACAATTACTTGAATACCAGTAAAAAGTAAACATATGCAGCAACAAATGAGTAAGAGTGCTTAGTGGTGCAAAATTTAACTAGCAAAGATGAACAAATCAAAGGATCACTGCAATCATAAAAAACGCTTGAAGCTTAGACAGGAGTGTTGGCTGTTTTTTAGTCTTATGTAGTCTTTTTAAGAGTAGATACTGACAAGTTAGCCTCAGAAAGTTTCTCCAAAATATTTTTCACCCAGCTATCAGGGACAGAATTTGTAGTAATTCTTGGACAGATCCTAATTTTCCTAGACCTTTTCAATACTTTTCAATTGATCAAAATCCTATTTAAAATAAAATAAAATGCCTATGAATTTTTCAATGGAAACTTATTTTTAGATCTGTAATTTGGTAGTTATTTGAAAAAAAAAAACACAAAACACCTGATTGCATATGCACTTGTTAAATTTGCAGAAAACATGAACTTTGGAAAATAACTCAGTAAAACTTGTGTTATTTTTTCCTCACAAAAAAATCTTGTAATCATTTAGGCTAAAACATTAATAATAAAAAACATGTATTTAATTTTTTATCATTGACCAGACCTGTCTTAATAAAGGGAAAAAAAAAGTGGCAGATCAGTTTTTGGACTTTTCTATACTTGAAAACTAAGTGAAATGTCTTTGAAGTACTCTTTTGAATAGGTATTTCATTTAAAAACTGCTTATCTGGAAATAGGTTCACAGGAATATGATAAATAACACTGAAGTGTGTAATAAAGTATTGTAGAGCCTTTCTGTGAATTTACAGGTGTGGTCCAGATCTTCTCCCATAATCAATAATTTCCATTATGTTCTAATCCTACAAAGCTCTTTTGAGATCTTCTAAAACTCATAGACCCCTCATTATCACATCATGGTCTTAATTTGAACAGGAAAATTTTTGAGAGGATTTTATATGTAGTGACTGGAAGTAAGTTCATCATAATTTTTATGTTAGCTGTGCTGTCCAAAAATAAGTCCTTAATAAGCATAGAGAAGTGCTAATGCAATAACTTCATGTCCCGAAGGCTTCCTGAGGCAGACAGATTTCTCTCCAGAGACTTCCAAGAGCACAACTTCTCTCCAGTTGCTGTGTATGGAACATGCATTTAGAAGGATTGTTTTACTATGCATCTGAAATTTAGTACTGACTGTGTGTCTGTTAAGTCAGATTTTCCTTTTAGCAAACAATGAAACTTCTACTAAAAGCTAAACTTCCTTCAGAAGAAGAAATATAGCCCACACATAGAAAAATAAGTCTTTAAAGTTTTTTTCTAGCACAAGAAATAAATTCTGATCTCAATTAAAAATCAATTAGTACCACAGTTGTGACAGTTTTGAAATATAACTAATTTGCCTCGATCTGCATTAACTTGTTAAGGTAATCTATTTCAAGCTGAAGTTATAGACATTGTTTTTAAAATACTATCTTTTCCTGATGATTTTCTTATTACTTTTCTCGGGGATCCTCTGAATGAGTTAGTCTACATTACTGAAAAAATTTTGGAACAGTTTTGCCTCATTGTTAGAAACTTTAAATACATTTCCCTGGAACTGCTGTTATTTCCTACTGCAAAGAAAATTTTCTTATCCTGTCTTCAACATCAGAGAATTTTGTTCTGTTTTGTTTCAAAATTTAATCTTCATACTGTTTCAAAAATTCAAGAACTTTTGAAGAATTCTCACTTGAAAGTTACCATGGAAATCAGTCTTCTCATCAATTAACAGTAATTACTGTAATACCTATCTATGTGTATATATCTCAGCAGTATGTTGCTAATTTCTGGACAGAGATATTATTTTTATATGTGATGTAAAATGAATGTCACAAAAAAGCATGACAAAACATGCCAGTAATGCACCTTAACAAATAAATGTGTTCTAGTAATTGCAAGCTCTGTCAAAGAGAAAGAACTGAAGAGGAGCTTTGAGATATATATTTCATTTAAACTAGGTGCCTTGGGTAAGTCACATGTTTAAAATTGAGAAAATAAATTCTTATTACATTAGAAAATAACTAAACAGCAGACATATGCAAGTGCACTAAATCTAGATAAATGAGAACAACAATATCTCCTTCGTCTTTTAGTATTCTGGAAATACTCTAACAACTGAAATAATTCTACTGCACCTTCATTTAATGGAGCAAAGAAATGAGAGATATTAATTATCATAAACAAGCACAAAAATGTTTATAGTAAATAGCTGGTGAAACAAAGGAATTACCTTGGAAAAACAATTCAAACAACTTTGAAACACAAAGCTGCCAAGCCTAATTAGTCTAAAATTGAGAAACCTGCATCCCCTATAGGACACTAAAATATCTCTGCTTGGGTCATAAGGGGTCATATAACAGTGGCATTATGTAGGATACCAAACCTTGAAGAAAGAAGTATGACATTTCATATTTTGTCCAACATAATGCACAAAACAAAGTATCCTCTAGGCACTTGGAATGCACTTGATAATTTTGGGACTGACACCTGACACGGTCAATACTTATCTCACAGCCCCATAGGGACTACACCACTACAGATCACGGTCGAAGGTGCACTCTCATAATCTATTATTTGTTATTGAGTGGTCTGGGGTTTTTTTCTGGAGTAATTTATGGAAAATTAGCAGAAAATGACAGTTAAGTTATGGCAAAGGACTACCAAGAAGATAATTAACGTGAATATGATTATTGACAAAAGCAAAGAAAGTCATTCAGCAAATAAAGGTCATATGAAGGAATCAACCTAAGCCACTGTGCAATGCTTAGAGTGAAAAGCTGTTTCAGCAAATTTACTGACATGAGTCACTTGATGGATTTTTTTTCCTGTTTATTCTAAAGAATTAAATCCCCTCTGGCGGAAAAGCTACTTTTTACTGTCCTTCTCTGTTGTCCGCATACACTCGGAGTTAGCAAAGGATTGGTGGATTCTTAATAAGTCACTCTAAGTGTCCAATCCATCTCTGTGGCTTTGGATTATTTGTATCTACCAAGTTTACCTAAATGTGTATGAATGATGATGCCAACTGGGAATCCATGACATGTATCCTACAGATGTAGCTTTTCATCTTGAATGGTTTTTGAAACATATGTACTTAATATTACTTTTATGGGATGGGAGGGGTGAGTTGTTTTGTTGGTTTTGGTTTGTTTGCTTTGCTGGTTTGTTCCTTTTTTCTCCCAAATAAAGCACTTTAATGCAATCTGTTACCATTTTCAATATTATCAAATCCTACAGAATATAACATTTTCTTGAGGAGATAGAGGATGTAATTCTGTCTTCATTCAAACCAGTTTTACACTTAGGCAACCATGCTTACTTTGTATAAATCTGTGTGGAACTGAGTGGATGTAAATATATTTATTTTCTCTTCAGTGGATAAAGGTTCACAGGACAAGAGCAGTAAAAATATTTTTACCAAATTATACGAAGATCATATTTCCAGGACCTAACAAAAATAATTGCTTCAGTTTTGTTGTCACATGAATCACTAATTTTTCTTTATTTGGCCCCATTGTGACAAAATTACAATGAAAATATGTCAGTGACTCAGTTTTGTCTTCTTTCCATTCACCCAAATCTTAATAAAATAGAGCCTTTAGATAAATATCGCATCGTTTTCCTGTGGGAATTCGCCCCCATAAGACAAAGGAAGATTACAAAATTATTAGTAACTGTGCACCATTTACCTACTTAAAAATAAGACATCTACTGCCTAAGTCTCTATTGCCTATGGAGTATGGAAAGAGAAAGAAAAGAGAGAGAAGGGCCTCTTGAGGGAAATACAGCACCTAATGTAGGATGAAATGATGATTTGCCCTCTGCATTGGACAACCACTCTAGACACAATCCTGAGCTTTTAAATAATTAAACTGAAATTAGATTGAATTAGCTTTGGAGTACTCATTGGTAAAGTCATAAGCTTCCTGAAGCAAGCTTATTATTCTCTCTGGTTTTCTGTTTACTATTTGTAAAGTCATCACAATTCTTACTTTTAACATAGAAAATAGTATGAAAAGACAAGATATTATGATGCACCTAGTTCTTTCAGTAATGGGAACTGTATACCTGAGCATCAGTAAGATGTCAAAGAACTCGGCTTTTTTTCTGGAACATGCCGTTCTGGAACATTCTAGAAAACAGTGCAGCTAATGACAAGCTTTTATCTTCCCTTCTGTTCTAAAGCAGCTCAAAATATTTAATTGACTGAAATATTCAGTATAAACAGATAAACTGAAGGACAAAACGTGTAAGAAATTTATGCAGATTATAATGGACTGCTGGAATCAAGGAAAAGAAGGGCTCCACTTTCTTCCTTTGGGATCAGAAGGAGAAGAAGTCTACTGCCTATTACAAGTTTGGAAGTTCTGTGTTACTGCTTTGTATGCAGTCTGAAGTGGGAATCAATCTAGCTAAGGCTATTTTCAGAGATTTGATTTTTAACTTCACCTGTGATATTGCCTTTGTTACAGAAATTAATGTCAAGTAGGCAACAAGGGGTTCAAGGATAATATTAAGTCAAACAGGCTATCTTCCCTGTGGGAAATGTTGTCAAAGGAAGACAAGAAAATGCAGTCAAAGTTTTGCCAAAAACCATTTAACAGGGAAAAGGCACCCTAGAGCAGGTATTACATGACTCAAAATATTAAATGAACCTTGTGTTGCAAAAATATATACAACTCCTGTGTATAGTTGTATATATAAATACAGACATGTCATTTCTGTTATGTTCTGCATACTGACCCAAACTTAAGTATCTCTGTTCATTATGGTGAAATGACCAGTGTGTTTATAAACAATGCCTAGATTTTAAAAGCTTTGTAATTGGACTTTCACTGAGAGAAAAAAACAAACAAACATGCTTCAGTATCATGGGATTTGGGAAACTAGGGGTTTTGTGTCTCTATGTATTCGTGATTTTACATTGAACAAGCAATTAGAAAATAGGTCTTCCACACTACAAGAGTGTTGCAGTGACATTTTAGTCATAAATTTTAGGTCTTTGACTGATGTCAGTAAAACCACAGCCTAACTCCTTATGCAAAATCTCTGGAGATAAACCAGTTTAAGAAAGGAATTTACAATCATGAGCAGAGTCACAGGAATTAGTGTGTTTCTTGAGCTAAACATTTTGGTTTTATCATTTTATGTTTATCCATATACACAAACATCAAGCCACCTTAAAAATATTTCTTTCAGTGTGTTCTTATATATTAATTCTAGCTATTCTGTGAAGCTTATTTCATTGTCAACTGAGATGATTAAACATAATGATAGAGGTGACTGACGTGCCTCAGATCTATTTCATGCTGTAACACAAGAAGGAGCTGGTAACAGGAAATTCTTCTGTCTATTGACATCAGTGGGTCAGTCACTAATAGGCTAATTTGGTCAGAGAGAAAAAAGGCTGTGGTTTATTGTTAAGAAAATGAAGAAAGATAAAAATTCCCATATCTTTACACAAAAGCACATATTCTTTATTTTACGGTTACTGGATAAAATGCTGAAATATGCATGACAGCAGAAACTGTGGCACCTAATTCCTAGCAAGCCATCCTAATCACTAGGCTAGAGGGCCACAGTCATTCCTGCAATGATTTTTTCAACTCATGAATCTCAAATTAGTCCATACAATCTGAAGAAATATCAGTGGGACAGACTAAGAACTGTCTTTGCTGATACTTGTAAATGACTCTATCCCTCTGGATTCTGAGATGAGCAGTGGCCCTGAACCCTCAGTCATCAGAAATGAACCTACTCCCTACCCTGGTGGTATGGTTTTAACTGCTGAATTAAACAAAGAAGGAAGCTATCCAGAGGTTTTGTTGTTTGGGGTGGTTTTTTTGTTTGGTTTTTTTTTGGGGGGGAGGGGTTTGTGTTGGGATTTTTGGATTTTTTTATGCACCCTAATCAGTTTCACATTCTCTGATAACACTTAAGAGATTGCATATTGCATATAAAACAGTCATCTCATTTAAATTGTGCAGCCCAAAAGGTGAGTTCTTAAGCTGTAATTCAGCTGTTTCACACTCTTATCCCTGAAATAGGTTTTTAATAGACCAGGATGAAAGAGAACTTGGCAAACAGTTTAAAGACAAAGGGCCATATACAATAGATGGAGTAGCATGAATAGCCATGCAAACTTTTGATGTACAGATGGTTGTGCTTTCTTCTTTAAATAGAGTGCAACTGGTAATTAGCTCCCCTCTCCAGGGGCTAGAACTATTACATAAGTGGGTCTTAGTCCCACTAAGGCCATTCTTTAGACTGTGGGATTTCCCTCCCATTTTGCATTTTCTTTAGGAGACTGTGGTCTGTCAATAGAATACCTGTTGAAACAACAGTACTCTAACGATGTAAAAATATTTGTTTATAAATGAAAAAAAAAAAAAACTTTTTTTCTTTTTTTTCCTTACATCTTCCTTATAGCCTGATTCAACTGATTTTACAAAAGATGCTTTACTGTGAAGGAAATAAAGTCTAAAACATGAGTTATTACGGAAACTTTATCATAAGTACTGTGAAGCTCTGGAATAGGTTCTGGAAAAGTTGTGGATTTCCCATTTGTGATTTGATGCTGGCAATCCCATACTGTCATGAGTCTGCTGTAAACACTCTAACAAGTTTTGGAAGCAGTGATTTACTCTGAACTGCTGAGCTTTACACACAAGACAATAAGGCAAAATTCTAATATGCCCATTATTGTTAATAATATAGTAACATGATCTATTATTTCAACCTCTTTGGCCACTTCATACTTAATTTTGAGTGAGCATTGGGATGTATTTTTCAGTATTTTTCAATCTTTTCAACCAATATAGAAGGAACACAGTAAAAGTCAAGTCAAGAAAGAACACGTGGGTCAAAGTATTAAGGACACATCTCAGAAATACTCATTATTAAGGTCATTGATTGTTTTCAGAATACGACTGAGTGCAAGAAGGAAAAATTAAGTCCCAGTGAGATCTAGGAAACTGGGAAGTGTCTATTGCATGTAAGAATCACACATGAAGCTTCTTTTACCCAGAGGTACTATGCCAAAAGTGCAAAGATACACAGCTGTGTATTTTGGAAGTCTCTTATGTTAAAATAACAATGCACTTGGAATAAACAACACTTTATATAAATTTGTAAAGCCATCAGTGTAACTAATGTGAATGGAATTCCATCATTTCAGACTGGTATGGTTTACAAATGTTAAGAAAATTTTGCAGGAGGTAAAACATGACATATAGGTGGTTATGAGAAATCATATTTATACCATCATAACAACCCATTTTGTCAAGCCACAACACATGAGAAAACAAGATTTTATGTATAAGGATAAATAACAGGACTTTAGAAGATTTTGTCTGTTGTACTGTCTGTGTAATGGAGGGGGTTTTTTTTTGGAGGGGGGGGTTGGTTTTTTTTCTTTGTGGAAAATAACAGCTTGACACTCAAAATAATGTTTACTCATGATTTTATATTTCTTCAGTAAAATGCATGACATTTTAAAACAATTTTAGTGACTGATAAAAAGATAAATGAAGCAAAAGTTTATAGTTCTATTTAACCTAATCAAAACCTAATCAATACCAATGATGCTGCCACTTCCATTACATACAAAGAGGTAGTTTTCTTGTTGTTATGCTGTTATATATGTTTGAATAGAGGGAATAAATGGCACAAGAATTTTTTTTCCTTACATAAGCATGAAGCAAAGATTTCAAAATGCAAAAAGTTTCTTGAAATGTGATGTGAAAGAACATAGTAAAAAAATCAACTGTGTTTCTCTTTCTGCTTATTATAACACTTGTAGATTTTACATTATCAACATGCAGGCAAGTAAAGCTCCTTATGCTTCGAGCAAAATTATGCAAGTTTATGCCAATCAACTCCTTCATACTTAGTAGGCAAACAAAAAATACCAGCAGATTTTGACTATTGTAAGTAAATAATCCCAGGAAAAGTACCAAATAAAATACACATCTTTTTCAATACAGAGAGAGATGAAAATTCCCTTGGTTTCTCACTAAGTTTTTACAGTGTAGCACAATGTGTGATGCATCTTGTGATGTAACCGTATCATACTTTCATCATCGAGCATACACACAAATTGTCCAATACCCGCATATACAGTGAAGATGTTCATACCTGGGGAATGCATATATATAAGCATGAACAGACATATATGTCCAGCAAACTGAATATACGGCAGTTGACCAAATCCCCAAAGTAAGATTTTACGCACCATTTCTCAGATTAGTCTGCTATAACGTACTGTAAGCAAAAAGAAGTGTATAATACACTGGTCAAACAGCGATTGTAATATAAAGTGAAAAAAAAAAGACTCTTGATCTTCTTAAAAAAAAGGCTCTATCAGCTATTAGACAGGTCTCAAGTGAGAGGCCATTATCTGGATGTCTGTAGATAGGCCTGCATTAATTCTGCCTAAGTAATTGTTTAAAAGTGCTAATACTATATTGCTCAGTTGCTCGAGTCCCATTGTAGTCAGTGGAGAGATGGGGCAACTTTGAAGGGAAAGTTATTTAATTCTAATTCAGCTTTTTAAGAGCCTCTATCTCTCTGCTTGTGATAACCAACACACCACCACAACGCAAGAATACTCAGAGGAGATGGGCAGGGAAGATGACCTCACAGAAGAAGATAAGGTATGATCACCAGTCACCACTGAGTAAACTGAACTGGTCTCAACATGGCAGGACTGGATGATGACCTTTGTTGTAGCAGTGGGTCTAGTTAGACCAGTATGAGGTGAGGAGAGAACATACTCTTGGTTTAACCAAGAGTAATCTTGAGTAATCCTTTAACTTTGATCAACCCAACAAAGAGGATAAAAGCTGCTGAAAGGAACCTTGAACAGAGAAATAGGCTTGAGTTGGCTTTTACCCACATACAAGTCTTTTAATTAAGGTTTGATGGGTAAGGGACAAATGAGATGTTCAGAATTCAGGCCACTAGATTTCAAGTAGCATGGTTCCCAGTAGGATTTCAGGGACTACATGTAGGTGTGTTTAATCAACATTGGACAGTCATTTAGGAAAGAATATAGCAAAATCACATTTGGAGCAACATGTTTCCAAATGGGTGTCCCCTATATACTGGGTATACTGGCATTTTTGGTGAGCTTAGGATGTTTTGTGGGCAACTGTCTTTCAGTAAACAGTAAGGGGGGTGGGGGGGGTGGGGGAGAAGGTAAGAAAAAAAAATCTCTATTTCTCATCTGGGCCTCATCCTTCCCAAGTAAAAGACATTTTCCTGAGAGTTCTGTGAGCAAATGGTGACTAGTGCACACCCTCTAGAATATGTAACTGTATTAATCACATTAAAGAAAATGCAAGTGTTCTGTATGTTATGATAAAAAAGAGAAACAGCACTATCAGTATAGGAGTTGCACTTCAGCAATCACCTTTGGCTGCCAAAATAACTGATTCTAATAGGAAGATTCAACACAGAAGAGAAAGTGCAACAATATATTATACAAGGAAAAAATTCATCACAGTATCATGTAATTTACAGACCAGTGAATTGATTGGCCCAGGTTCCTGAATTTTTAATTTTATCTACTGTCAGTACAATCACTATAGTTCAAGCCAACACCATATGTTACCTCACATACATGCCACTCCACTTCTATGAACTTTCAGACAATGAAAATCACACTGAAAATCATTCTCATAAGGTGTTTCAGCCAACCATTTAAAGCACCTTAAATAATTCAATGCAAACTGAATATATAGAGTATAAAGCAAAAATAAAGCAAGAGTGAACTTTGCTTAAAGATGTTATAAACATTCACAGTAAATTGGCGTAGTACTGTTTTATTCGTAAACCAGAAACAGCATTTCTTTACATTGCCGAGCTATGGAACAATTAGTTAACAGAATTAATTAACAGAACAAGTGGCAGTTACCACTTTTTTAAAAATAAAACTGGCTATCATTATAATGTTAGGCGTGGATCTCACCCAGAAAGTGTTTGATTGGTGTGTTGAAAACATGCCTTCAGATAGGGCTAGTAGGGGATTTAGTGAGGAAAAAAAAAATTATCAGTGTTTGCATTCGACATGAAATAATCACACAGCTGCTCAGCTTGAAATTGCCTAAGATAATTCTGCCTATGCACAAAACCAGAACTTTTTGTTCCCTGTTAAATTTTCTGATGACTGCTGGTGTTGGGGTAGGTATTTTGATGATCACAGTTTTTCATATGTGCACATAAATTCTGTGGACCAGAGCCAAATTTATTAACTGATTTGTGATGCAGAAAATCTCTGGCAGAGGCAGGGAGTGACTTGATTCCTGGAAGCAAAGGCAGTTCATGATTATAGACCTTATCTGGAATTAAGAGAATGGCTAGTTTAATTCCCTCCTCTGTCACAAACTTTCTGTGACCTTGACCAAGTCCTGCTGGATACATTTATTTATATGTGTAACTATCTCCAGCTTTTTTCTAAATGAATCAGTGTGAATCTCTGAAACAGCACAGTTGCATGTACAAGACAGATCCATGAAGCATGGCTCTTCCAGTAACTCCTTACCAGCCGGATTACCCGACTGAAATATCTAAAAAATTAAGTTTTAGCAGCTATGAGATCTACCTTAATGAAAAGGAACAAACAAACAAAACCAAAACAAAGCAAAAAAAACAAACCATTTCACAGAATCTGCCAAGTTCAAAGGGACCCACCAGGATCATCAAGTCCAATTCTTGGGCTCACACAGGCCCATCCCCAAGAGTCACACCAGATGCCTGAGAGTATCATCCAAATGCTTCTTGAACTCTGGCAGGCTTGGTGCTGTGACCACTGCACCGGGGAGCCTGTTCCAGTGCCCAATCATCCTCTGAGTGAAGAACCTTTTTTTAATATCCAACCTAACCGTGCCCTGACAAAACTTCAGGCCATTCCCTCGGGTCCCATCACTGGTCACCACAGAGAAGAGATCAGGGCCTTCCTCTCCTTGTCCCCTCACAAGGAAGTTGTAACTGCAATGAGGTCTCCCTTCAGTCTCCTCTTCTCCAGGCTGAACAGACCAAGTGCCCTCAGCCACTCCTCATATGGCTTCCCCTCAAGGCTCTTCACTATCTTCGTTGCCCTCCTTTGGACTCTCTCTAAGAGCTTAATATCTTTCTTATATTCATTAGATTCTTTCTTGCTTCTTTTCTGCTATGAACTAAATATTTATTTGAACACACTTCAAATCACTCTGATTCAAACACAATCCAGATGGTATTTCCTGTTAAATTTTACTTCTTACAGGGCTACTACTCCACTATTGCATGTTTAGCAAATGGGATCTTGGAAGGTAGCTTCACTGAGTCATGTGTACTAGAACTTCAAGTTGCTCATTTCATGGTAGACAAACCTGGTTCCCTTGGTCTTTGGCATTACTCACTAGGATTGAGTTCTTCAAACATCTTTAATAAAAACAACGTGATAGGATGACTAGAATTTTGCTTTGTCACTTCTTCAGTTTAAAGTAACCAAACATTACATCAAATTCCAAAGAATGAAAAATTAAACATTTTAAAAAAGGCTTTAATGTGATAAAAAAGGTTTAATGTGATATCACACATTTCCAGGAGTCAGACACTACTGTGTAAGTGTCCTAACCACTGGTCTCAAAATCAAAAATACAGTTGCTGTTCCATTTCTATTTTTATTGTAGCACTTCTTTTTGTTTCAGGTTCTGGAAGAGTTGAATGACAAAGAAAGTGCATAAATAAACCTGTCATTCTTTTAAGCTGTGTTTTCAGGGGAAAAAAAATCTTGATAGTGAAATAGAAAGACTTAAAGGAGGCCATTCATATTACCCAGGAGAACACAAATCAATAAAAGTTCATAGCTCAGAGGTTCTCATTGATTGGAACATACTGGTAGCACAGTAATTTTAAAAAAACCAATGCAGGGTTTGCCAACCACACCACATTTTGTGATTGTAGACAATAAAATGCTATGACCTAGAAACAGCCCCCTATAGTACAGGCCTCTGAATGTCTTAATGTGCTTGACTCCAGCATGGAACAGCTAAATACTGACCACTTGGAATGCATTTCAGAAAATTCTAATGCTCATATAAAGTAAAATGTTTAGTATAAAGAAACCCATAAAATATTGTAGGCTGAAGAGTGCAGTCATTATAAAGGCAAAAAATGAAAATAGTATTTCAAGGGAAATTGTATGTTATGAAAAGGCACTTAAATACCACATAATGCCCTTTAAAAAGATACCAAACTAAACTTTTCTATTCATTCATTAGATGGTGAAGACATTATTGGCTGTCACAGTCAATTCATGCATGCTGCTATGCCAGTAATTAACTTCAAGTCAGCAAGGGGAAAAAAAAAATCAACTCCTATTGCTCAGAGACACATCTCAGTTAAATTCTCAAGCAAAAATAGCTTTCTCTATTGGTTGTTGTTGTGAAAAAAATGCAGATTATGTCTGAGCAGTACTGTAGCTTATTCTGACTCCTGGAACACACTGTGAATGCCACATTCACAGTTTCAAACCATGGAAATAAACCATGGAAAAAAATTTGTACATAGTATATTAACTCCTGAAGGGCCAAAATAAATAAATATTCTTGAATATTTAATTGGTGTATATGCACATTTTTTTATATATATAAAGATCTCCATTTTCATTCATGATAAACCCCACTGCTCAGTTAAAAAAAATAGTAAAGGTAAAAGGTAGAAAGATTAAAGTGATTGTAAGAAAAAGGATACAGCATCTTAAGTATCATCCAACTTTATTTCAAATTCAGACTAAACTACAAAGATCACTAATTTTCAAGCATATACTTGGGTTTATATTTTAGCTATAAGTAATGACTTCAGTGCAATACCCCAGCAGTACAGCAAGGTGAAACACCAAGACTGGTCTAGAAAATCCAAGAATGTGATTGATTTATCTCATTTTTTTTCTTTCATGTACTCTTTCACCATGTAAAATAAACCAAGGCCTTTTAAAGCAAGGAGCCTCTCTCATTGGTTCTAACTTGTTTCAATAATGCAAAGCAGCATATATAAGACAAAACAGAATAAAACTGATAATAAAGCACAAACATCATTACAAAGAATGCGATGAAATTGAATGTTTCACTTGGACACAGAAAAGTCACCCCCAAGTTAATCAGTCACTGGTTTGCAAATTACCCACCTGCCTTTTTCTTCTCACATTTATGCCAGACAGGCCCTTTTATATCCGGGGAGGTTGCACATGACACGCAGGACAAGGAAGACATATATTTGCACAGGATATTTGAATAGAGCAGTTAAAGAGGTAAAGAAGCAACCCTAGATCATGGTTATATGTTTGATAAACTCTGTGTGATGGTCTGGCACTCAAGACTCATTTTCTGAGTCAAAAAAGCTGGACAACTGAAGAGCAACAACCCCATGATTATTACTTTTCTTCTTTTATATGTGTTTTAGTTTCAAGCAGAAAAACAGGCTTTGCATGGATGGAATGTTTCCATGATCCATCAGGAGCTGTTATTCATTTTGGCCTTAATTTTTTCTTATTTTCACAGTAAAATCTGTATATTCCTTCCCATTCTCCTATTACTTGTTCCATGCCCACAACCTATATCCACAGGAATTGTTCTGTTCTGCAACCTGTGAAGAATGATTCCTTCCTTACCCCAGTCTAGAAAGAAAACTTTGTATGATCTTTCTTCAAAGTGTGTAAATAGGCTTGACAGAGACTCTTTCTGATTTTCCCCTTCCATTTTTTTTTCTTTTTTAAGTTATGTCTTCCTGACTGCTCCAGATAGTTCACACTCCATCTCTGTCTCTAAAGCCATATAGCAGATAGAAGAAATTGATAGTGTCCAGGCACGGATCTACTGATGAGTGAATGCAGTTCATTTCTCATCTGCTGCCTCTGCATCCCTTGTTAGAAGCACTGGCTGCCATTAAAGAGAGATATTCCCATACCTTTCTAGGTTAATTTAACAATTTATTTCTTTATTACTTTTAGATAAATATTTCAGGACAGAAAAACTCACATTTAATCTGCTTGTGTATTTTTAATTTCAGTCTTTTTTTCATTACATTTGTAATAAATAAATTATATTTGCATTTTATCTAAAGGCCCATTAAATCCTATCCTTAGCGGTCTGCCAGAAGATTATTTGGCTTCAGGCCATGTGAACAAATATTCTGCCAAGCTTTTACAGTTAGCCAAGCTGACTGCTTACTATAGAATTTTTGTCTCAAACACCTGACATGTTTTCTCCAACATATGTGGGGTCCTGTGCTTTCACCTTACACAGAGACTAATCTTCCCATATTTTGTCTTCTCATCATTTTTCTCCTCCCCCTCCTAGTAGTCCACCAGCACCTTACGTACTCCAGAAGTGGAAGGCTGTATAACACTGACAAATATCTAAGTATAGCTGTCTTTTTCTTAGTCATACTTCAGAGCACTCAACGATCAGCAGAGTTTGAGAAGCTCATACATCTGCATTATTATGGACTGACCTTGTGGCTGCTCTGACTGGTGTGGTTTTGGGTAGACATATGGGTGAAATTTAAATGGAGTGGAAATTAATACAGAATGGACAGACAGTGTCTTTCATAAAGAAATAAAGGCAAATACAAAAGGAATTTTCTCTGTTAGACTCCAGAAGATAGCTTATACAATAATACACCAGATTTCTTCAAGGCAGGACTGAGAAAAAGAAAGATAGAAAAAGAAGATAGTAGTCATAAGGTGCTTACTTCAGACCCAGACATTAGAGATACTTTAAGCTGAAATACAGCACAATTGGTATTTATGTAATAGATTTCCTGTGGGCTGATTAGCTGGTAGCATTGTTGGGAAACTTTTCTGCATTTTTGTATGCCTTGTCAACTTATCTTGATAGCCTGTGAATGTTGTCTGTTCAACAACATTTGTCCACTTCAGCCTCATATTATCATTTATTAGCTATCCATTACAAATTAACAATTCTTTATTGTAAACTATCAATTATTTCTTATCAATTACTTATCACCTATAATAATGATGATAAGCATCATTAAAATCCCCAAGTAGGTACAGACTGGCGCTACAGATTTTTGCAATATCCTGGACACTGCAGATAGGCTGACTCCACGGTTTGAGCAGTAACATTTTGACAGAAGCTTCAGAGACAAGGTCCTTCGAGGTGTTAGCAATGCTGAGACCAAGCTCATATAAAGCCTGTGTTATTGATGACCTTGATCCTAAGACAGTACTTTTTAAAGAAGATTCTTCCACGAGGCTGGCAAACTCAAGCAGAAGTGAACATCACTAGAGCCACTTAGACATATCCTCACGGCTCCTCCAGATAGCAGTGTCCCTAAAAGTAAACACTTGTTGAGAAAATTTGTCTTTATTGTATTTCAGTATACTCCATCAAGGCAGAAAGGTCTTACTACACCCTCCATCTTGTAATGCATTATATGTTTAAATACAACTAAAGTAAAACAGAGGTTAGGTTAGAAAAAGTAACTTCACATGAACAATTCTACCACCCCATAAATCATTTGTTTTTTGTTTTAAGTCAAAAGAACAGCACAACCTACAAGCAAGGAAAACTCAATTTCCAGACTTAATAGGCTAAAAAGTAAACAGAGATTCCTCAAGTTCGAAAATTAATCACGAGTTGTTGAAATTTCTCTGCCGAAATAATTATGACTTCAAGTTACTGCAAGGTTTCATTTGCATATATCCCGACCTTACCAAGCTAAGAACAGTCAAGATATGTTGCAAAGAGATACACACCCAAGAGGATCATTATAAAAATATGTTTTTGTATCACCTGTCAGTTCAAAACATTTCTGCATATGGTCATGGCTTAATACTTGCCATTGCTCTTGCCGTGCTCACGCTCTCCTTTTAAGTTCCCTCTGCAATTACTACTTTATTGAAGCCAGTGAGCAGGGTGTAAATCACCCCCAAACCAGTGTTTTTATGATCCCTTCTGCTGTTGTTCCTCCTCTTACAGCTGCTTCTCCTTCTGTTATTTAGCTATTTTACAGAATAAGGGCAATAATCTGAATTTTGCAGACTCATCAGTTGACAAACATTTTTGAAAAAGACTGCCAGCCTTTAAGAATTCCAGTTTCCATAATGCTTGCTTGGTAATTTCTACAATAATTTCCAATCTGGTGGCCAGTTTAGTACTGAATACTATATGGGGGCTAATTTGGCATTGGGTTTGCCACTCTGTAGTCGTACAAGTTGCCAACAAGCGTGTGGTAAATTATCTCTAGTTGACTTTCAAAGAGAAAACATGGCAGAATGAACTTTTATGAATGGTACAGAAATTTAAAGATTTTATTTTAAAATATTGATTGCTTTTTTTTTTCCTGATTATACTATGTTATCCAGTATAATTCAAAAATTCTTCGTTATGCAAAAGCCATAGCACCTGAATAATCCTCTAACCCCACAATCAAGTTTGGAAGACTCATTTGGGAAAAACAAGTAATCCCAGTATGCCATCTTTTCCTCAAAAAGCAACAGCTTCAACAGAGCAGTCATCAAGTATTCTTGGCTATTATTTCAACTAATAGAGCTATCTAAGGAGTAGGTAATTAGGCATATCATGGATTTATCTGCTTTTCATTTCCAGTGCTTGGACAATCAACAAAATTAATCTAACTAGCAATATAATCTTTAAGACCTGAAACAACTATTTCGAATATTGCCAAAACTAAAGGTAGTATCTATATCTTGAAACACCTCATTTACAAATCAGTTCTTCAGTATAGCTTTACCTTAATGACACTTACCACATGCTTTCTCTTTAGATACTAAAAGGAAAGCATGCTCTATTGTTTATGAAGGTATTTGAATTTTGTGTCATCTTTTATTCTGCATTTAGTGAACCAGCTGAAATCCAAAGGGCCACCAGATTAATAGTTAAGAATGTAATTTGAAAGAATTTTTCTAAAATTGAAATATATTATCTTAGAATGACAAACACACAAAATTATGTTTTAAAAGAAAAACAAGTAAAGAAAGTTGAACAGGATAGACCTATAAAAACATTTAGCATATTTCCCACTTAAAAAGAGAAGAACACCCTTTTTATATTTTTTCTACCATTTTGACCCTAATTAACAGTAACTTACTTGATGAAATTCCTTCATTTTGTTATAAATTATAATAGGATATCTTTCTCAGTGGAAATATACTCAATTTCTTACTCTCATTGTCTTTATATTCCTTTCAATACATTGAAGAGAGTCTCTTTTATCTGTCAATACAAAAGTTTGTTACCACATCCAATTAGTCAAAACTAAATTGAATTCTCTGTACGCTGGTCATATCTTTTTGAGGTCTGGGTATTGAAAAAAGGAACACAATATCATTACATTATATAAAGAAGGACACAGACTCCCTGCTTTATGTTCATATCCTCTTCATATGCATTTTAGAAAATCACAATAGGTTTTTCCTTCTACCATGTCAATTTTCAAGGTAATGCATACACAATTAGGCAGGAAAAGTAACAGAAAAGAGAATATTTATACCCTGCAAGGTCAAATCATATTTTGAACTGTTCCTTAGCATAGATTTGGAGTTTGCAATCTTCTCTTTTGCAGACTTATGATTCCCCTAGTTCTATTCATTTGAAATGCCTGCAGAGACCCTTTTCAGTCTTTACAGAACAATTGAAACTTTCCCATCTTTCATCAGAATTCTTTGATGGTGCATTGACTACAATGAGGTGCAGAATTGTAAAGGCTTCTTCTATCTTTTGACCTATTCATTACATGGGATATCACATGAGCAGCCTTTGGAACTCTCGAATTTCTGACCACATGGGAAAGAAATATGGTCATAGAGCACAACAGTTGCTTCCTGCCTAGATGATCCATTTTTAACCCACTCCCTCAGGTTTTCTTTACATTCCTATTGTCACTACATGATCTCCTGAACTTGTTTTTTCTCTATTATACTCTTAAACCCATGTTCAGCTACTGACCTTTGCTTTGCAAACTTTCTGAATTTTTTTTGCTTATAAAAAATATACATTTATTCAAGAATTTTCAGGCATACTTATATCATCATTATTTTTGTATGGATACTAAAATATTATCCTTATTGTCTTTGCAAAAAAACAGTCAAAACTGAACAAATACAGAATTACATCTTTCTGATAATTATCTTTTCTCACCTCAAATTCTACCTACAGTTTAAAAAAGGTGTTCTTCACATAACATACCATTTTAAAAACATAAATTAGTGGAACAGTCATTATCTTTTTTGCTTTTTTGCACATTCTAGAATGCAACTATAAGTCTTGTACAATACCATACCTAAAAAAAATAAATGTAAGATTTATAGTTTACAGGCATAACATCAATTACAGCAATGTTTATCATACTCTGAGCTGAAAATAATATAATCACCATCTTTGAAGAGCCAGTTGATATCAAGATGCTACAGATAATGAAATGAAAGTAAGACCATTATATACTTTGCTCCATTTTACTCCATTTAATTTGTAAGAATTAATGTGAAATTCAGTTTTACAAGTCAGATAAAATTAAAACTATTTCTTTCCATAAATAATAAAACTTTTCTTTTTTGCTAGTAATAAAAACTTCTTTCATACTTTTAATTGAATTTTGGAAAAAAAGGTGCCTTTATCAATAATGTTTCGGTTTTCATAAAAAGCTGGCGTTTTAAAATGAAAAAAATCCTGTAAAAATATTTGACTTAGTCATCACTTATAGTACTTTCCATAAGTATATGTATATTTATAGAGACAAAATATGCACAAATTAATTATAAGTTCTTACAGTGCAAACTCATAATAAATGATCATCATTTGATCTTAAAAGTGAAAGCTTCTCTGTGAATACACACAGTACTATAGTAAATTACTCTGTTTATACATGGTCACAATGGTCTTGGAATATCATCCTCCACCCAAACTCAAATTTTTCTCCATCACAGATACAATTGTTGTAATAAAATATAATATAGTCTTTATCTCTCCACTCTCATATAAAAAAATGTGGTCATCAAAATTCACTTTTTCTGCATTTGGGGAAAAAACCCAACTACAGGAATTAAAATTCCTGCTGTATGTTTACTACATGGATTAAAATTATTTTAATAAAATAAATATATTGCCACCTTCTAAATGTATTTATAGCTCTTAATCCTTAAAGGTGTATTACACATAGCTCAAGTAGAGTACAAGTCAGTCTTATTCAAGAGCACAAAATCCCCTTAAAGAAAGCAAGATCATGCCCTCAGCAGACAGAGGAAGGAGGCATTAAACAACCTTGTTTGAAAGCAGTATAAATAAATGGTGTTTACTATTTAGGAAAATGAGGATTTTTGAAACAGTTCTAGTCTCAGTAGGTTCTTGTTCAACCATTGGTGTTTCAATTTTCATTTTTTTAATTAAAATTTTCTTAAGACTATTGTTATAATTTGTCTTTGCTAATAAATGAAAGTTAATCATGGTGTGTGACTTCTCTGAGTGATCTATTTATTACTTTAAACACTATCATTTGTTGACTTGGTAATAAAACCCAAAATCTCTATGTCCAGCTCTCCAGCTGCAAGAAATTATTAGCATTGCAGATTCTGTAGTCAGTCCCATGTTTGCATGTCAGGATATGTCTGTTTATTCATTGTCAGTACTGACTGCTCCACTGTACATGTATAACCCCATCACTTTTAGGGATTAGACTTGGCTCAGAACATAGCTCATTTGTCACAAGGCTGGGATTCAGCCTAAAGTCAGGATAGCTGAACCTAATCATAAATATGTGGGCTGTGTTATAGACAGTGGGAACTTTATTCACTTGTGCAAACACAAGCATTGAGCATTAACTGAGATCTAGTGGATCCAATGCATCAGTGTGGGGTAGCAAATGTGTCCCAGAGCCTAACCTGTACCCATAAGGTATATGAGCTGCAGCTAGCGGCTGGGCAGGAAACACTAACTACAGCAACACCAGTGATGCTACACACCTCTCTTTGGACAATTCAATAGAGCCTGAGGTGTCTGACCAACTGGGTCAATCTCCAGGTACCACTGACCAAGCTCATGATTCACTGGCTACAATTGAAGTAATTTTTTTTAATCAGTTCAACAAAGGATTCTAGAGACTATTATGCTCATGTGTAAATTTCTCATTTTCTAACTGATAATTAAATCTGTAAGTCTAAATATTTTCCAGCTTTGACTAATAACACCAAATGTGTACAGCTTTGACTAATAACACCAAATGTGTAGATCATGCCATTTACCTCAATGAGTCATAGTTCAGCATCTCCCATTTCACCTCACGTTTGTATATCCTTCTCCATAAAGTATCATAGGTATCTGATGGCCATATCTGTTAATTATTTTTTTATTAAATCTATGTATATTGCTCATTAGTTCAGGGTTAAATGCTAAAGGTATATTAAGCTCATCATTACTAATGTTCTGCAGGTTCAGTGCTGCTTGCCTACTCACAGAGATGAAAGAAGCCAGGCTCTGCTACACAAAATCAGAAGAAAGTTCCCAACGCAGGTTCTCTGAATTAATTTTTAAAGGCTGTCAGAGGCACTTCAATTTCTGGGAAAATAAAAAAGATGAGCAATATGTGGTTTGCATTCAATTTATGACAAGATTCATTGAATTATACACTCTAATCTGTGATTAAAAAAAAAAGTGTTTTCCAACTCTGCTGTAAGAATCCATTTTTATTATCAGAATTGCAGTAACAATCCTGTCAGAGAGTATCTTATTTCATCTGTTTCTTTGAGAAGTCCCACCCCTATGTTGTTTCACACAACCTTAATGGATAATTCTACGTGCATAACCACATTCCACAAACATAGTGTTCAGCATACACTGAAAAATTGGAATATTTTTCATCTCTTTTGCTGGCAGATGATGAATTTCTTCTTACTCTTTTTTTTTTTTCTTTCTTAATAACGTAGCCAGGTACCAAAAATACATGTGCATTCTACTTAAAAGAAGCTTGGTGTCTGCACCTGCTTTAAATATATTCAGTTATTTAATTCACAGTTGTTGCATTTGTCCTCAAATGTTTGAAAATATTCCCACAAGACCAAAAACTAGACAAAAAAGTGCTTGTGACAATTGACAGAATAAAGGTTTTATTCTGAGAACCAGAAAGAAGAGCACTATGTGGAAAGAACTTTTAATTAAAGAAATTCAATAATGTTAAATGGAATCTGACAAAAAATATTTGTGGAATGATTCTTCAGCTTTTGCTACAGATGTATAGACAGATTAATATATATCTAGATAGACAATTACCTAGTAAATACTCAAAATATGAACTTTTTTGACACTTTGGAGGAAAATATTTCTACTTCACAAGACAGGCAATTCTTTAAAAGAGGCTAATAAACTATGGGGTTTTAATAATGGGAGGTCACTCATGATTTAACACTGAGTACTTTATTTTCTCTCTATAATAATAATTAGGAGAACATTTTTATCAGTTGACTAGTGAACATACTTGAAAAGTAATTATATTATTAATTATATTATTATCTCCCATATTATGGTGATAGTGTGGGTAAGACTAAGACAGACAAATGAGTATCAGCTGAAGGAGATTACAACTTCTATTTGATCAACTCTTTCAGGGCTCTACCCTCAAAAAATTATAAACACAAATTTTGAACTATGTTTTTACTTGTTCATCTGAGAAAGCAATTATTCATAAAATGTGGTACAAAGCACTCTGAATATCTAATTTTAAGTCTTCTGAGTCACATTAAATAGAAGAGTTGACAAAACTAAAGTCTCCTATTAAAACCATTTAAAATTATTATCAGAACAGCATATTCTCATTTTCTTAAAGCTCTGATAAGAATTTTCTGAAATATTTGGACCTGTTCTAAATGAATTTATTTATCATGATATGTGGACTGCAATTATTAAGATGAATTCTGTAATTCTTTCTACTTGATAGGCCTAGAGACACACTCCTCTTCAACTGATGTAGCAGATAAATATACATTTTAACAAACTTTATCCTACACTGAAAGGGTCTCACAATGGACTCCTTCTTTCAATAATCTCTAAATTCTTATAATAGAAAAAAAGAAACACAACTATGCTGTCCTTAGGACACAAACTTGGAAAAGCCATGCTAATTTCTGCAAGAACAAAAAGATAACTTTGCTTACATTAAAAATGCAACAAACAAAAAATCAAACAAAAAAAACCCACAAAACCAAAACCAACCAAACAAAACAACTCTCCCCTCCTGATAGATTTCAATAACCACTTGATAGGCTACACATTAAGTTCTAACTCCATCATTACATACTGTATTACTCAGCTCCAAAATAAATCCTTTCAGAGTTCTGTATGGTATATAATGAGGTTCTTAAAACAGAAAGACTACCTCAAAATACCCTTTCCAAAATACCAAGAGGGAAAGGGAAAGCAAAATTACTTAAGTTATCAGTGCAAGACAACATTTAAAGGTTATATTTTAAATATCTTTAGTATGTGAGACTAAAACAGTCCCCAAACAATGAATAGTGTTTGTACACTTAGTTCTTAATTAAAAATATTTATCTTTAAGATTCTAAAATTAGACAAGAAAAAGGGAAAGGTTTTACTTCTTTATGACAAAATTCTCTAGTGAGCCTGTTTCTATTTATACTGAAGACCATTTACATGTTAGTGGCAGGGTTAAAGGGACTTTCGGTGAGTGTAAATGCAATCAGCCAGATTTGAAGAGCTGATCTCTCCCTGTTCTGCAGTTAAATTCTAATGCATAATTTACATATAGCTGAAACATTAATGTCAGACAAAATAATTAATTTTTGAAACCCTATATAAACTGAGTACCAATTTTAATTCTTAAATGAGTTGCTAGGTGGCCTTTAATTTATATGATGAACAGTAACCTTTTCCACTGGTAAATGTGCAGTTTGATCTGCCAATTAAATTAAAAAGCTGTTCATGCCAGGAAAGATGTTCAAAGTATGAGTACGTTTCTGATAGGAATACTGTAAAGCTTCTTTTCTGTTCAAAATGTAACAAGATAACTTTTCATCATACCTAGCATTAACACAGATATTATTACACTTGATGCTGTCCTTCAGCAAATGTCATTGAAGGAAAAAAAAACCCAAAAAACACACAGCTTGCTAATAGATCATAATAACCACAGAATCATCTAATCCTGTCTACTGCACTTGAGAAATTTCTTTGCATTATTGCTACCTCCTTATATTTTATTAAATCAGTTGAGCTCCACATTGGAAAAAGATGATGCTGAGTGTTAAGAACAATTCACATGAACTAGGGAGGTTATAGGTAAAAATGTAAACATGTAAAGCAATTTTTGTTTGGTGATAGGCCTGAACTTTGATCTCCTTTCTGATCACACGCATTTGTGCATAATCCTCATTCCCTAGATACCTGATCATTGAATGAAGGGAGTAAAAGCTAGAGCAGAAAGCTTTGCAAAAACAAAATTAGAAGACATGCAAAACAGGAGTAATTTTCAGACATGTCTAAATGACACACAACTCTAAGTCTTAGTTTAGAAAAATAAATAGGAATGTTTAAAAGAAGCTTCTTGAAGACCTTTGAAAATTTATGCTATAGTAGGCTCAGTCACTTCTCAGTTTGCTAATCTAATTCACTTAGATAGTGCAGCTTTCCATTGGCTCAATTTTTAAAAACAGTGGAAAAGCACAAAAGAGCTGAAACATCTGCCATGAGATTGATTAAGATCTTTTTTATCACTTCTATATCAAAGGCTTTTTTAATGGTGACTTGAAGTAGGGGGGAAATCCATCATATAGCACACATATTGCTGTGTAAAACATGAACATAGAAAATTTTTCTTTTTATTAAATCATTGTGACACCATCTGCTCAGCATTATTTTCACACTGTTTGACCTATTCCCACACATCAAAGCAAAAATGGTCAGAAAACAGAAAAAAAATATTCACTTGATAGTAATAGATGAAAAAAACAGGACTTGTCCAGTTATGGCTTTGATAAAATTTTAACACACCACAAATACTTGTTGAAACAAAACTACTTAAACACAAAATCTATTTTCTGCATTGTCAAGACAGTCTGTTCACTGCTAATGACAAAACCCCAAATAGTCACACTATTCTTTTTTCAGATCCACTCATACTTTCTCAAAAGCCTTATGAACTCATGCCAGCAATACAGCAAAATGATGGAACAGAGCTAAAAAAAATCACCCAAAACACATACAAGTCAACATACATATGAATTTTAAAGCATGATCAATGAAGACACCAGCAATATTAAATGTCATTTGCCTTTGCTTTCCTTACAACCACAAAGAGAGCGGGTGGCAGCAGAACTGCAGTGGTTTTAAATAGTGAATAAAATGCATATGCCCTTAATCCTAATTCAAGTTTTCCTTTTTTTTCACTCTGAGACTGCGTATCAATCTAACAGTCAAGCTTTTGTAGAGCTACCACAGGTATAACAGGAGGATGTGCCTACACTATGGTGTAGCCAGTGGCCTGGCTACTCAGATCACTCAAGCAATCAAATCTAGTTTGTGCTTACCTGGATAACATCTACAGGTTTTCTTTTTGAGGGAGCTGGTGCATTGGTTTTTCTCAGAAGACTTAATCAGAATGCAGCACAGATGTTGCAATCAGTTAGGCATTGGTAGGGTCAGAAAAAAAGACCAACTATGGACATATTAAGAGGTAGATCTTACACTTTTGTTTTTTTTCAAGCAGCTTGCCAAATATGCTTTATTTAAATATTTTGGTATTCTCCTAGAATCAACATATTCAGTTTTGCAATAAAATTGAAAAACAGCACTAATGAATGCAAGTATCACTTCAGATGTGATGGAGCAAGTGAACAGGATGTGAAGGCAGAAGACCAATAAAGGGTGACCAAGCCAAAGTATGGTTTAAGAAAATGATCTTTGTAGAATGAATGACTGGGGAAAACTAGACATGCCAGTCCAGTAACCCTAGTTAGTCTAGCTAGGTTATTAATCTTATTGAGTCAGTAGCAAACTGGCAGTACATTTGAGAGACTTTTGCAGTACTTGGGGCATTTTCCATGATGCTGTAAACCCACATTGCCAGTTTACACTACGAGAACCTAATTCACTTACAGCAAGTTCTTTCTACTTAGCTGAGCTGATCTGGGCTGAGGTAGAGCTAGCTTTCTTCACCGTGGCTAGTATGGGGCTGTGTTTTGGATTTGTGCTGAACACAGTGTTGATAATATAAAGATGTGTCTGATACTGATGAGCAGGGCTTGCACAGGACCAAGGCCTTTTCTTTTTCTTGTACTGTCATACTGGCAGAGGGACTGGGGGTGTATTGGAAGAGATACAGCCAGGACAGGTGATTCCAACTGTTCAAAGGAATATTCCACACCGTATAACATCATGCTCAGTATATACAGGGGCGGAGGGCGGGGAGAAGGAGAGAAAAGGGGGGAACAATTTGGAGTGATGGTGTTTGTCTTCCCAAGTAACCACTAATTGTGATTGGACTCTGCTCTCCCAGACATGGCTGAACACCTGCCGGCCCATGGGAAGAGTTGAATTAATTCCTTGTTTTGCTTTGCTTGCATGTGTGGCTTTTGTTTTCCCTATTAAACTGTTTTTATCTCAACCCACAAGTTTTCTAGCTTTTACCTTTCGGATCTCTCCCCATTCTCTGGTGGAGTGAGTGGCTGAGTGCTACTTGAATGCTGGTTGGGGTTAAACCATGACAATAGCTAACCTAGTTTGTTGTGTTGAGTGTATTCCATTCTCTTTATTAGGAAGGAAAACAAAGTCTGTGACCTTGGCTACTTTCCTGTGAAAACAGCACTTTATCTCAGGATACAGAGATGAAGTATGTGATTTGAATAAAGCTGCTAAATAGAAAGCTGAGCAAGAAAGTGTTCTATGGAAAATGTGGAAGTAATGTATTGAGAAATCCCCTATGAGCTTTGCAGGCTGGCAGGTGTGACTGAAGGCTCTCTTTCTCTGGAACAGTGATATTTTTAAAATCCTGAGTGTACTGAAAAAAGCAGATCACATCTAAGACAACAGTATTTTGGTAGCTGTGAGCTGCGAGCAGCAGTTGTGACAAAATATAAAAGCAAAATGGGAAAGAAATAGATTCAGGTGTGGGTTTTTTCCCTTCTAATTTTCTGAGACTTGTGATTGGAATACTTTGATTGTTTCCATTATGTTGAGGTGTGCATAGCTATCATGGGGTTTTTTTTCTTAAAAGACTGAAGCAATCTCTGTGCCCAAATTATTTATCACAAATTTATATAACACAGCTGGTGTTCCACATAAGCCACTGGACATTTGTTGACACTACACTGAGCAGTAATATTTACTGTACTCAAGAGGATGTGGTGTGTCTTGTTTTTGAAAACTTCGAAAGCACCTGCAAGGTGTAATAAAAAAAAAAAATAAAGTCTGCACTGCCTCACTTCAATCAGCAATGCTGACTATTTAGAATTAATTTGCCCTGTGCTATACCCCTGATAAATTACAGTCATTTATATAAACTGCCCGGTGAGGGAAAAGGAAGAGCAGATTAAAGTTGCCCTGGCTATCCAGGTATTTCAGAATGTTAAAAACTATATGGAAGTATAAATGGGAAAATCTGGCACTAGGCAATGTTGCTCAGTCCTTCTATAGGAAACAGAATGAACAAAACCAGGTCACTTAGAACAGGTAAACCTAGTAAAGATTATGGCCTTACTACTTGAAGGAACTATTTTAAAAATCACCACCTGAAAGAGCAAAAATTGTCACCTTTAATTACTCAGAATGATGATGCCACATAAATTAAGTTCATGTTTAGGACTTAAGTGATGTTTCAGAGTTGAGTATCTATTACTGAAAATAAATTAAGTCCATGTCTGCAAAGAAAATTCATTAAAATGGTGGATACCTAGAAAATCTAAAGGCACAGAAGACAGAAAAAAACCCAGAAATATCAGCATTTCTGATCAGTGAAATATGCATCAGTAATACTATATTTTTGTACACTTTGATATTCCCAGGACATAGTCCTGGAAATAACTTGAATGAGAAAATTAAAAAAATAGCTTTTCAAGAGAGTGGAAAGATTACACAGCCTAACTCCTCGCAGCACAAAGCTTACTAAACATGCAGCAGTCATTATGTGATTTTGCTTTTGGTAGCAGAGAGCAGCTGAGGTCCAGCAGACTTTTCCTAGGCCTCTGTACTTATGTCTGGCTAGTTGGGTTTTGATTAAGTTGCCTAAATATAAGAGTTCAGCATAATGAGAGATATCTACTCTTAGAATTAATCCTAATTATGGCAATTGGACTTACTGAATGTCTTTAAAAGATTTAGGAAAAGTATATGCTCCTTTATGCAGTTGCGAGCATACAAGAATCCCAGTCATCTTGGTTGTCACAGAACCATGGAATCATAGAATGATCTGGATTGAAAAAGACCTTAACGATCATCTAGTTCTAAACTTCCTGCCATGGGCAGGGATACCTTGTGCTATACCAGGCTGCTCAAAGCCCCATACAAACTGGCCTTGAACACTTCCACAATGATATTGTGGACCACACTCTGTAGGTTTTACTGGATTGTTTAAGACTCTCCAAATAATACAATTAATATAAAAATACTGATTATTTATTCTCGTATTTTGAAGACTTTGTCCTCTGCTAAAATAAAACTGGTCTGTACATCTCACAGTTTCCATACTGAGACTTATTTAAGATAAGCTGCACATATGTGTACACTTTTTAAAGTCACAATTTTAGAGGTCCTGTGATTAGTGCCCTTAAGAGGTTAAGTGGCATGTTTCAGCCTATTATAAAGTTTGCAAATCTTTTTGTTATTGCACTGCAAGTGTAGATCCTGACAAGTCACTAGTTCTAATTTGCTGGGGAGTCCAGAGAAGATTTCACAGCTGTCACTAAAAAGAACTAATGCCTGGAGTCTGCTTAGGGGCAGACAATACAAGCTCTATCTCAACATAATCTCTGATGCTTAAAAGCTTCATTTGAAAGTGCTCTTCACTAATATTTTACTCATTGTAAAAAATACTCACTTTTGGGAGGGTAGAAAGTGCACAAACAGCTTTTCTTCTTTCCTTTGATTCTGTAAACATATTTGCATATAGCTAGCTTAAAACATAAAGTACACCTTCTGCTTTCATAAATCAAAGTCCAGGAAGAATTTTCTATTATAACCCAACAGGAGAAAATCAATAAGTGTTAAACTTGTCTCTGAGTGCCTGCTAGAAAATGTTTATGAAAAATGCTGACTCCAACAATATGGAGGGAGACCATGCTTATCTGTAACAAAAGCAAGAATGCAGTACTTTTCTTGTTACCTTGTATTCTATTTCAGAAAATTGGTATTCTAGATGCTAGAGCACTTGCTCAACTCTCCAAGCTGATTACTTGGTAACAGAAGTCAGGAAAGAAAGATTTATCAGCATAATTAATTATTTTTGCCTTCCATATAGTACACTGATGCCATCTACAGACATGTGTAAAAGCATTCCTAAATGTATCAAATTCTGTCTATGAAGGTTCTCTCTTTGATTTTAATTAATATGTTTATTTCACTGACTATGACTGGAATACTAGTAGTTTAACAACTGGAGAAGAGTTCCTCCTTGACTGGGATCAAATAAAAGGCTCTCGCAGTTTGGCAGAAACTGAATCAAGACCTGAAACAGTTGTGTTTGATTTTTTTTGGTCTTATAATACTACTACCACACCACACATACACCCTTCTCACCACACCACACATACACCCTTCTCACCACACCATCTCTTCCTTTTCAAACCAAATTATTTCCCCTAATTTTGCTGCACAAGATAAATTGTTCCATCATTCCCAGATCATACATTTTGTTTGATTTGGACAGACTGACCAAACCCTTCTGTTCACCATATATATGATTTCAACACGCTGTCTCTTACTTGAGATCATCTCAACAAAACAGTTTTATCCGGGAAATGCCAGGAAAAGACTAGTGCTGTAATTCATACCCTCAAGCACAGTCCTGCATTGCTTTTACATTTACAAGTCATCCAAACCTTTGGAAGGTTCCTCTTCTACTCATTTATCTTGATTTTAAGATTAAACAAATGTAGTCCAATGCAATTTGATTTGGATTTTGGTTTATGGCCTTTTTGTTGTTGTTTGTTGGGTTTTGTTTGTTTTTGGGTTTTTTGTTTGTGGGGATTTTTGTTGCTGTTGGGGGGGGGTTGATTTTTTTTTTTTGCTTTTCTATTTGCTTTCATCACATATCCTAGGCAATTCCATTATCTCACCTTTCATTAAAATTTTGTTCAAGATATACTCTGTAGTGCAAAAACTGCAACTCGTTTTTTCTGGAAATATCATACTGAATCCAGACATAATCACTAGTTCATTCTCAACAGCTATGCTTTATTTGCATTTCTAGTGAAATTGACATTGAAATCCCGCACAGTGTCTGATGAAAGAGGGAGGTTCTAGCTGAGATATCAGCAACCTGACATCAATGTTCTCCCTGCTCTGAGGTTGTACCTTCACAAATAAATCCACGTAAATAAATTTAACAGTCTTTATTACACATCACGATATGAGAAAGGAAAGCAGCACTGAGAACAGGCAGCACAGGTACACCAAAGGTAAATTGTGCCTGACCCTCTTGCGGTCATCACCTGTGATGATGGCTCTCTGGATGAGGGGAGATCAAAGGATGCTGTACAACCTGACTTCAGCAAAGACTCTGAAAAGGCCTCTTATAGTGTTCTTATAGCCAAGCTGATGAGATATGGCTTGGGTAAACGGACTGTAAGGTAGGTGTAAAATAGGCTGGATCACTAAGCTTAATTAGTTGTGATCAGTAGAACAAAGTTTAATTGAAAACCATTTCAGTGGAGGCAATGTTGGGGTTGACATTGCTTAATGGATTTATTAATGACCTTAACAATGAACTTTCATCCAGTTAGTGGATGATGTCAAATTGTGGAAGAGCAATCAGTATGCTGGAATTGGCGTGCATTTCAGAGGTATCCCTTGGACTGAAGAAATGGGCCAGCAGGAATCCCCTGAAGTTCCATGAAGCCAAAGTCCTACTTCTGCACTTGTACCTTGGCAACTGTGTAGGACAGCTGGTTTCTTGGTGTATATTCTGAATAGAGAGGCATTACTGTGAGAACCTTTAGTATAACAGTACATATGTCAGGCAGGACTCCTGATTACTGAAGGCAATATTAATATCAGCTGGTAAAAAATAGAAGAAGAAAAAAAATTAAAATCTTAATCACCTGGTCTAACCTAAATTCATGAAACACTTTGTCCCATTCTAGGTTGGGTTTAACAGTAAATGATACAGCTAACTCCTACTCAAAGCACAAAACCACATATACATACTTTTATACAATATAGCTTTGTAGCTTAGTAAGAAAGGAAAACTTTAGATAAAGACTCTTTTTTAGACATTTTAGGAACTATTTATTTACATTTCTGCCTTAAATACAGATGATAATAAGAACAATCAAGAACTGAAACAACAATTTGACTGATGTTCTAGGAAATCTAAAGCCTGGATGAACTTTCCATGATGTCAGATACCTCAAACAGGTAGGAGTCAGATCCTGTGTCTGACACCTCTACTTGGTGCAACCCTAGTAAGTATAAAAGCTCAGTAACTGTCTGCCTAGATGCAGAAACTATATATTTATGCAAGTGCTCTTAGGAAAAATGGTGTTAGTCAAAATGGATCTAATATGAAACAAGAGAAGCAAACCATCAACTGTGAAAGAAGGAAGAAAAAAGAGGGAGGAATGGGAGGGGGAAACAAAAGGAATAAAGGTGAGAAAAAGGGGAACAGGAATAAAGAATATTGAAATTGAAAATATTGTTGGATTTAAGAGGTCTGAAGCTGAGAATTCATTGTCTGGAAATACAAGAAAAACCTGAACATAGCTGAGCACAAGAAAATTAGACAAAGGGATCAGAAAGAAAGAAACAAAACTGATATATAAGACAGGAGGAAAAAAAATCATTATGAAAAGTCTTTGGAAAAAATGTGTACAGTACCAAACATCGACACCATATAGGAAAGATTAATTCAAGTCAGCTGAATGCTAGACTATAGCTGCCAGGACTATAAGTGAGGATTAATACCACCCAATCGAAATATACACCAAGTAGGATTTTGGTTTTTAAATCTCAGCAACAATCTAAGACTGAAGGAGTAAATATCCTTTCATAAACTGTAACAGGATGCTACAGTTCACTCTTTAGAAAAAGAGTTATTTATGTAGAAGAAAAAAGTTGTCATAAGAAAAAAATATGGCNCAATATGGCAAATTGAGTAACGAAAAAAATTAATTAATTTAAAGGAAGGTGCTATTAACCATTAGTGAAACACAGTTAATAATAGTATTCCAAGCAAGAAAAACAGGAAAAAAGACTAATTAATTTTAAAGTAGAACCTACCAAGGTTATGAAAGGACTAATACAACAGTAGTTGCTGTTGACCAAAAGGTGTAGATGATCCAAGTCACCTATTCTAATCCTATGCTTCTTATGTTGGCTTGCCAGAGTGGCTACAAAGCTGAGGCCTTTATTTATACTGTTTCTCCAAAGAGGTAGAAGGACTACCTAGACCTGATTGAGGAGTTAGCATTTAGCTCACAGACTGGCTTTGAAAGGAACCCTTAGCGACTCCTACAAATTTTGTTGATGATGGAGGGAGCTGTAAGGAAAGACAAAGAATCTCTGACTATGAAACAAAAAACACTCTTAAATTAAAAAGATGTGAGAGGAGAGTACAGGGAAACATAGTGAAATGTCAAAAATAATAAACAGGTGAAGGCAAAATTCTGCTTTATGCAACACTTTCTGTAACACAAAGCACTGATGCCTACAACTTCAAAGCAACATAGGAGCTTACCTAGGCATTAGTGCTGCTAGGGACTCCAGCTGTTCCACCCCTGCCCTGTACGGCCACATAGTGTGGTGATCACGACAACTAATATTTTTTTCGAAATTGTTGGAAAAATCCTGTATCCTTCATCTTTAAGTGCATCTACATGAAAAAGTGAAGATTCAGATAGTTATTAATGAAATAATGCCATTTCTTTATGTCATACTATTTATGAAGAACTATGTGCTTACATTATATATATACATATGTATATATATATATATATAAACACCTGTAATTTAGTGTCATTTAACTCTAACCCTCCAAGGGATCAATTAACAAGAACCTCATGGACAAGGGGTGCAAACAAAGGCACAGACGAGGCTCAAGCACGTGAGTTAGACTAGAACTTAGTATTTGGATGGAGGGTGGAGGATTTTGTAATTGAAGAAGAGAACTGATGCACCAGATATATTCCTCTAAATTCTTGTTTAAGTTCCAGAAGTATGCTGGCTGGTATAGGACAGCTGTATGGTTTTCGAAAAACTTATTTGTTACTGTTCCTGTCTTCCATTTGTTGAATGCAGTAATATTGTCTTTCTCTTACTGAAATGTTGGGAAGACAACTCAGTTAATGGACAATTGACTGCCTAACAACAGCAAGCCACAAACACTTGTGAGTTCTCAAGTGCAGTTCCGTATTTGTCTAAATTGGAAATATTTACAAGGTAAGAGAAAAGGGCATGTTTTTCATCCTCCTACTCCCTTGTCTGATCATTCCCAAAGAATATGGAGGAACATGCCACAGGACAGCAATCATGGCATTTTCCAGCAAAGTGCAGATGTGGACAGTTACTTTGGTGCTACAAATATAGCCCAGAAGCTGAAGAGATGGGTGCAATATATAAACTTCCAAAGCAAAGAGGAGCTCATTATTCTAAACATACTACATCAGTTTGTTATGATGCAACTGTATTCTCTGTATCACTAATAAAAAGACAAAAAAAGATTTTCAGTTTTCTAATACTGACACCACAGATGCTGTTACCACATGGTATTGCCACATCTCAATTTAGAACCTAATTCAGAATGCATCTGTTTAGATGTATTCAATTTAGGATATACTGTAATCATTTGCTTTAAAGAAAAAATGAGAAAACTAAATACTCAACTCTCTAGCAAATACAATGTGAGTTTGGGAGATGTAAAGTTGAAAGAAAGATAATTACTTTGAAATGGTGAGTATTCAGTACACAGAGAGCCTGAATATTTCAATTAATTTTCCAGTATACGTGATCTATCTCTCTTATGTTAAATTGACATCTGTGTGTTATGAACATTCCCTGACACCATGATAAACAGGTGTTAAACAGCCCTTGCGTATGCTAGTGAGATCTCCTAGCCTTCAAAACAGGGTGACTGCAGCATATTGCTTATTGGGAACACTGCCTAGAACCTTCAAACTCCTGAATTATGCCTGGGAATTGCTTGGGGAAGTGCCAGTTGATACAAATCAAAACTCTTCCAGGGACTGTTCTAATAACTTAACAGGATGCATGATAATTTTCCATCATCCCAATACATTCCTGAACACTATTTATTTTATGCACACATATAAAAAATACATACATTCACATAACATACAAAACACATTAAAATATTGCTCATGTGACCAGAAGTTCTGCCTGGCGAGATGCTCCTAATTTCAAAGAAACTCCAGTGAAAAACTTCAAGAGATTATTTTGCTTTACCCACCTTGTCCTGTCAGACCACACTGGGAATCACCAACAGGAAAGCAGGACATTTGGGAATGAATACCAGCTCAGCCCATTCTTATGGGGAACTTTTATTTATAGAAGCATAGTTCATCTGCATGGAGAACTGACTTGTGTTGTATATAATTTAAACTTATTTGTTTCTGAATTTTAAATACCAAATGAAAAATCACCATGAATAAATACAAAACTATCAGCAGCACAGGCACATGTTGGCTTCCATAATAATATTTACACATAAATTATCTAGACTTTGGTCAGAGCATATAATTCTATTTTTGGTCTATAAATTCACTAATGTCTTGCAGCTCACTTTGCAGACTGTTCTTGTCCTCAATTTATGCAGAACTGCCATGATGAGCAATGGGTGCAAAAGAATCCCTGTATATATAAAAGAAATGGCTGCCAAGGCAGCTTCATATGTGTGAACTCCTTCCCTTTGAAGTGATCTTTTTATTTCTGGATCTAACACACTCCGTAATTTTTCATAAAGGCTGTATGGCCCATCTTCTCAAGCCTGCATTGGGTGGAATTTCTATTGGAGATAAAAAGGGATGGAGTGGGAAATTTTTTAAGTTGGTCCTCTGCTAATGAGTACCATCTGGCTGGAAGGAAAGCAAAAAGCTGCTGGCTTGATCAAGTTTGTTTTGTACCTGTTTTTTCATGTGTTTTGAAAAGGGATATACACAAACCCTGGACTGGCAATATTTGGAGAGGACCTTTTAAAAGTAAAAAAATAAGTTTTTAAAAGTATAGAAGAATTAAAAGTGAACTCACTGATGCTCTCCTTAATAAGTAATTTCTCTTGGTTTCTACTTTATATGGCACATAAAAGTCAATTATTATCTATATCATTACTTCTTACAACATACAGATGAAAGCACTATGGCTGCATACATCATTTTCTCAGCTTTACAAGTGTGGACATAGCCTTCCTCAAAACAATGGTTGTACTTCCTCTGAATGACAAACTCCTCTCAAGCAAGTCATATTTAATAGCATTATGTGGAGGGCAACCTGCATGTGATTCTCTTTAGCAAATAACTATCTAATCTAATGCTGCCACTTAGTGTAATCCTGGACATGTCTACAGCTTGTATAGACTCAGATGACAGAAATCCTGACAGGAACATGATTGTAGTGGGGTTTTTTTTGCAGCCAGAAGCCTGACTATTCACCGACATTCCTATGTAAATCCAGTGTGTCCTGGACTCTACACTGCCTAGTTTTAAACCAGTTCAGTATATAAATAAACATATATTGGACAGCGAATGGCACTCACGTCACAGAATCACAGAAAGTTTGGAGTTGGAAGGGACCTCTGGAGATCATTTACTAAAACCACCCCCTCCTACAGCAGGGTCAACTAGAACAGGTTGCACAGGATAACACCCTGGTAGGTTTTGGCTATCTCCAGGGAAGGAGACTACACAACCTCTCTGGGCAGCCAGTTCCAGTACTCTGTCACCCTCAAAGTAAAGTTTTCTCTCATATTCAGATGGAACTTTCTCTGTTTCAGTTTATGCCCGTTGACTGTTGCCTCGTGCCTGCTGGGCATCAGTGAAAAGTCTGTCCCCATTCTCATGCCCAGCCTTAACATACCTGCATGCATTGATAAGATTCCCTCTCAGTCAACTCTCTCCAGAAGAAACAGTCATTGAATGCAATACAGATATAGTAATCTGTAAAAATATTGGTGTTTTTCACTCATCCATTTCAAGAAGATATTTAAATATATACCTAAGTCAATGCTACATACTGTGTCCACCATCATTATTAGGCATCACTCCTTCCCCTTCTACCTTCTTTTCACCTTTGAGAGAAAAAAAAATGGTTTCAGCCAGTGTTAAATCCAGTGAGCTTTGGGGTAGGTTTTTATGGTGGCTAACTCCATGCCATCAGTAAGCTGTGAGTCCCTGCTCTACCACAAACCCCTCCAACCAATCAGTCTGTGAAAATATAGTTAAAAAAGAAGGATGTTGATACCTTTGCTCCATTCTGGAGCTTCTCTCCCTGTAATCTGGAGTCTCTGGGCAGGCAGTACAAGGTATTGCTATTGCTTCACCAGGCTACAGTGGCAGAAATCTTGGCCACCAGACAAAAGGTAATGAAAATTTCAAAGGTACAAGGCTCTTCTTGGAGCTGCAGAAAGTGGCAGAGCTGTCAGTGGAATCATAGCAGAAGCATGAAAGTGAAAAAAAAAGACATCACCAATAACAAACCAAACAAACAAACAAAGAGGGTTTTTTCTGGCCATAACTAAAAGTGAAGGTTACAAATTCTATTTATGTTTTTTAAGAGAAAAAGTCCTTGCCAATACTCATGAGGTTGTTTCTATTAAAGGAGCTGGCAGAGCAGGGAAAGTAGTTGTGTTTTTTTCCCAAGGACAGAAAAAATACCTCTTACATTAAACATTTAAGAGCCTGTCAAGATTCAAGAGTAAACATACAAACATGGATGGCATTCTATGTCCTGCAGTGTAAATGCCTCCTGAACTGCAAACATTTAGCTGTTCCATAGTCTGGGCTTTAAAAAGAGAGCTATATTTTCATCCTGCAGATCCAAAGGGAATCAGATGCCATACTTGCATATGTACTAAGAGAATAAAAAGGTAAATTTAAAATTCCCTTTTATTGCTCAGAAAAAAAATACATGAAAATTATATTAATTTCCATGTACCTGTGGATTGATTTGTCATGATCATTTTTAAATTATTATTTTAAATTTTTAGTATATTAACCTAAAGGCCAAGACTTGAATATGCTTAAGAAACAGGAGTTGTATTATATATGCGATTTTTTAATAGAAAATCTATATCCAGGCATGAGTCAAGCTTTCTGATACTAATATCGTGTATTTATTGAAAAGAAAAGGACAAATCACAAAGAAAATCAAAACCAATGCTTTCAGTTCTATGCATATATGCATGCGCATTTTATACAATATTTACAAAGTTGCCAGATACAGGAAAGAATCCAGCAAAGGAAAAATTCAGTCCTGCATGGCACGCTTTGATCTGCTCCAAAGTGTTGTTTCAAGCATGAATCTTTTAGTAACTTCACCAGTAGTCTCATGGGCAAGGCAAGGGTTAGAGAAGTGGCCAGAGAGAAACTCTTCCTAAATCTCCCCTTCTGATAAGGCTTAAACAAGTATCACAAACCTTTCTGCATCTGCCTCTCTGTCATAGCCAGTGCAGCAAGAGCTCCCCCATTTGTTTTCAGAAATTTTAACCACTTTGGCCACTTCTGACTCTTGAAAGAAAGAAGACAGGAAAAAAAAATGGAAAGGTACTATGCCCTATGAGAGAGGTGAAATCAAGCAAATAAACAAATAAAGCTAAACAAACAAACAAAAATCCATAAACAAACAAAAACCAAAACCCCAAAACCAAAACAAAACAAATCCACACTCCTAGTTCCTTATTTCATAAGAAAATATGCAACTTGAGTATTTGGGGATTTTTACAAAACCATCCATTTCAAGTCAAATTGGTCTTCCTTAGGGAACAGGTTGTTTTGAAGACATCGGCCTGGGGAGAGGTGACTTTCTGAGTCAAATACTTCAGAAAACCTGTTTGATAATTCAGAATCATTTATCCACACCCCCTACACCTCCCCTGTCCCCCCATCAAACCCTGAAACCTTCTGAAACAAATACCTGCCATTTCTTAAAAGACATTAATTTCTCCAAGTGTCTACCACTTCAGACAATAATCCAGCCACTGATTCAGGGCCTCTTAGGTTGACAAGGTTTCTGTATTGAAAGTTTATTGAAGTTGTTTATTTCATTGCAAGTTTATTAAAAGTTGTTTAAAGACCCCAAGCATATCCAGTCAAAATCAGTAAAGCACATATACTGAAATGCAGTAAAAATAACAAGAAAAACAAACAATACTGGAAAATCACCTAAGACATTATCTAAGAAAATTTACTAACGCCTTTCTAAAAATATGACCAAGAACAGTAACAGCAACTGCAATTTCAGTAACTATAGTAAATAAGGTACAGATTGCTAATTCTCTTTCCCTGGGCAGAAGCTGATAATAATAAAGATTTCTTACGTTACTGTATTACTGCTTGCTTATGGTAATGTGCCTAATTCTCAAACTACAGCTGTAGGAGTCAGGAGGAAAGTTAAAGTGCATTTTATTTTTTCCAGAGAATGTTTTATCTCAATCTTAAAAATAGTAGGAGGTGTTCCTATTATCATATTACTTTAAAGACAAAAAAAATAATTTCCATAATAAAAATGATTTGCACATACTGTAGATTAACTAATGCTTTGCCTCAATTATATATTTGCTCCTTCAGTGAACCTGGCAGGTTGCTTCAAAGTTTCTGACTCATTTAGCTGTAGCTCCACGATGTGGCCAATGTGAGAATATACTGAAAGAGAGAGAATTATCCAAAGCTTTCGCAATTCCTATGTACCTTCATTCCCAGTTAAAAATCAACAGCTTTGTCCATAGCCTCCTCTCCCACCAGGAAAGATTACAGGCTACTGCAATCTACTAATGTTTTGGTTATTTTGTTTCGGGTTTTTTTCTTTTCCAATATTAGTTTCAGGAACTTAACAATACTAATGTCAGGAAGCTTAACATCTTTTTATATCCTGTAAGATGGTTTTTACATAAAACACAATACTGAAAAAAATAAGTAAATACAATTAATATAGTATTGACAAAGACAAAAGATACATATGCCTAGTAGAAAAGCTTTTCATTTTTTAAGCAAATTCATGGTCTAATAAGACAGAAACTGAGGATATTTTAAACACTGGAGAGGTAATTTCTTTTTCCGCTGGAACAACCTGCTAAGTGAGATAAATATATTACTTTGAATTACATGTCATTGATCATTAAATTCACTTACAAACAATTATTTTCTTATGTTATTTCTTCGAGAGGCTTAACAGTAAATCTATTCAGGTTCTTTGTTGTAATATCTATGTGTGTGCACAAGCTTGCTTAATTTAAAGCTGGACCACAGATGTAGATTCTAATATTCCCTCAGGGTGATTGGAGACATTACAGATCTACTGTTCATTCAACACAAGTACTTATAGAAATTAACTATTACAATAAATGCATTAAAAGTTCCTTCAGTGTCAACTGCAAAAGTGATGACTATCCTGAGAGTTTAAGAACACAATCAATTCTGTGCTACCATTGCTGAGCTGATTCATTCTACCAAGAGAGGTTTTGAAACGAGAAATTACAATACAGTTAAGGTTGCCAGTTTGCATTATTTTATTCTTAGCTAAACCTTTCAGGCATTCATAAATTGACCATAAAGATTTGCTCTGCCCTGAGGCTACTGTGATATATATATTAGGCTGACAATCTGTTCCTTATTCAGCTTGCTGTGTCTAGATAAGAAATACCATACGTTACCCTGAGTCTGCTTGCAAAGTCTGACAAGGGTATAAAGTTAAGAATCCAATGACAAATTTTATCTTGCCTTTTTTTTCATATCAATTGACAATGCTCTGTAAAATTTTGGTCACCCAGTTTTGATTATTCTCATGATAACTAAAACAGTAATGACCGTTTATCAGAACACTTTACAAGCATGATTTAATTGATATTCCTTATATCTCCATGAGGCAGATAGGTAACTGTTATTACCCTTATGTGGGGAAACAGAGAAAGGCAAAATGACTTGCAAAAGGCTGTACGATTATTTAATGCTGTCAAGATTAAGACCAGGGCTTTTCTGATATAACCCTATATTCTTTCTTCTGGATTATAGTTCCTGCCACATTTATTAGTCAGTCTGGTGTAGTGGGAGGTGTCCCTACCTATGGCAGTGAGGATTGGAACTAGATTAATGTCCCTTCCCATCCAAGTGGTCTCTCTCACCTGCCTCATTTCAACAAATTTGCTTGGACACTTTAGTTTTAGAAAGGTTTTTAGGAAATCTAGTACTGCTAAAAGAATGAATGATTTTTTTCTTAAGAAGAAGAATGTGAGAGAATGAGAAATAGTTTTAAAAAGAAATGTATTGGGCATTGATTTAGAAGAAGAAGGTCCTGAAAATTATAAACCAGCATTTTTTATTGTTTGGGGTTGGTTTTTTTTTTAATGCAATGGTTGACAGTATGGGAAACACATAGCTTTGCTGTGTTTTAAATTATTATTATCTGTGGATTTACTTATCCAGTATTAGCTGCTGAAGTAATTGAAAACAGTGTCTAACATTTCTAAAGTTCCACTGATAATTGCAGCCATAATTGCTTTATAAGCTCTCTTCTTGCATGCTTTTGGGAGCATCTTTCAGTGGAAAAGAGTAAATAATTTCCTTTTATCTTTCATCTTTTATCACTTCATGCCTTCAAAGACTGTAAATACACCCTGAATTATAGTTTGAATAATTAAACATTCATTTTTGTCTGGAAGGATGAAAAAAATATCAATTCAGGCTTTGTTTCTATGTTTCAGAGACAGAGGGAAAAAATCTAAGTCACTGGCTATATTATAGTAGCATATAGTATATCATGTATATATACTATTATAGCATAATTACAGTATCAGAGAAAGAAATCCCCTCTAAAGCATTTCAAGGCTGTGCCTAAAAATC